>JARFJA010000001.1:44810000-45410000 GCA_036326145.1 Rhagophthalmus giganteus | reverse complement strand
TACAGTTGTTACTAGATTACGAATTTATATTTTTTAAACGATTAGATAACTATGGCACGTTACACATCCGTGTAAGATTTAAATATGTAGGTAAATAATGGGGTACGTTCTATTTAAAATTTTGAGTGTATTCATGACGTATATATCTGAAATATTTGATCCTCAATTACTTTTCCCATTGATTTTTCTAAAAAGTTTATGTTAAATAATACTTTTAAAATATTTAGCACAATTTGTGCAGTTTATTATATTATAGCCTACCACGGTATAATAACTATACAATGTAAGATATTGGAGTGTGCCAAACACGTTCAATTCCGCACAGTGACGTCATGATACGTGTAGAAATTATAGCCATGTAGGATAGTTCGTGTTCCCAATTTCTCGTAAAATCGTTGTTTTTAAAATATTTCGAATAAATTAATTATTGAATTGTTAACATTGAATTTGTCCGATCGGTAACACAAATGAATCCTCTTTAACCTCAATTCAGGTTCATTGCGAGGAAAGCAGACAAAAGCAGGTTTTCTGTCAAAACTTGTACATTGGTTGTCAGCGTTACAACCAAACACCGCGCACTTCATATTTATGATGAGACGTAACAACAATTTTAACGCCGAAACTATGATTTATTGTACTTGTGAACAACGTATCCGTACCACCGGTATTCAGAGAATGTCTGACGGTGTCTGGTGGTGTCTGTCGGTCTTATTTGTCCTCCAGTGACTTCAAACAATATGCTCAGATCCGCCTCCCTTTAGTAGTTATTATACCATGATAGTCTACTATTTTGCAACCCTAGTGTGTTTCTCCTTTGTTTATTTTATCGATTTTTACTAACCGTTAAAAACAATTTGTTTCTTTTATTAATAAGTCTGGTATCACGGTGCATAAATATTTTGGTGTGGGTAATACGATTTTGGTTAAATTTTTGTATTAAAATTATTGGTTAGATTACCAGTAATAATGTAAAATTATTGTATAAGATAATAATATACAAATAAAGACAATAATATTGTTTTTGGAATATTTGTTATATTTTTATTTATTTATAATATTTACCTTAATATAATTATTTAGCCAGAGAATTTTGTACTTAAGTAGGTATACATAATATTTACTTATATTAAACTAACAATAAGAATATTCACAAATATCCGCTGGCACGGCGAGATTCGAACCTACAACTTTCGAATTGCGAAGCCGATTCATTCCGCTATGTTTGCTTTAAATGATCATTAAATATCATAGCAAATATTATGTTGATTTTTTAACTAACACTAATTATTGTAAGTATTTTTTTCTTTTTTCTTCAAATGAGTCTTATTTGAACGACACGACTTTAATTTTATTTACTAGGAAGCTAATTATAGATGTTTAAATTAAGGATAAAATTAATTTATAAGTAATATTGAATGATATTTATAGGTAAATGTATACATAAATGTGCTACCAACTGCAAAGATTATATCCCCATATTCTATTTCATTTTACAAAACGTATGTCCTAAATAGGACATATGCATCATATATGCATAACTACACCACGTAACTCAGTTTCACTAAATTCTTAGAATAAGATCAACCACCCACTAAGGGTAAAGTTATATCGTTTAACAAGTAACGTAATTTCCGAAGAATGCTAACTAAACGGTAACAGTAGCAGTAACGGCAAGTCAAGTAAATTCTACTCGAACAAGGGACATAATCTTTCGATGTGATTGTACATATTGTGTATTATTGCATTTTTATTTATATAATGATTTATACAATGTTAATATAATATTTTTAATAAGTTAATTTAATCAGGGAATTTTGCAAATTAAATTATTATTGCATTCGATTTCCATGAGAATAACATTCCTGATTGCATAGATTGTTTAATTTCAAATAAACTACGATAGAGTTGTTACATATTAATTTGATTATTTTACAGATGGCCTTTTATCACAACAAATCTATGCATGTCCGAAATGTGATAGAAAATATACAAGAAAATCTAATTTAACTAGGCATATTAATGTGGAGTGCGGAAAAGCCCCGAAATTTATTTGTAGCGTCTGTAAAAATTATTTTAAGTATAAACATGTCTTGCAAAGACATTTATGTACAAGACATGGTGTTGTTTTTAAGTTATAAAATAAAATTATGTATGTATACATAGATATACAATAAGAAAATATAAATAGCATAATTTTGTTAATGTACTTACATTAAAACGAAATAGTTATTTACATATTTTTTTACATTTAGGTGTCGACGTTTTCTGAATCGTAATGTAGATTTTTGGAAGGCAAATATACTTTCTAATAAATTTTTTATTTCAGATTGCGAAGAAAACTATTTCGCGTTTCCCGGAAAGGATCACTACAAAAAATGTATCCTGACAATAAATTATCACTCGAAAACAAAATTTCAGTGTTTACGATGTACTAAAATTTATAGTCGGAGGGAAACGGTGTTGAGGCATCTACGTTTGGAGTGTGGTCAAGTGCGACGTTTTCTTTGTCAACTGTGCAAAATGAGATTTAAACGTAACGAACATTTAGTGGCTCATGTTAAAACCGTTCACGCTAAAAATAACGTTAAATAAAAATAACTTAAAGAGATATTTAGTTCGTTTAGAACTTCATTCATCATTTCTACTGTTGATTAGCTTTATTCATTAGGTACCTATTATTTATTTATTTATTGTAAATGGCGGACAAATAGGCCAGGACCCAATAACGTGCCACACAATATATTAGAAAAAAAACAGTTGAAAAAACAGAAAAAGAGCAATTCACAAAGAATAATAATAATGTCTTCCAACTGAAAGTAAATAAACTATAAATAGATAGCAAAAATCAAACACAGCACACAAATAATCCAAAATTACCTAATCAATATTAACTATAAATTATTCGTGCCAATCATTCTGTTTTAAATGCATAGAGCGATAAAAACAAAAAATATCTACTGATGCAAACAAATAATTATCAAACTCAACAATCTTGTACAGCTACAGACATTAATAAAGTTCAACCATTCGGTGCATTTACTGTCCTTATACATACATAGCTAAACAAGCTCGTTTTGAAGGAAAACCCCTTAGTATTATTAGGTTTTAACTTCGAATATAAAGCATTTCTTTTACAATTGCAATTCTTTACAATTTTATATAAATAGTTACATAACATGGGATTGATTTAAATGAATACAGCTATAGTTTTTCAATCCAAGCATATACATATGTATGCTTACATCGAAATTACATATTTTAATAAAAATGTAGATAGGTACCAGTTACTGATTGTGAGTTAATTTCAAATAGTTATTTGTTACTATTTCCGCTAGTTACACATATTATTAATTTTGGTTTAATTGTTTAAAATGAACTACTTATTTAATTTTCACGATGCGATTTGATTACGAAAATATACAGGGTGTTTCGTTGAAGACGGATCGGTCGGCGCAGGGCGATAAAGGACTTAAATATGCATAAAGCAAAAATTATTCCTTAGCTTTACAACACTAGTGAAAAATAAAAAAATAGAAAAAAATTAGTACCCATCTTAAAAACTTCTCTACTTTACTGAAAACCCTTTACTAAACCCTAGAAATTTCATTTAGCGAGTCCCGTAACTTCACATCGAAAATTTTGTGCAAAGTGAAAAAGACTAAAATTTCCCTTTTTAATTTTAATCGAGAATATTATTCAAAAACTGCGTTAAGTTATTGTAGATGTTATTAGTACTTGCAATACGGATATGTAGTAGGATTGGTCAACGTTGTTAATGTTAATTAAGAATAAAACAAATTTATAACTATGTGGTATAAAAACAATAGATTTTTATCGAAAATGAATTATATCATTTGTTTGCAAATTCTGAACTCTCTAAAATTCTGAATTATCTATTAAATATTTAATAAAATAAATTAACTAAATTCTTAAGCTAATTTTTCTAAGTATTATATAAGCACAACTAATCAAGAAAAACTTTAAACATTTAATTGGTGAATTGTTATTAATGTATAGTGTATAATGTATTGTGCATAAAAATGCTACAATAAGACTATCAAATATTCGAAATTAAATTTTAATATTAATAACACATGAGCTTCATTTTTGAAAACGATTCTTTACTTGCTTGTTCGACTGTCTGCGAATAAGAAAATTCTTGTAAACGTACAAAATGAGTGTGCTTTATTACCTAATATCCGTCTGTGTCTGCCCATGTCTTTTTCATGCCAAATTTTTTTTTATTTACATTAATAAGTATTTTTTGGTTTTGTTAACTCGTATTCGATCTAATTTTGCAGGTGACTGCATAGTCTTGGAGTGTTTTTGATGTTTATTACAAATATTAACATTCAACATGTACAATATTGGTAACTACATGTCATTTGAAACTTGTTTGACTGGTTTCGTGAGCACGTAGACGCTCATCTCCAAAACAATCAAATACTGAGAAGGTCGCCCGCAAAATTAGATTGAATCGACTTATAAACTATCTAAACTCTACGATTTGACAAATCTAGATTTCAATTGGTCCCATAGCATTTATCGGTGATTATAAATAAGAAAATATGAATTGGGTTCAAGTAACCTAAACGTGAGGGTCACTTGGACACACTTTTTGAAAAACATCTGCAAGGGTATTATTCAAAAAATAAAACCAAATTCGTTCTAGAACTTCAGAATAAAAAGCTATATTTTTAGAAAATATCAGTTATCTCTACAAACAGATGCTTTTTAGCAGTAAAATATAGCAAAATGTGAAAAAAATTACGAATGTGGTCCAACTAGCTCAGGTTTACGTTACCTATTTTGCTACTTTTATTTGTACTGCTAACGTATGACTAAAAATATTTCAAATTAATACTTTGATACTTAAACCATCTTGGACATTCTGTAATATAACATGTAACAATTGTAATCAGACTTTACACTAGCCTTGATGTGCTTCCTAATGCTTAAGAAAGTGATGTAAGGATCATCGGAGTACAATTCAATTTAGATTTTCTATGCCACTTGTACTTAAGCAGCATTGTCCAATAAATTAGTATTCGGTTATGATGGCGAGGTGGGTTTACCTCAGGTTTACCTAACGCTCGATTGGTGAAGAGTAGAGGTGTGAGTTTCCATGAACGTTTATGATTGTCATTAGATCTACGATGTTTCGTATTTACAATATCGTAGAGTGATTAATTTGTTTGTTTTGAAAAAAAAAGAAGAAATTTAGTAGGTATGCAGTACGATTAAATATTCTTCAATATGATTCAGTTTGGAATATCGACTTAATCATTTTTATAGGTACTGTTTAAGAATGTAAATACTAAACCTATCTAAAAATATTCTTATAAATAGCTCTGTGCTAATATAGATGTTTTATTACTATGATTTAATATTTTGAATCATATACGTAAAAAAAACAACTTTAAAAATACTGCACTATACCTTATTCAAGATAGGTTCCACTGCACGTCATCAATAAAAAGTTACACTAAATTGTGTATTTTGTAATTCAGTTCTATGTTTACAAAGCGACATATTTTATCGATGATTTATCTTCACACATATTAGAGGTATAAAAAAAGACTACAATTTATTAGAACTGTAATTATATGAGCTTCTGTTGATGACGTGCGTTGGATCTTATCTTGAATAAGGTATATCTATTGTTGTTGTTTTTAACTATTTACCTAGAACCTGCGGTTACGTAGTAATTCTTTTGCTCCTAATTTTTTTTATTTATATAGGTACTAAACATTAGAACTAATTATATTGGAAATGTAATAAACAATTAGATGCTAAAAAAAGTTTTAATTTAATTTGTACTTTTGTTGATAAAATAAAATTGTTAATTAACGTTAAAAATGTTTCTTTTATTATTGGAACCGAAAACAATTAATAATTAATGAATTAGAAGTCAAGTACAGTTGTATTTGTAGAGGATGATCGTTGTCTATAAACTTTAATAACAGATAAAAATATCGATGATTTTTGTCAAAGTATCTTAAGCCGCAATTTGATTTGAAAAATATTTTAGCCGTAATTTGAAAATAAGCTGTTCTGACTAGCTTATGCATCTAAATCGAAGACACAATTCCTAAAATCTGGTAAAACAACCGCAATTTTTCCACTACCTACAAAGATCTATTTTTGTTTGTGTCTAATATGATCTATGAATTGAAAATAACTGAACCGATTTGGGTCAAATTTTGCATCAGGTTTTTAGTTACCTACGTCTAAAAGTTAATTTTTGCGATTAGAATTTTAAGATAAACAAAATAAATAGTAGTGTCATATTAACGAGCAGGTGAAATTATTAATGAATGCGTAACTTAAATTAAGTCCGATAGAAAAATTACTGTTAAAGAAAAATTCTGATACTGAAAGTTAAATTCGATAGTACACTTTTATGTTACCCAATAATAAATAAATTTTAAATAAATTCGCTTTACATAATACATACAGGGAAAAGGAACAAAGTAGGACAAAAGT
The DNA here is from genome assembly GCA_036326145.1 of Rhagophthalmus giganteus. Classification (NCBI taxonomy): domain Eukaryota; kingdom Metazoa; phylum Arthropoda; class Insecta; order Coleoptera; family Rhagophthalmidae; genus Rhagophthalmus; species Rhagophthalmus giganteus. Next base: position 45,403,514 of record JARFJA010000001.1, on the reverse strand, counting down.
AAAAAATATTGTTGAAAAAGTGACTATAACTTCGAATTTGACATCTTGTAATTCTAAATAACATTTTTGTGTATTTTCAAAAATAAGACTACCGTATTCTTGAGTAGGTTTCATATTTTTGAACGTCCCTCGTATACGAAAGCTTATATTCACACTTTGAAATATGTATTTTGAATTTAAAACCATGCAGATATTTTTACGAAAAATAAAATTTTCTGAGAAATTTTAAATAAAAAAGGTTTTCATTTGCGTCCAACTTTATGCCGGTCACTGTATATTATTGTTAAGCATAAAAGGTCTGCAAGCGCAATTGCAGTGCTGTTCTATATTGCACTATATTACAGGTATCGAAAAGGTGTTTTGGTTTTGGTTCATGTCATAGTAATAAAATTCTGACGTGCATTACTTAAACCAAGATATGCTTTTATCTTTCTACAGCCAACCAAGACCGAAAGACTTTTTGAACGCCCGTTATTATTGGCATTGCTTCAACTGTTTTTAAACGGCTTAACGGTAATTTTGATTTTATTGTGTTTTTTTAAGATATTTCGCTGTAACCTTATTTATTGAAAAAAGATTCCTCTTAGAAAATTATACTTCGATTTATACGTTTTTGTAATAGGTGTGCTAATTTTTATTTATTTTTTAGGATTATCTCCAACTCAGACTTATTTATGCCAAACATGTAAAAGGCGGTATAAACATAAACGAAATTTACTAAGTCACGTGAGATACGAATGTAATCAAACGGGAAACTTTGTGTGTTCAGTTTGTGGACGACGATTTAAACAGAAGACTGGCTTAAAATACCATATATTTTCTAAACATGGCTTGACAGAATTGTAATTTTAACTGCGTTTTTGTAAAATAAGAAATATTTCGATTGTTCATTGATACGTAAGATTGCACCGTACAGTTTTTGGACGTAATTTACGTTATTTCAAGGAAAGCCTAGTAGTTCGCTGAAAAGTCGACGCGACGTACTTACTTATATCGTAATAAATTAAATACACCTTACAATATTTAACAAAAATTTTACGTCGGCTACTTTTCAATTTCTTAAATAAATACTCACACAATTTCCAATCAAAAAGGAAGAAAATGTTATGTTGTACATTATGAAAATGATCAGCGTTGTATTTTGCTGTGGTAAATACCACGCATATTGTGGTAAATGACTGATCGTGAGTAGGTATGTTCGTCAAAAGCTATAACTCGAAACGATTCTAACAATTACCATATTTGACTAGATTTAAAATCGCATTCTTTGCGACTATTGCGAAATAACGTATTACGTCCAAAAAATGCACCATATTTGTGTAGTTATTATTCATTAAGCAAGTTGCATTTTAGGCGATGTAGAAATGAACCTATCTTTCGCATGTAAATAATGCATATACAGGATGTCCTGAAACTTGCCTGCGAAATGAAAACGTCGAATTTTAGGAATGATTTTATATCGATTTGAGTTAAATCACCCTTATAGAAAAACGCTTCCTAAGAGAGTTACAGCTCTTTGAAGATGGCGACTTGCCATCAATTTTTTTTCAAATATCTTCAAAGCGTCGTTAATAAAAAAGATGAAACTTTACACATTAATTCATTTTCAAATGTTCAATATGTTAGTGTAAATATGAATTTTTTTATTGCGATCATAAGCGTCTCATTGGGGTGGGGGGGGGGGTTGACGGACATTATTAATCATATTTTATTTTATCTTTAACTTTTAACATTTCTGACCATCAAATTTGAAAACTTTAGTGTTTTTGAAAAGAATTGATGACAAGCGTTTTCGTATAAAGGTGATTTAACTCAAATCGACATAAAATCATTTCATTTGACAGGAGAGTTTCCGGACACCCTGAATATATAAAAAAATGCATATATCTGTATCAATTAACCTTAGAGTTAAAACGGTGATATTTTGCAAAATTTTAGAATTAAGTAGGTAGGTACCTACTAAAATTGTAATTTTATTGTTGATAACATTACATTTACACAGTTACAGTTACACAGTTAAATACCTGCAGTTTTATTTCAGATGTACAAGTGACAATCAAAATGATGCATTAGTAGACTACTTGTAGTTGGTTATAAGTTGATTTAAATCTGTATAAATAACGAGTATCTCAAAATATGTTGTTCTTATAATATCCAAAGGTACGATTGTACCTACGATTGTTTATAATAGTACCTTATATTATAATTATTTAAAATAAAACTACTAACTTATAGTGAGTTTTTGTTTTAATGTAATTCTACAAAAATCTCTAATCTTTTTTAAGTGAAACTTTTTATGCGGTGTCCACGGCACGGTCACTTGGGGAGTAAACTGCTCGGGCATGAAACGGAAATGCGTTACGACGCCACGCCGGAGAGACAACTATCCTCTCTTCCTTTACTACGATATGAGCGTGTGACGTCATCTCTCGCTTTTTGTCGCACACGTAAGAAATTTCACTTTGGTCATGTGTTCGCGACACATCTGGTTTTTAAATATTTATTTTAATTTTTCAAATATTTCCAGAATACATAGATATATCTACATACTTCGGCGGTTTTTGTAATATAAAATGAAACATTAATATCAATACAATAGCGACAAAATATGTTAAACAGTACGTCTGAATGAACATCTCTGTCAAGTTTCAAAACTTTATTAATTTTTCTTTCAAAATTTTCCCTATTTGACTGAACTAAATAAGGCAGGTAAGATTATGTTGGAATATTTATAAGTACTTACTTATATATATTTTACATTGTAGATATCGTTAACCTTCGGAATTCCAGGTATCTGTCAAGGAAGACGAATTAACATACTTAAAGGTTGATGATACCAAAGATATAGGTTAATTTTTACGTAAACCGAAATATACCGAATGTCACCAAGAATAAAATAAACAATGAAATATACTCGATGTATATACATAATATATATTGTAAATACGTCGTAAATTATCCCTTTCCCTCCGGTCATCATCGTTTTTTCACTTTATAAGACAAGAAAATTCGCTACACAGTCAGTTGGCAAAAACAAATAAGTACCTACTACCTAGGCGTAACAAATTCAACCTTCTGTACTGGCCAATAGACTCTTAGCAATTCTTAGCGTTTTCGCGATCGTAGTGGTTGATTAAATAATTGTTTTAAATACTTTCGTAAAATGCAGACTAACATTGCTGTCGCTACGACTGCCACTTGTCTGTAACAGACTATAAGAAAACATTAAAAACTTCTAAATGTTAATCTAAATGTTAGCCCTAACCAATGGTCTAACTAAACTCGATTTTCAGAGAATTTGTATTAAAGCTTAAAGGTTGATGTATTTACATTTTATAAATACATCGAGAGTTAATCGACAAAGAAAAATCCTACATTTTCTCGTCGAATTAATTCTTTTTGTTTGTAATCCTTTTAGATAACACATAACACTCGCGCACTCACACGCAAAAAGGCCTTATAAACCGAACGAGCACTCCCAACACACACGAACAATACGATGCCATAATTTAAAATTCGATCTACTGAAACAAGCACTACCGCCCTGTACCACTAACGCGAAAGATCTGAAACTATTTTGCCGGAATTCTATATATAAATGCATTCGAGTTTATACATGAATATTAGGAAATCCCGTTTTTATTTAGAAAATGCTCAGTTCTTTGTTCGCACTCAGATAAGCTAGGCGGTGCACATGTTTTATTAGTTGCTTTGTGTTTTATCGTTCGTGTAAAAATGCAATGAAACTTTTATCTGGTTTATAGTTTGTAATGGAGAAATTTTCAATTTTTAAGAGCACACGAATAGTTTTTAAATTAAAAATAGAGTAAATTTATAATTATGCGGTATAAAGACAATATACCTATAGTGTGGTATCAGTACCATCTGTGGTAGCATCAGTATCATCTGTGTACAGTTTACGCATCAATTTACATTACATTCGTATATTTTATTCGTACAAATGTCTACGCCAGCGCCAAATAATACGTAAATGTCTAGGTCTAGGTACTAACATTTTATTTACTAAATAATATTATAATATACAGCTTTGGTCATCTTTACTAATACTGTAAATATGTTTTTCACAATAAAAATAATCAAAATATGTTTCAGTGCATGGAAAATTTCTGTGTTCAAATGGTACGTTTAAATATATTTGCGTGAAATGCGGACGTCCCTATAACAGAAAACAAGATTTAGTTCGACATTTAACGAACGAATGTGGAAAAACAACATTGCTTCAGTGTCCTCTATGTCCCCGAAAATCTAAACACAACGATGTGCTCAAGTTTCACTTGCAAAAAATACATAAAATTAGAGATGTTTCGGCCATTTAGCTGTGATGGAGTTGAAATATTCATCTAATAAAATGATTTAAATTACCTAGATGATGGAAGATGTCAGTTTATGTTAGTATGTAACATATGACGTATATACCTACAGATAAATGCTATTAATTAGATGTATAATAATTAAGAACTATTTTTTTATTCTTCATTATTTGAATTGGATTTTATCGTTATCTACTTATTGTGTGATTTGTGTAAATACTTGTATAATGAAAATATTAAGTACCTACGTAACAAATAAGTTACGTTCAAATCTATTTTAATATTAATAAATTATTATTTATGTTTCATAATGTTTCATGTAACGAATTAGTTATATTTTAATAAAGATAATTTATGTTTGCAGCAACGATATGCATAGATTGTAGTTTTAACATCAGCTTTATGTTACTATTCACTTTTTAATTATAGATAGGTATATGACACAGGTTATGCTCTATAATTTTCTAAATCTATCTCTAAAGCATATGTTTTTTAGGAAACACTACACAACGTTTCCTTTGCTCAGATTGTGGTTTATCATATTCAAACAAAAGCAATCTTAATCGTCACATAAACAATGAATGTAAAAATTCGGTTTCTAAATACCAATGCAATTCTTGTGGACATAGATTTACGCAAAAGCATAATTTGGTGGCTCACGAGAGGAAGCGGATTTGTGTTCAAAGATGGTTTTCGTTAGATGTATCGTAATAATTGTTATTTATGTGTAACAAGTTTCTACGTACTATAGGACTTTATTGGATGACCCCAGTTCATGACCGAGCGAGACTAATAAAAAGGGCGAGTTAAAAAAAATCTTTTATTATGTAGGTACATGTTGCACGCAAGATTTTATGTTCGACTACAAAAATTACTTTAGTTATTGAAACAAAAAAAATCGAGTAAAATTAATTATAAATTACAGCATAACACGTGTGACACTGGAAATAATGTAGATATTATGTATTTTAATTGTTATTATTTAAATATCTACTTACTATATATTCTATGACTGACAATCGGAAGAAAAGTTGATGCATAGATTAGTTGTCATGGGGGAAAACTCGATATTTGTTTATTATAAAATAATAATTCTTAAATTTAGTCATAATTAAACTGTCTGTCTCGTTGGAAACGATTATTACAACAATCGTTTCTATAGAAATAAGTATAGTTTAATCTATGACTAAATTTAATAAGCGTCTCTGAATACGGTCGTATAAGTTTTGTAAAATATTTTAAAATATTTTCAAAGATAGATTTATCTGGATAAAAATTAGTAGCGAATGTAAAATAATTGTAATCATTAAATTGCATACACATGCTCGGGTAAACCTGTCAGGTACGCCTGTATAAGTCTTCCAAATCTATCGGTATTCAGTTGATTAAGACATTGCCGAACGACGTTTTAGTGCTCGTTCACAAACGTAAGAAATGATAAAATAAAAACGATAGCAACGTAACGATGATAGCAACATTAGGAGATCATCCATTCATTGTGGATACTTTTACGAATTCTCTATAATTCTCTAAAATATTCTCTATAATTCTTCAGTTTTTATTTTATAATTTGTTATGTATTTCTTACGCTTACGCCCACTGTGAATAAGCACTAAGCCTACTTACGTTGATACTCACGTTTCGGTTCGCTTGCACCGGTTTATCTACACGCTCGAGTAACGTTGTTCAAGTAGATCTGACAGATTTGCCTGAATGTGTGTATCTAGCTTTAAAATAGTAAAAATTTGACACTTATAATTTTTGTACTTAAACAATTCATGTGACAGTTGAGTACATTTATCATTATGGTATCATCAGCACGTATTTTACGTACTCCAAACAAAATAGTTAAACCATGGCTTTGTGATGTTAGTCGAACATAAAATAATTCTAATTTTATAAAATTGTAGTTATTACGATTTTGTATTTATATTGTATATAAATGTAAATTATAATAAAAGTGTTAAAAGTGTACGTAATTCTGTGATTTTTAAATGGACAAAATGGATGACTAAAATAATACCTTTTTGGGAATTTTAGAACAGAGAAAAAATATTAACGACAGATTTTAATTATCTACCAAATCTTTTTGATAAAATCAATTTTCATAGACTCAAGTTTATTTTCTGACAGCGTCGCCGTTACTTGTTTTTGTTTACTTGCCGCACATCTCCAGTAATGTTTTTCAATACAATTATGTAAGTAATATCTTTATAAAGTAAGAAGCACAATTACATTATGGGCATTGACGTTATTAAAAAATGAGGTCATTAAGATTGATGACGTGCATCGAATTTAAGTTTACGACGACTACAGTAAATAGTACCTAATTAAGATTTGAAATATTGTCGTAATTCTTTTTTTCTTGTAGGCGAAAAGAAAAAAGGAAGAGAGCTTAAATGCAAAAAGTGTGGAAAAATATATTTTAAACGAGCTTCGTACTATTGTCACGTTAAATATGATTGTGGAACGAACCAGCCGTTTCAGTGTCCTTACGAAAGTTGCTCGTATAAAAGTAAACGAAGAAGCGACGTAAGCAGACATTCAGTAGTTCACGTAAAAAATAAGGACGAGAAGTAACCTTCAGTTTAGACCTTAAATTATTGTAATTTACACCTTTCAAATGAAACAACAGATGGAAGTGAAATTATGATATCATTTTCACTTTATATAAAGTTTATGGCACGGTTAAAAATTGCACAGAAAAAATATGCGTGGCATACTTCATGTCGCCTACGGCATACTTATCGTAAACTCAATTTGGAGACACCTTGTACAACTATAAATTGTAAATATCGGGGTGTCTCGCGACTTGACTAATAAAAACAAGTAAATGACCGTCAATCTCGAGACACCCTGCATAAATATAATAATGTATACAGTGTAAATTTATTAAGTGTATAAAATATATGTAATTTATTGAATAAATAATTAATTAAAAACTTTTCGAGCTTCTTGATGACATAGAAAAGGCCGAAAAGTTAGTATTTACAGGGTGTTTTATTTTCAAAACATTGTGTAAAAAATTTTTACTTATTGTTTTATGTAGGGGATAGTGGTGCACGTTGAACCTTTCATGTCAATTTACTTTCAGTTGACAATTCCTTCAGTAGTACTCTGAAGAACCACTAGATGACGCATTGTACGTAGTATACCAACACGTATGGTGGCGATCGATTGCGTTTTCATTTAGTAAGAGAAACCAGATCTGTTTATGGTAGAAAGTTATTTTTCATGATATTTTGAATTGAAATTGATTAGATGTATTAATTTAACATAACGTAGTCATTAAGTCATTAGATCTGCGAAAAACTTTTTAAAAGTTTTTGTCGAATCCAGAGTTTTTTTTTGAGTGCTGAATCCTAAAATAACCTCAACAATAACCTGTTTTTCATCATCTTATTTCTAGCCTATTAGTACTTAATGGTCATTAAATTTGTTTTGAAAGGTTCTATCGATATCCACAAAAATATACAGTGTTTATCATAATTTTGACACACTCTATATAGAAGTTGTGAAAAGTGATTACTGCTAAATTTATTGCTTCTTTTTTTATTAAAATATAATTAAGCCGTTTATTATAGATATTTGCAATTGTTTTATACACTAATTTTGTGAAAAACTGTAGGTACGTGGTACATTTTCAATGGAATTTTTGAATTCAGCAGCAAAAATACATAAAGGACATATAATATTTTTAAATAAGTTTTTCCGTCGCATAAGATCATGCAGAAGGTACATTATTAAGAATTATTTTAATCACTTTTGTTTTACTCTGTTATAAATTTTTTAATATAAAACTTACTTTTGCTTAGGGGGCAGGTTGGGCCAATCCATGTTGGGGTAAGTACAATAGGCTTGCTCAGGTGAAGTATATTGTAATTTTTTATTATTTTGTTGTGATAAAGGTTAGTATTTGTATGTTTTACTGTGTATAAAAAAAGAAACCAAAAATCGGCTCAAGGTGCCCCATTCTCCCCTACTTACTCAAGGTGTTTTATGAACGTAATGACTAAATGATACATAAAATAATTTGAATGCTTATTTTGTAAGTATGCATGTGCCTATACTTATGACAACTATTTTTCTAATATTAATTTTATTATAGTAATTGTCACGTAATTCGATATCCTTTTTGTGTAAAATTATTTTCTAACAATAATTAAATTTAAAATATCTTCTTTTAAATTGTTGATAGTTTTGAATTAAGTAGATATAAGAATTTATAACTCTGACTTTCGAAAAATTTGCGATAATGTATCTATTTTCTCTGTTATTAGGTAAACATATGTGCCCTAATTGTAATAAAACATATAAGACTCTCAGAGCAATGAAGACTCATCAGAATTTAGACTGCGGAAAATCAAAAATGTACCAATGCGCGCATTGCATATACAGTAGTAGAAGAAAATATAATTTGGATCAACACATTAAACACATTCACAAATCTGGTTCTTAAGGTCCCATTAAATAACTGGAGAAGTTTTAGTTGCCCATAATATTGGATTAATTGATTTATATAAACACTTTTGAGATAAAACACTTCTAATACACTTCGTCCAAACCTATATGCAATCCACGTCATCAATGAAAGGTTACTAGATGATGACGTTTCACACAGTGCTGTCACCTCGTACCTCGTATTTTGACAGTTCTAATAAATTGTAGACTTTCTTTATGCCATCTAATATGTGCGAAGGTAAATCATCTATAGAATATGTCATTTTCCAAACTTTAAACCGAATTATAAATAAACAATCTAGTAACTTTTTTTTGATGACGTAACTTGCATATAGGTTTGGATAGGCCATACCTACTTAGATACAAGTATTAATTTTATGCTTTCGTAACTAATATTAGATATCTGTTTGCATTGTAAAGCTTAAATTTTAATCAAATACGAAGAATGCCATTTTTCTTTATCGACTGTTTCAGTGTTTATTTGATAACGTAATTAATAGATAGGTAATAAAAACCACGTGCGAGTTGATTTTTTTATTAATTTATATTTAGCGGTAATGGTTATTATTTTTCAAAATTTTGTTAGTTTCCATACCTAATCATTATCTAATTATTATCTTTTTACATTATCCGGCACTGGTTTCATATAACTTCTCATTGTGGATGACAGTGATATTTGACAAAAAACGTATAAATAGTCTAATTTCTATATAACGAATTCGGCTAATAAGACCTTTTAATGTCAATTTAAAGTAAGTTTCATTCCTCTGAAAGTTCATATTTAAACAAAAACAAGTCATTTTGAAAATTGGGCATTTTTAAAAATGTGTTATATGTGTGCTTTGTACAGCATTCGTTCAATAAAATGGTGTTATTTTTAAATACCGCCTTTTTGAAAATAGATAAATTTAATCTTGTACTATTGCTAAGAAAACATTTGCGCTATATCGATGCTTGTCATATGGAAATGTGACTGTACATATTTTATATAAAATAAGCGGCATTCGTCAAAGTTTGACTTTAGTTTAACTTGCAGCTACAATTTTTGATAATATTATTGTTATGAAACCAAAGATTTTTGTTTTAGCACGAATTTGACAATTGTCATAAATGTTGACATTGACAAGTTATATGATATAGGCCCCCGAACAAGAAATTATAACTAAAAATTTACAGTTACCGAATCTTTGATTTAAACTTACCTTAAATCTAAAATTTAATAAGTTCGATGTTCGATTATTTTTGAAGTTGTATAAATAATGATAAAATTTTACGTGTTTTCATTGATTGAGAATTATTGTACATTAATGTTGTAAATTGTTGTATTAATAAATTCTATTAAATGCAATAGTTAGTTCATTTATTCGCAGGACAGTTTGTGAATAAAATTCCGTTCGAAAAAAATTAATCTGAAGAGATACTTATACGATAACAATAACATCTCTAATAAGATTAATATGCCTAACAATTAGATTTTAGGAATCCAACTTAACATGCATGATGCTGGTATTAAGTGCCTATATCAAAGTCAGATATTGTTGAGTTAACGCCTATTCTATTTTAGGATCTGAAACTGACGACGACAAACACTTAAAACAACAAACGACGAAAGACAAACGACAAACGGTTCGTCAGCTACACAAATGTTACAATTGCAAACGAGAGTATAAATGGCGTCGCGGTTTAATTCAGCACATACGATACGAATGCGGACAAGAGCCTCAGTTTAATTGCACCGTGTGCAGATACAGTTCAAAAAGAAAAGGAAATTTGAAAAAGCACATGATGAACCAACATAAGGTGAAATGTTTTACTTCGAACGATTAAATTGGGAAGGCAATTAATTTATTAGGGAAATCGCCAATGAAGATAATTGCGTCATCAATTATATTTATGAATTTAATAAAGACGGATGTTAAACATTTTCATCGTAATTATAGATGTGATGATCGAGACAAAGATAGAAAATTATTTTAATAAGTTTTAAGTAACGACCACGCCCACATCCGTGATGACGCGAGTCTCATCTTTCGTGATTCGGGGTATACGTTATAATTTGTAAATAAAAGTAAAATAATAATACCAGGATATGTAGTAGTATTTACTACATGCTGTTTAGCCAACAGATTCAGTAATGAAATACCTATAATAGTAGATATGATATTCCTAGAATTTTTTAATAGGTACGTCGGTCGTGGATTATATTCTAGAAACAAAACGTGTGAAACTGGCTTTTGCGCAAACTACGTACATGCTGTGCAATGAAGGTTCTTCTTTGTTAGTAGGTAATTCATTATTGAATCTGTCGGGTAAAGAGGACGGGTACGCATATTTTTAGTTAATCTATGAAAATTCTTATTAACTGAATATTTCTGGTGATATACATATAATACTAACTCGTAAAATGTTTTTTTTGGTGTTGTAGTTTAGTCACGGTCGAGTTTGAATTCGATCCCGGAAAAATGTTTTATTAATTTATAGCCTTCAATTAAAGTTATATATTGGTGATGTAAAATTTAAGAGGAACAAAGATTAGACTGCGGGAAGTAGGCAGGCCAAGGTTCATTTTTTTCTCGGTTAGTGGTTCGGATCGGAAACGGGATCCCGAGAAAAAAAAAATTTTTAATTGGCCTATCAACTTCGCACTAGCAATACGGCATTCGTTAGTGCTCTTTACTCCGATAAGTATATGAATTTGTAATAAACCGATAATACATCATCATAATAATATCGACGCAATTTTTCCAAAAGGGCGTAACCCACAAAAAGTAAATTTTATAGGAGAGCACATTTTGTATCGTCGCATAGCTATAAGAAGATACGTTTCGCAGAAATACAAATCGGTTTTTCCGGTGGAAAAAATCGGAATATTTTTCCTAGATTTTAACAGATAATGCCTTTTCTTTAGATGCATAAGATAGTCAGAATAACTCTTTTTCACAAAACGTGTGGGTTACGCCCTTTTGGCAAAACACCGTCGATATGGTTCATCGCGATAGACATGAAAGTTGGTTGTACTACTGAATTTTATTAAATTATCTCATTAATTTTAAAAGTAAGTAGAACTATATATTTTAATATCAAGAAATCAAAAATATTTAATAAAATGTGCGTAACTCACGTTGTTATTTATATCTATCACATGTTGACCGTACATACGTGTAATTTATTATCGCCTTTATTACATACCTGTTAGTATGGTACTATGTAGTACCTAGGTACAGATATTTCTATATTTCATGTTAACGTATGAACTTAAAATATTGAATGGATTTACCTCGAATTTGTTCGCTTAGGTAACAATAAAAAAATTCGAAGTTTTTTCAAATTACTAATTTTCTAATAATATTATACTCACAATTAGATACTTCATCTATAATTTAGAAATTTAGTTTTTTCGATGTATTAGTATTTTCGCTTTTTATTAATTGAAATAGAACTTTCGATGTTAAGATAAGTGCTAAAGAAAATTATTTTTAGAAACGTCACCTACAATATTTCAATGTGGAAGATGTGAAAAAATCTATAATACCATGACGAATCTTATTAAGCATAACAGATTTGAATGCGGAAAAGGAAATATATATCAGTGTCCATTTTGTTTAGTATATAAAAACAAAAAAAAATGTCTTTTCAAAAATCATTGTGTATCAAAGCATTTTGTTGAATACAGACGTTCTAATATATAATATAATATATTATATTTATTTAAATTGCAAGGAACGTATTCCGACGAACGTCATCGTCTAGTAAACAGCTTATTGATGACGTGCATCGGAATAAAATTTGAATGACCTCCAGTAAATGTATTAATTTGATTAAGAAATTATTTAAGTCGCTTATGAATAAAATTTTTTTATCTTATTGTTGCAAGTAAGTGGGTACCTAGATATTATTTTTTATTGTTTGGAAGTATTGTAATCAAAGCACTTTGTTGATTACGGACGTTATAATACACCTCTATTACCTATAGTTCTTTAAGTTGTAAGGTAATCGATTTTACTTTGTTTTTATCAATAACTAATAATGGATATGTTCAATTATTAATTTGTTTAAAAATTTATTTAAGTAAGTCGCTTATTATTAAAAATTTATATATCTTATTGTTGCAAGTAGGTATATAAGTATTATTTTTTATTGTTTGTAAAGTATTGTATTTTAATTTGTAACTTCAATATTATTTATAATCAAATTCTTTGTTTAAACAACAGAAATTAGTCTTTTCTTTTATTAACTTTCTATGTAATTACAATCGGACACCTTAATAATTTACAAACTTATTTAAATAAAAATTATAATTTTTTTATTAGTTTTGGTAAGTATGTATAAATTATATTAAATTATAAATTAAATTAAATATTAATAAAAATAAATATTAATAAATAAATAATATAAATAAATTAAATATTAATTAAATATTAAATTATATTAAATTGTTTCCTATATTTATTAGACATTGTGCGTTAAAAAAATTATTTTCAGAAATATCAACTACAGTACTTCAATGTGGAAATTGTGGAAAAGTCTATAGTACCATGTCGAATTTTATTAGACATACCAGAAAATGCGGAGAAGAAAACAAATATCACTGTCCATTTTGTCTATATAAAACCAAACAAAAATGTGATTTCAAAAACCATTGTTTTTCAAAGCACTTTGTTGATTATAAGCGCTATAATATAGTTATTTAGTTTATTATAGTTTTTAAATTGTCAGGTAGTCGATTTTACTTTGTTTTTATAGTTTATAACATTTATAGTGCAGATATTAATTGTTATTCAGTTAATTATGAAACTGTAACTCGGTTATATAATTAAAGGTTTGTCTTATTGTATAGGTACGATATAAATTGTGTTTTGTTACGTGTGTAACTTAAAATATTAAATATTTTCTTTAGGTGGTAGATTTTATTTTAAGACTAATAAAATAATTTATTAATTTTAATGTTAATGACTGTTTTTATTTTTAGAATTAAAAAAATTACACAACAACCAAAATATTTGTAAAAAATGCGGAAAACAATACAGTACGAAGCCTAATTTAAATCGACATCTTTATTACGAGTGCGGTATTCAAGGGCGACTTAAGTGTCCTTTCTGCGATGTAAGATTTAAAAGGAAGGATTATGTTAAACGTCATTGTGCTGCCAAACATAAAATTTTACAAGAAGATGTAAACATTTAATTTGTTTTTACATTTAACCATGGATTAATTTATTTCAAAAAATATTATTTACTAAAATAAGAGAATAAGTCGTCGGTCACACAATTTAATAAAAATTATTGAAGTAATAATTTTGTTTTATTAAAAATCAATTTAAGCGATTATCCAATTATAATAAACAAAGTCGTCGTCATTTACTGATTTTCTATCGATTCATAACCTGTGAATTACAGCTCTATAATTAGTGGGCGTGGATAATGAATATTGTTATTAAATTTGTTGAAAAATGTAAGTGTACTAAAACTAACACCAAAGAAGATAAGTACTTGAATTAAAATTAAAAGTAAAGAAAAAAAAAAGAAAATTACATTTAAGTACCTACGTAATTTTGAATAGGTACATAAGTAAATTTCTAACAATAATTTAGGTACGATCTCGATTTGATTTGATTGTTTGATTTTAATTTTAAATGTCTAATTTAATCGATTGAATGGATCTGTTTAAAAATAACCTCGATAAGTTACAAACTTTCGTTTATAAATTATTGTTCTTCTTATACCTATTTATTAATGCAGCTGTAAACGTTAAGTGCTAAGGAAAATTATTTTTAGAAACAACACCTAGACTACCCGAATGTGCAAAATGTGGAAAAACCTATCGTACCCTGGCGAATCTTATTAGGCACATCAAATTTGAATGCGGAGAAGAAAAGAAATTCCAGTGTCAGTTTTGTGTATATAAATGCAAACGTAAAGACAATTTAAAAAGCCATTGTATATCAAAGCACTTTGCTGATTATAAACGTTATAATGTACGTCTGACAAATAAACATAAAAAGGGCGACAAATAAAAATTGAGACATTAAGTACTTGTCCTTGACAGAAAAAGATTTATTTATTTAAGAAATACTCACAAAAATTTTATTATTTAATTATTATTAAATTAAATTATATATATTATTTATTACCTACTTATATTTTGCACATATATTTCAAAGTATAATATGAATAATATATCTTCAATTTAAGTTCTTTTCCATTTTCTAATTTTATTTTTGTTGTTTCGTATCTATTTTTGTTGTAATGTGACCAGGATACGAGGTTATATCGTATAACGTGCACATGCATGTCATGCGCATGTTCCCCTTGCCTCCTCTCTGTCACTTTTCTTGTTCGGGTGTAGTGAATGACGCTTTCGTCTTTCTAAAATAATGAGAAATCAAGTAATAAGTAGGTACGTGTGTTTCGCAACTCGACATTTATTTAGCCACCAGATGGTATTTAGCACGCACTGCCACCGCGCAGGCATACATATAGCAATAAAATGTGAAACGTTGCCATTCGTCCAATCGCCATCACCACAAAAAACAAAGTGCGAAAATCATAGAAAAACAACCATTTAACCAGCGCCTGAGGTATAACTACGAAACGTGATTACGGTACGTTCATTATCTGTAACGAAGTTGTGCGTCTAACTACTCAAAACATCACAAGCATGGGTCTGACGTTGACCTGTCATGATATCTCGTTCACTGATAGAATTCAACTTCCATACACTTCCTTTTTCACTCAAACCAGTGACTGAATCGTAGAATAAATACATTATTTGATACAAGTGTACTCCGAATTATCTACATATATATGCGGTTTCCGGAAGATAGTTGCTTATAGTTAAGCTCCCACGTGCAATGTTTCGCCAAAACATCATTGATATGTTTGTCAATATGTGCGACTGCACGGCAAATTTTTTGTGCAGATGGCGTTAGGACTCCAGTCGTATACGTTGTTAAATGCAACAACATTCCTCACGGCCCACTAGGTACTCGTTTTCTCGGTGATAACACCGGTACTGTCCTTGCAGCATACCTAGCCGTTACTTTTATTGTTTTAAAATTCTGTGATATTCACGAACGTCCTTCTGGTCTTAATTTTTATTTATCGCCCTTCATAATTCCTAATTCTGTAAGAAAGTTGCTTTTACTTTATTTTTATCAATAAATTAGTAATATGTTCATAAAAGGTATATTGTTAATTTGATTAAGAAATTATAAGTAAGTCATTTATATAAATAAAAATTTATCTTACTTGCAATTAGTGTTAATATAAATAATTTTTTATGTGGGTGGTGTATAAATATTAAACTTCTATTTTTTTTTAAATCAACAACAAATAATTGATTAATGCAAATATTGTTATTATTTTTTTATTTTAGAATTTAAACAATTGCTCGAGAATCCAAATACTTGTCAAAAATGTGGAAAAAAGTACAGCAGAAAGTATTCTTTAAATCGACATATTTATTATGAGTGTGGAATTCAAGGACGATTTGAGTGTTCTTTCTGTAAGTTAAAATTTAAAAGGAAGGAACATATCAAAAATCATTATGCTTCTAAACATAAAGCGTTATATGGAGATTTGTAACTACATTTTGTTCTTGTATTTATTGTATACTCTGACTATAGAATGATTTATTTATAAAAAAAATAAAATCAAAAGAAGGGATTAGCTACATTAAAAAATTATTTTCGTAATTTTATTCCACGAAATTCTATACAAATTATCGAAGCCTTTATTATATTTTTTCCTAAACCTATATTTCAAATTTATTTGGGTGTTTTTATTTAGATTTCTTTTATAAAATAAAAGGCCTTTTGTTGCTTTTTTTGCGTTGCAACTGTAATGAAAAAGTACAACATAGAAAAAAGAAAAACTGGAAGAAATAATGTTTATAACAGTCATATGATATGAAGTGTTATTTTCAGTGTTCGTATCAGTGAAGTTTTAGTGAATAGGTAGTACATATTAATTATATATTATTATAGCAATAATATACTAAAACATTACCAAAATATCCTAGTTCTATCCTAAAATACCTACTTATTTGTTTCAATTTTAAAACAACGGATAATGTTGACTTTTCTATTTCAGGAAGATCAAGCGCCAATTCTGATAAACATGTTTGCCTTAAATGTTATAAGGTTTACAAACACCAAGCATCTTTATGGAAACACAGGAAATACGAGTGCGGTAAAGATCCGTCTTTTGCTTGTATTGCGGATGGATGTCACTATAAAGCGAAAAGAAAAGATCATTTAAAAACTCATTATATAGTTCATCATACTTTTCGCCAAAAACTTAAAAAATCATAATCTTTCTCTAAGCTGGTTTTTCATAATGTATGTACTCGTATGTTACCTACATTACTTAATTTGTCGTTATGAACGTTACCTTATGTTTTAATGTTACATTAATAAATTGCAAGGCGCTATTTAGGCCGATTACGTATCCAAAACGTTAAATATAACATATACAAGTAATGTTTTTCAAATTATTATTTTTTATTCGGCCTTTAATACAATGTAGCTATTAAAAACTGAACCGCCGATGTGTCAAGTGATTAATAAAGCACGCGGTAATATTTTGCGATAATTAATACTAAATTTGATATAACATGACGATTTTAATAATATAACGTTTTAGTGTTATAACGTGCTTGTTATATTCGACGTTTTGGATTTAATTAGGCTCTAATATTTACTCTGTAGCGTGCTAAACAAATTTAATAATGTATAAATTGTTGTATAAATATTACTGGTATTAAACAAGGAGTGGAACAAAAATGGAGCGTGTTTTTTACAACGTGTAAATAATAGTCCTATAAATTTAATAAATTCGATAGAGTATTTTTAATGTAATAGATAATTAATACCTATACGTATAATGGAAAAATGAAAAATCTGCTCTCGAGAACTTTTCATGACAGACGCAAAAGATAGTGTAGTACAACCGTTAAAGAAAGAACAAACTAGAAGTATGTATAAGTAAGGTACATAAGACGATGATGAACAACATGTTGGCATATAAACAGAAAAATTAATAGTAGCAATTGGATAGTTACATCAAAAGGAATAGAGAAATTGATAGAGCATGACAAGGATAATAATAGAAATATTGACAAATTTCCACAAAAGTTTCCACTTCCTACTAGTTTCTTAGGTTGAGTTTATGTACATGTTTATGTTTGTTGAGTTTATGTATGTTTGAGTACATATGCATTATACATATTCTAAATGAAACTAACAATAAGAAATTAAATAAAATTCTATACAATAATAACAAAGTTTATTAAAAAAAAGGTGACAAATGATTCGAAATATTCAAATTAGGCGTTGGTGTAAGATAAGGTTGTCTACGTCATGTAGATATGATACTTCTGCTAAATATCTCATGTAAAGACAAATATCCTGGTAGATGTATGAATGTCGAAGAAAATGATATTATTATTTTCCGGTATTATTTTCTTCGACATTCAAAGAAACAGCTACCATTAAAGTATTAAAATTGTAATCAAAACAGATTAACACTTTACGTTTCACCGACCTAGCATGGCTTCTTCCGAACAATATGGATCTGTAAATTAACAACGCATGGGCTAATAAGAGAACGAATACTTTAAATATAACAGTAGGAAAAAACTAACTGTATATAAACACTAATATAAAAAATGTAAATTGTTATAATTTTACAAAAGCAATATAAATGTAATAATAATAAGGTGATTGACGCTAATAAGGCTTTATAGTATTCGCCTTATTAAATAAACCACATGTAATTTGAGAAAATAAAGAAGATAATACAAATTCGTTCTATAATAGCTTATTTTATAATGTTTCGCACCATGCCGGACTATTAGTTTGGGATTCATCATTTATTGCACCCGGAGTAATCCGATGACTCAATTATTTTTTGGCTTAATTTCGGAATTAAATAAGCGCGCTACATTCAATGTACTTAGGTACAGTCGGGTGTAAAATTAATGTCGCCGATCGCCGGTATTGTGCTGGCACATGCGACATTGACATAACGAACGAGTTATGATCAAAACAGTTAAATTTTGTATTTGTAATTCGTCGTGTATTTTGTTCGCCCAATGTTCGTTAATTGCGACATTAATTTTGCACCCGACTGTACATACATGTATGTCCTATATTAGTTGTCATAAATAAACTTATGAAATAAGTTTTTATTTATTGGTTCGTTTTACTTTATTTACTTACCTAATTCAGTTTCAACATACCTACACTGATTTATCATTATTTGATTTATATATCCTGATACGTTTTTTTTTAAATTCAAATTCAATTTCGGCATAAGAGGAGTTGGCTGGCGTAGATTTTCAATTATTAAGGGCGGTCGTTTAGAAACGATTTAGTAGAAAAATATCAACATAAATAAAAAGTCATATTTTTAATTTTCCAATATATATACTCCGTTAATCTGAATTCATTTTTCCTAGTTTGTGTTTCGGTTATCGCTTTAGAGCGGGAACGAATAAGAATAACAGCCAGGGTGTCGAGGACCCACCGACGTAGTCGGATTAAATAAAATATATATATTGCAACATCTTTGAAATACTAGGACCTCCGTACCCTCCGCAGGAAGTGAGTAGGGCTATGCCTAAATACTTCTAGGTATTAGTAATAGTCTTTTTAGGTCCTAGATTTGGTTTACATTTTTCTACTTTGGATTACCTTTTCTCTTTTTGGATTTCGTTTTTCTGGTTTTGTTCAAAATTATATCTGTTGTTTTTGGATTGAACTTGTTATTGGGTTGGACTTGGATTTTTGTTACCGGAAGTTGACTTGGAAGATCGATTTTGGTTCCTACGCGTAGAAAGCTGTCAATTGTTTGGAATAATTTATGTTTTTGTTATTGTTTATATTAATTATTGTTAACGAAGTGTTTCTCGAGAAGCATTAACGTATTTACGTTTTTATTTAACGTATTTAAATTGTTCATATTAAATTTAGGACTTCATTTAGGCCTCACTTTCAAAATTAACTCTTATATTGTTCGTTTCTTGATAATTTATCGGAATTTACCTATTGTAACCATTTAACATCGTATACTTTTAGTAATTTTCCATTTTTTTAATAATAGTTATTACTGTAAGGAAAAATTACTTAGCACCCCTTTGTTTGTTTATTATTATAACCCGGCCGAACTCCACTGTTCAAAAGCTAGCCGACAGGTCTCTAAATTTTGTTAAGTGCTATTTTAAGTTTTCTTATTATTAAATAATTTTTTTTTTCGATCAAATTTTATTTTATTTTATCATTGAATTTTTTTTTGCACGTAACAATCTGTAATGATGTAAACTCAGTTTGAATACTGAATCATCGGGTTACTTGTGGATATGAACATTAAAATTATTACAATACATTACTCGGTACGTTAGTTATAGTCTAACGAGCCCGGCATTATTTATTTTAACTTAACATAATTTTATTGGTAAATGAGAGTAAATACCTACTTATAATATTTGTTTAATTTTAAAATGACTTATAATGTTGACCTTTCTCTTTTAGAAAAATCAAACATCAAATCTGATAAACATACCTGCATTAAATGTCATAAAGTTTATAAACACCCGGGATCTTTATGGAAACACAGCAAATATGAGTGCGGTAAAGATCCCTCGTTTGCCTGCATTGCTGATGGATGTGATTATAAAGCGAGAAGAAAAGACAATTTAAAAGCTCATTATATAGTTCATCATACTTTTCGACAACAAATTAAAAAATCATAATCTTTATCTAATAATAAATTGGTTTTGCATAATGTATGTTATCTACATTATTAAATTTGTTGTTATAAACGTTATGTTATGTTAATGTTGCATTAATAAATTGTCAGACTTTAATAGTTACTCTGTAGCGTATTAAATAAATGTAATAACGTATAAACTGTCGTATAAATATTACTGGTATTAAAAAAGGAGTGAAACAAAAAAAGAGTGCGTTTCTTTTACTAAAATACACACCTACATATTTAATATACTCGATAGGGTAATGTTATAGATAATGTTTGGTCAAAAATTGGTAAAAATTAATGGAAAGATGAAAAATTTTCTCTCGAGAACTTTTTATGATAGACGCAAAAGATAATACAACCATCAAAGAAGGAACAAACTATAAGTAGGTACACCAGATGATAAAGAACATAATGTTAGCATACAAATAAAAAAATTCATAGTGGAAACAATTAAAAACCTATATCAAAAGAAATAAATTAATGGAGTATGACAAGATAACAATAGAAATGTTGAAAACTTTGCCTCAGACCTCTTTCTGTGAGACTACCGAAAAGAGAATGAAAAAAGTATGTAAAGAAATCTCGGACCCTCCAATGACTGAAGAAGAATATTCGTACAGAAGTTAGAGCACTATACAGACAACGACACTAACAACTGTCATGGAACATACCGTAGAAAGTGGCTTTTGCGAGGCCAGCGATGGACGTCATTTACAGGACGTAATTTTTCATACATAATTAAACAAGTTTCCCGAATTTCACTTTTTTTGTAACAAAAACTGAATGAAAAAATTCATAAACGAGCAAGCTATTAGTTGTTTATATTTCGTCGTGACTTATGGACAACCCTGTATTAGACCCCTAAATATAAAACCGCTTTATAAAATAAGTCCTGTTTGACCGCAATTCAATCATAAATCCATCATACTAATTGTAAGAAATTAAAAATATAATGTTTTTATTTATTTATGACGTGTATTATTTAATTATTATTTTATTGATAAACGTACCTACTTACAAATAATATCTAATAAAATATTTAGAGTAGTTTTAAAATAGCAGATAATATCGATCTTCGTCTTTTAGGAAAATCAATCATCGATTCTGATAAACTGGTCTGCATTAAATGTCATAAAGTTTACAAACACCCAGGATCTTTATGGAAACACAGAAAATATATATGCGGTAAATTACCCTCTTTTGCTTGTACCGCGGATGGATGTCATTATAAAATGAAAAATAAAAAAATCTTAGAAGCTCATTATACAGGCCGTCATGGCAATCGTAAGAAATTAAAAAAATAAATTATAATCTTTAAATTACTTTTTCACAATCAATTATATCGATGTGAATATACTGTAATGTAATGTAATGTGAATCGATGTTACTGGTAAGTCGGTTGTACACAACGTCTTGGCCGAAACCAGGTAAAACCAGGACTGGCATCGTTTGTGTTTGTATCTCTGTTTATATTTTATGTTTATCGATAAACATTAAAATTAAACATTTTCGAATTTTCTCGCGTTTTACTATTTAGAATTTATGAAACTAGTTTTTGCGTAGTCGAGGTCCTTTCCAATAATTTCATTATTAAATCTATTAGATAAACAAGGTATATACATATAAATGTATTTTGTGAAAGTATGTAGAATTTGGTTTAAGTAAGTACCTGTGTATTTGTTTTTGTATTTTAATAAAACTTAAATAATTCTACTTTTTTTTAAAGCACGCATTATAAGCTTTGACGTGTAGTGATGGAGTGTATCAGCATTGATTTTGTCGTGCAGTGTAATGTTGTATTAAGGGCTCGTTTTCTTTTTTTAATATTAATTATTTTAGGTGAATTATCAACCACGATAGAGAGAACGCAAGCCAAATCGAAGAATTTTATTTGTACGAAATGTTGCAAGGTTTATAAAACCCAGCAGACCTTAAGAAGACATGTTTATCACGAATGCGGACAGGAACCAAAATATCAGTGCATGTTTTGTCCGAAGAAGTTTAAACGAAGAGATCAAGTACAAACCCATTTACAAGAACGGCACCTCGGAAATTACAGAACTATTGTAAAATAATAAATCTCCATTTGCGTATTTCTTCTATATTATTTAATTTGAATTATGTTACGTCGAACAATGTTCTATATTTTAACAAGTTTTATAAAAATAATTCCTAATATGTATAGTAGATAACATTTATTACCTAATAGACATGTAGTACAAATTGTTATTTCGAATTTAATCAACAATATTTTCATACGTAAAACTGGTCTCTTACACTAATATTGTATTAATATTATACATTAAATACCTACTGATTTCTATTGAGTATAATAGCTGTTCGTACAATGGAGCAGCGGTACTCTAGCGGGTTTAGTGTTTGTTTGGCAACCAGAGATCGGAGATCGAATCCTCCTGTATCCTGATATTGGGCGCGTTCAGCGGCTTAAGGTCAGGCGTGCATGAAGGTGATCGGTGCGTAACAGTGTGCGTTATATGGGAAAGCGCACATGAATATGCGATCGGGCCGGTCAAAAATGCTCCATGCGCGTCTAGCCTAAGGCTGCCATACAAGAATTGCACGAGATTGGTTTACTTATTTAAAGGTTTATTTAATCGAAAAAAATTGCCATATACCAACGTTAAGTCGACAAGTGCTGCCGGACGCATCCATTATTATTCCAAGCAAAACAACGTTCATACCACATTGTCAACGCCGTTTTGGTTACCGCAGGAAAACAATCTTGGGCACAGTTGATACAAGAATGTTTTCATTGAAAGTAATTATGTTTAAGGCCCAAATAAATGCAATAATCTAAATTTGTATCTATAAAATAAAAATATCCTATTTCAAAATTGCATTAACCTTTAACATCATTGACGAATTCGAATTTTGATATAAACTTGCTAGGTATAGGTAATTATTTATTGATTTGTTTTAAATATTCATTATAAAACTAACAGGCGTCAAAAAAGTCTTTCAGTATTGTTTGGCTATGGAAAGATAAAAGACATAACAATGGGAGGCCACAACCTCCGTCTCACCGATCCGCTTTAACACACTGATTGGAAGTCATCCAAAACTAACTCGCGTAAAAGGGTATAAGTCACTACGTCTTTGTTTTTGAAAAAAACGAGGTCAAAGGTCGCGACTCCGAATCGGTTTTGGGCCTACGGGATCGATAAATTGCTGGAAAACGAGGAAGTTTTATTAATAGGTGCCCTAACTAATAGTTTTCGAGAAATCGAGGAACTAATTATTTAAGTGCGCCGCTTATATTATACCTACGTAAAGCCCTCCCATTCATTAGCGGATGGGTTCGCTGATTCGGTTTGTCCGGTGACCGATCCGTGAATGAATGGTATCGCTAGTCGATAATTCGAGTCAGGATCGGGTTCGTGAGTCACAGATTTGATAACCGATCCCACGACCGAACCCCAGACCAATCCGTGCTGTTGGTATAGTGTGTGTGTATGTGCTAGCGAATATTTGTCGCGCGACCCTACTCTATAATTTGTGCATTTATTAAAATTGTTTTTTCCTAATTTGATTACTATAATTCGAAATGTCTTTCGAAGACAATAAATCATTTTGGGAGGAGTTTATCTTGGTATATCAAGAAAAAGCGGATCTGTGTGTCGTTTTTGTAACCATCTTTTTACTCAGACACGTTTTTTTGTTTTGTTTTCATCTATTACGATAATTGCACTCACCGTCAGAGCAACTTTTACCTTTTTGGACAAAACGCGCGGCGTAATGCGTACTTATTTCGCCGTGTGAAGGGTTCACCACGTTCAGTATACGAATGAACTGTCCGTGTAATGTGTTGGCAAACTCGGATTAGTCGTGAGTCGGGTCCGACTCTGTCTAACGAATGATCCGCATAAAGAATTGCGTCCGTTTCAATTGAAACGGTTAAAGCGTGGAACGGAACGTTGCGGAACTATTGGGCGGCATCTCCATATAGCCTGTCGTGACGCGGTCGTCTTACGGCGGTTACAATCGCCCATTGATATATGTATATATACGCAACCAACAGGTAATGTGGTAAGCAATATACCGCTGGTTGGCTCAACATCGTCTCAAAATAAACAGCATTTGCGGCGCCGATCCGCGACACGATAGGCTACGTGAAACTACGGCTTTAGTTTGCGAACCTGATATACTTAAATATATTAATAAAAAATTGCTAGTTTGTTAGAAATCTATCGATTTCCCTAGATCCAAAATCGATCCGGCGTCACGACCTCGACCTCGGTTTTTTCAAAAACGAAGACCTACACCTTGCAACGGATCAAAATCCGTGAGACAGAGGTCGTGGCTTCCTCTCGTTAACTTGAATTATTTCTTGTGATGTTATAATAATAAAATTACTTTAACCAAGATATGCGTTTATCTTTCCATAGCCAGTCAAGACTGAGAGACTTTTTGAACGCCCATTATTTGTGTGAATGTAGAATTTGTTTTGTAATAAAAATAACAATTATCATCCAACCTGATTAATACTAGTATTTAATTTATTGTCGTAAGAAACGTTTTTGTATGTATTATACAATTTGCAAATGAAATCGTTTACTACTGTTTTGCATTAAAAGAATGATTAAAATAACATAATATTGATCTATTCATATTTATAACAATAAAAAATTTCATATGAAAAGTCTTTATTTTTTTTTATTTTAACATTATTTGATATTTTTTGTGTAATTATCGTATAAGGTATCTATTTTATTTCCAATAATGGATGAATGCACAAAATAATTAATTTGAAAAAACATCATTATTACTAATGAACTATAAGGAAATCGTGACACAATATTTTCTATTATTTCTGATTTTCTTTAGGTGCCTATGTATATAGTTATTATAACGCATGCAACCGAAATAATATTATTATTTATATTGTATCGTTAATAATTGACTGTTTAGGTTATGACCCGAATAATGGAACCGATGTAAGACTCTTCATTTGCCAGCAGTGTAATAGAATATATAAAAATCAAACAACACTTAGTCGACACGTGAATCACGAATGTGGAAAGGAACCTCAATTTTCCTGCATAATCTGTTCCAGGAGATTTAAGCGGAAAGATCAGCTTAAATCGCATCTTCGACAACACGAAATTCTAAGTCAACTTTAATCAAAAATGTTTTTCGACTAGATCAATATAATTAGTTATTTAATATTTTCCGACTTAAATATTTATTCGTGTACTTTTGTAGTCGTGTACAATTTGGATACAAATATAAAACTTTTAAAACTTGCTCTTTATTTAAACGATTCGTGTAAAACTCGAGTAGAATGGAATCACAATTCACATGAATTTCAATTATCCACAGTTTTCCATCATCTAAATAATTTGGAGTCGGTCTTCTATTTTCTGATAAATTTATCTGAATGATAGGTTACTTATGTTAATAAATTATTATTAAATTGTACAAAAGTGGAGCACAATGAATCATTGTCATGTTCTACGGTGGGTTATCGAAATTTTCGCAGACTCTTTCATATGTTGCAAAAAGTGGCGCTC
Source organism: Rhagophthalmus giganteus (assembly GCA_036326145.1). Classification (NCBI taxonomy): domain Eukaryota; kingdom Metazoa; phylum Arthropoda; class Insecta; order Coleoptera; family Rhagophthalmidae; genus Rhagophthalmus; species Rhagophthalmus giganteus. The sequence continues at coordinate 45,377,435 of JARFJA010000001.1, read as the reverse complement.
TTGTGGTTATTTTTCTAATTACCAATAGGCACACGTTTGCAGAAAGATTTTGGTCTCTAGAAAATCTTTTGGTTCGGAAAGATTTTGATAAGTTGGTCTTCTAAAATCGAAAATTCGATCTTTATGTTAAAATTTGCAATAAGTCGATTAGTTTGGACAAGAGTGTGATTATTTATAATCAATATTCACTGCAATAAACGCTCTAGAAACGAGATCGGTAATACTAAAAAAACAAAAATTAAGCTTTCACTACACCATGTCTCTAAAGCGATCAAATCTACAATAGACCAAAAACACCTGGAATTGAAGATGGTCGACTTAAAGAGATTTACCTGTATTAATTTGTTATTGATTACTGTTTTAAATTTAATTTTAGTTAATATTGACCTGGGTTGCAAATAGTTTACAATAGCGATAAACAATCTTTTTCTCTCGTACCAAATAGAAATTCTAATACCTAGTTATCTACTCGGTTTGATTCGCATAAAAAAAAACGCGTAAGTATATGTTTTACCATTTTACAATAACGGTGATCGTACGATGATGTGACATCTGATTATAGAAGGGCAATAACCGACAGGGATAAAAATACAGTGTACTTGTATATTCAGATAATCTATACATAAAGGTAAGTATTATTTAAATGATTTTGAGATGCTCACTTTATGCTTTATATTAACATGTAATGACTTTAGGCTCAAGATTCTACTGTACATGTGGAAAATCGTATAAATATGCGCAGTCGTTGTACAATCATTCAACTTTTGAATGTGGTAAGGATCCTCAATACGCTTGTCCACACTGCTCATACAAAGCCAAACGAAAAAGTACTTTAAAGGACCATATAAAGCGTATTCATCTTTTTCAAGGTAATTGCTGAACATTTTGTTTCTCGCTTTACATTAACACGAAATATATTTTAGGGAGAAACATTCACCATTCACATATACCTACAATATAAATCGAATGAAAATTATGCACGCCCGTTTGTCAACTGTACGCCGTTTCATAAAGAAATTTATTTTTGAAAGTACACACACATAATGATAAAAAACCGAGATTGGAAATATATTTATTTAATGTAAATAATTTAACACTAAATGATTAATTGTTTTTCAAAAGTAATGGCATCTAAATGATGGTTTCTGAGACAACAGTGTCTTTTTTAACTTTGTCTTGATACTTTTCGAAAACATTGCTACTACGTTGAGAGATGAACCCAATTTCTTGATGGATATTTTTCTTCGATTCCATTATTGCTGTTTAAATTATTTTAGGAAAATCTACTTTAGGAACCCTACAATAACGGCCTAGGAGGGATAAGATGGGCTTTTCGAGAAACGTCACCTTTTCGTAAAAACATCAGTTTTTCTGGAAACATGTCATCAACTTACTGGTAATGATGCATTGCTGAAACCACCTTTGTGAATTGTAATCGCAAATAATTTCTACAGTTAGGAAATTACAAATGTAAACCTACATAAATACTACTTTTTAAACTAAAAAAGCAAAACACTTAAACTATTCTCCCAGATATTTCAATCCCGTTTGAGATTATCATCAGTGGTACAATAACATTAAAATTGTAAAAACGACAATGAGCTGTATTCATTTGTAACGTACAAGCTATGTTCTGTCAAGTTCGTATGTTTTGTCGCGTCGCCTCTGTTAGTTTTTATCGCAGAAGAATAAAAAAAGATTACTGTCCGTTTTTATTCATTATCTGATTTGTCCCTTTTTGCAATTCAAAAACAACTGCCACCCTTCTCTCGTCGTTTGTTGGTCTGCGATTACATCTCGCGGGACAAACATGAACTTGACTGCACTTACAATGACAACAAAAGCAAATTTCTTTATGGGATGATCGCCTAGCCAAAGTATTTTTTCTAACAATAAAATTAGAAATGATTAAAAAAATTAATGTATAATATTACATATTGGTAGTATATTTACTTAAAATGATATTTAAATAATACATTGTATGAATGATAAATAAATATTAATTTTCTAAGATAAACGATTTATTTAAGTAACGGGTCTTCAATAAGTTTTTCAGTTTTGGTTGGCTATGGAAGATGAATTAACTGCCACTACAAAAAGACCGAGCACCGCTTCGGGCCATATAGAATTTTGTGTCATTTGTGGCTTACACAAGAAATTTAGGTGTGATCCACACGGTAGCTCGCGTGGTAGTCAATGTGTTACCTAAATCATGTCATAAATTATTTCTTGTCATGTCATACTAATAAAATTACTTAATCCAAGACTAAAAGACTTTGAACACCCGTTACTGATGTATAGGGTACAGCATGTCCCAGTGAAAATTTTAAAAGTGATAACGAAACAATTTAAACGTGTACTTTTTACTTTTACTTTTTACCTTTTACTTTTTGCCAGTGATGCAGGTATTCGTTGTTTTTTTTACGTAGAAAATATTAAAAACTGGTTTTTTTCGGTAAATCGCTTGCGAAGTTCCTTCTGTGCGCCGTCGACCGACCACCGAAAACTTGCGAGTAGACGAATTTTGCCAATTTTATAATCGCTATTAATCAAAAACCAATTAAGCTATTTTAGTGTTTTTATATGGATTTATAAAGAAAAATGTATGTACTTTTTTAATGGGGGCATTTATAATGGGTTTTCATTAAAAAAAGACGGTGATGACGTCATACGACAAAATGACAAGATTGATTATGCAACTTGTAACTCCCAAATATGCGCTTTTTTGTTTCATTAAACATTAATTTTTAAGTTTTCTAAAAAGCAAATAGTTGAGGCGCGAGAGGTTTGGTTCCATACTTTTGCCCTACCCTGTATATAGGATAATTATCATTACACCCATTATTATTCGAATTTAGTTATTTAAATATAGGTAAGTACCTACCTATATTAATATTAGCCATAGAGCATTTTATATACAAATTATTTTAATACTTTTAGACCTATTTACTGATCAAAAGGAGAAAAGAATGAAAAGTGAAAAACGTGTATGACTGGTATTGTTAATTATGCTTTGTATAATTGCTGCTGATTGTGGGTATTGTACGGCTGTAAATAATAACAGCTTACCATGCTACTTGACGGAACTTGGCGGCCTACAAAAGGAAACTAGTAATGTATTATTATAATTGCTGATAATAATTTATATGCAGCTTATAATAAGCATTCTATATGTACTAAAAATTTAAAGTAATATTACCTATTTTTTAGATAAACTGGACATGGATAAAAACTTTAAAGTGTTTCACTGTCCAAAGTGCGAGAAAAAATATAAATACAAATTTAATATGAATAAGCATCTTAGATATGAATGCGGGACAGAACCGAAATTTCCATGCAATTTCTGTTCATATAAGGGGAAACATAAATCGAACCTTCAATATCATATTATTAGTAAACATAGTTAGATTATAAAATACAGTTTAGCACCGTAAATTTAACAATTTAATTTATAAACAAGCATAGGTATTAATGAGATAATTCATATAATAATAATTTAAGTGTCTTTTATATTATATGTAAGTTAAGGATATAAAATAATATTGCCTACATTTCAGATAAATCGAATTTGTCTAAAGACCTTAAATTATTTCAATGTCCAAAGTTCCACCATCGCAGATGTAAATTACACGACCGCTGCCATCTTGTTTCGTTAGGTTTTATTTAAAGTAATTCAGATTCAGTACATCAAAATAAATTGTTATTTTGTATATCCCTGGCAACCCCAGGTGACCTGACTCAACACTTATCGTACGCTTGTAAATAATAGCAGACTACCCTGCTACCTAACGGGCCTTTGCGGCCCGCAAAAGGGAACAATTATTATTATACACCTATCTAATTGCTGCTAATAATTTATATTAAGCAACTGTTATATTGTACCTACATTAAAAATATAAAGTAATATTACTTAACTTTCTAGATAAAGTGGACTTGCCTAAAGGCCCTAAAGTATTTCACTGTCCAAAATGTAAGAAGAAATATAAATACAAGTTTAATATGAATAAACATCTTAAATATGAATGCGGAACAGAACCGAAATTTTCCTGTAGTTTTTGTTCATATAAAGGGCGACAGAAGACAACACTTCAAGTTCATATTTTTAGTAAACATAGATTAGAAAACATCCATTTTTAATAAGTTTTAATATGTTTAGTAGTTTATTACCGTAAATACCTATAAAATTTCATTTTAATTTATAAACAAGCGTAGATATTAAGGGGCCATTCTCAGTCAGGAAGCCGAATAGTGTGTGATTTTTGGATTTTTTTGCAGCAATTACAATATTTATATGCGAAAATCATATTTTTATGAATTGAACATTGTTTTAACTCTTTGCATCCTACTAGTCAAGCCAGGTAACCACCAGGTAATTAATTTGTTTTTCTTTAACATTTATTTTTAGTTTCCTTGTTTAGTGTACTTAATGCATTTTTTTGAATTAAAAAAAAATTAATAAAAGTTAATTTCGGACTTTAAGCGTCAATGGGAAATATTACCTACTTAATAAATAAAAAATATATAACCGTTTCCCCAAAAAATACCTAATAATAAGTTGTTCTTCTGCGACCACTTTCCACGAATCTAGATTATCGGAAATATCTAATACAAAAAGATGTATTTAATAGATAAGTAATATTTTATCCAATACTTACAATCAAATAGGTACTTGAACGAACAGTTTTTTCAAATATCAACTTGAGACAAAATTACGAATGTCATATTCAATATCAATATTTAAAGTTTTCAAACAGGTGTATACATGGAGTCCAGAAACGCATGTGAAATGAAAATGTCGAATTCTAGAGATGATGTTATGTCGATTTGATAACTCAAATGGGGTGATTTAACAAATCACCCCTACACAAATACTCTTCCTAAGGACTTCCCTAAGGATCCTTTTGAAGATGGCGCCTTGCCATCAATTTTTCCAAATTATTTTCAAAACGTCAGTAGCCTTGATTTTGTCAGCAGATTATTTTAGTTCGGAAAAGTACCAAAATGTTGTAGGTATAAAAATTAAAAGTGCACAATTGTTATTTGTATTTTAAATATAATTATTAGATACTATTTATAGTTTACATATATTATATAACTAATATTAAGCAGCTATTATATTGTAGATAATTCTGTTAAAAATATACCTAAATTAATATTGTCTACTTTTTAGATAAAGTGGACTTGCTTAAAGCCCCCGAGGTATTTCAATGTCCAAAGTGCGAGAAGAAATATAAATACAAATTTAATATGAATAAGCATCTAAGGCATGAATGCGGAATGGAACCAAAATATTTCTGTTCCTTCTGTTCATATAAAGGGAAACAGAAGGTTTCACTTCAAATTCATATGTTTAGTAAACATAAATATATACTTAAGCGTAATGATTAGAATATGTTTAGTATTTTTTTTTAATTTTATTTAAATTATTTAAGTAATTCTGTTGGTAAATCAAAGAAAACATTGTAAGATACCTAAGAATTATTTTTTATTGTTTTATATTTATGTAGATGCTTGAAATTATGAAATATCGATAACTTATTGTCAAGACTATTAAGGGTACCTATCAACTTTTCTCTGACATACTTATGCGTATAATTTATATTTACTTACAATTAGTTATTTATATTGTAATTAATTGTTAATAAATTCGATGGATACATATTTCGAATTATTATTGTTAAAGTTATTTTTCTTGCAGAAAAAAAATTGACGGTAAATAACAGATCCTGAAGGTATTAATTTATCAATTCTTAATAGTGTGTGGTGAAAGAGCAACATCTCCGTAAATATACAGGTAAGGATGAACTTGATTTTTATTTCTACTATGAAAAGTTGCCGATCTAATGTTGTTGGACGTGTTAAACAAGGATTAAACAACGTGTGCACGTGCCTGCACAATTCAAATTATACGAAACGGTTTTTTTCAAGAGCAGGGAAAACAATTTTAATAAAGATGGCTGTTGTATCATGCTAATAATAAAAAGAACTCATATTTCTAAGACAGTTTCCAAATACAAAGTTGAACTTTAAATATTCTGTTCTGTTGTGTCGTGTGTGTCCGCGATGTGTAACGATCGCGATCAGCTACATTAATTTTGCACCCAACTGTACTATTTTGTAATGTTATGTTAAGAATATGAAATAATATTGCCTAATTTTTAGCTAAAGTGGATTTGTCTAAAGACCCTAAACCATTTCATTGTCCAAAGTGTTTGAAGAGCTATAAATACAAGTCTAATATGAATAAGCAACTAAAAAACGAATGCGGAATAGAACCGAAATTTTCCTGTACCCTCTGTTCATATAAGGGGAAACAGAAAATTGCACTTCAATTTCATATGATTAGTAAACATAAGTTAATAGATTCTTGTGTCTAGTCGTTTAGCACCGTAAACATAAAACCCCAATTCAATTCATACAATAAAGAAAAATATTGATGAAAATCAGCAACTATTTAAATATATAAAATAATACCGATGTCGTTTTGGCAGAGTGACTTAACCCACACTTTTTGGGAAAATGAGTTATTCTGATTATCTTATGCATCTAACAAGGAAGGTTAGACGGGTGGAAATCTCAGAAAAAAAATCATGAACGTCTTCTTTTCGAGATTTCCCAAAAATTTTAAATCGCCGGAAGCGCGAGTAGTCCTTCATAATTTGTTTTGTTATTCTCGAAAAACTACTTTTCATGTAATTCCGAACCTGTTCTATGCGTATCAGGTAGTGTCATTTTATTGAGATTATGCAAATATTATAATCTATTTAAACGTCCGCAGTTCGTCATTTTTTGCTTTGTTATACTAGAAATACGAGTTATCTAGTCGTTTGCGATCTGTTCTGAACGTGCGTCGCAAAACGTTCGGGTAAAAATTTTGCCAAAAAAAAACGTGAACTATTCTAAGGGATTTTTTCGAGATTTCACAAAAATTTTAAATCGCCGGAAACGCGCTTAGATTATCATTTCTTGCTTTGTCATTCTCGAAAAACTACTTTTCAAGTAATCCCGGACCTGTTCTGAACGTTTTAGGTTCGGTCAAAATTTTATCAAAATCCTGAACTATAAACACATCTTTTTTTCTAGATTTCCAGAAAATTTTAAATTGCTGGAACCGCGTGTAGTTCGTTATAATTTGTTTTGTTATTCTCAAAAAACTACTTTTCATGTAATTCCGGATCTGGTCTAAGTGTATCAGGTAGTGTCATTTTATCGAAATTATGCAAAAAATTTAATTCTATTTAAACGCCGGCAGTTCGTCATTTATTGCTTTGTTATACTATAAAAACGACTTTTCAAGTAATTGTGCAATTCTTCTTAACGTTTTAGATTCGGTCAGAATTTTGCCAAAACCATGAATTATAACACGTCTTTTTTTCGAGATTTTACAAAAATTTAATCAATTTAAATGCGTGCGGATTTACAAAGCGGTGAAATGTTATTTTGGATATTAGATATTAACAAAGGGTGACTTTGCACAAATACAAATCAACTAATTTAAGATGATACATTTTAATAAATAATTATGCCGATAAGTTATAAAAATGCATTGCAGCGTACACAAAAATATTAAAAATAATTGGAGATTGAGGGTAGGAATGAAATCCCTTAGGTGTTTTATCTCTAATTTTTATATTATAATGTAGGTCTTGGATAGTTATTTACAAAAATATATAATTTGTTGATGATATTTCTTATTGTTTAAGATATACGCGGCTTCGGATACTATTACCAAAGGGTGCAATTGCACAAATACAAATAAATTAATGTAAAACTTAGGACATACTTTTCTTTCAACCTTAACGTAACCCCGTGTGCACAGACAATTACTCCATGTGCACAGTCTTAAATACATAATTATCTGTCTGTATTATTTGTTGATTGTTTATCGAGAAATTTTACCGTCGGGGAATTTTCCGGTTTTTCTTCGAAAAGTAGTTATATGGTTGGTATTTTTCGTGTTTGGTATAATTTCTACTTATACTTTATACTAACCAACACTAATATTATTATAGTGTTAAAAATATAATTATGAATGTTGCCTACTTTTTAGGTAAAATGGTCTCATCTGAAGACCCTAAACCGTTCCAGTGTTCAAAGTGCGGGAAGAAATATAAACTCAAGTCTAGCATGACAAAGCATATAAAACACGAATGCGGAATAGAACCGAAATTCTCCTGTACTCTCTGTTCATATAAAGGGAAACAGAAGATGGCACTTCAATCTCATATGAGATATAAACATTCTGGCCCAACAAGTTCAAGATAAACGTAGCTTAAGATGAATTTGGATCTCAAATAAAAATCGCATGCGAGTTTTTCGTGCCACTATTTTTCAAATTTGGTTGCTTTTTGGTTGAATTTGAGTTTTAACTGGAATATCAACTTAAAAACAACTTTGCCGCTATAAAGCTACTAAAATTTAATCATTTGTATTATGCCACGTGAACATAAATGAACAAGTTCTTACATAATGTTTAGTAATAAGTTTAGTAGGTATATAGTTTAGAACCGTAAACATAAACATTCAATTTGATTTATAATTAAGCATTACTAAGTGAAAAACTTAGAATTGTATTAAAAATATATAAATATTGCCTACTTTTTAGATAAAATGGTCTCGCCTGAAGACCCTAAACCGTTCCAGTGTTCAAAATGCGGGAAGAAATATAAACACAAATCTAGCATGACAAAGCATATAAAACACGAATGCGGAATAGAGCCGAAATTCTCCTGTACCCTCTGTTCATATAAAGGGAAACAGAAGATGGCACTTCAATCTCATATGAAATATAAACATTCTGGCCCAACAACTTCAACATAAATGTAGCTTAAGATGCATTTGTGACTCAAATAAAAATTGCATGCGAATTTTTCGTGCCACTATTTTTCAAATTTGGTTGCTTTTTAGTTGAATTTCAGTTTTAACTGGGATATCGACTTAAAAACAACTTTGCCGCTATAAAACCGTTAAATTAAAATTTAACCGTTTGTGTTGTGCCGCGTGAACATAAATGAACAAGTTCTTACATAATCTTTAGTACATAGTTTGGAATCGTAAACGTAAAATTTTAATTTAATTTATAATTAAGCATTGAACAACCTATTAAAATTTCTTATAAATAGGTATACATAGAAATGTATATTTAAAATTAAAATAAAATCAGTTTAAAATACTTAAATGTGACCAAGTAAAGTGTTACAAACATTGTAATACCGGGTGTCGACGAGATCACTAGCACCTCTCTGAATGGAACTCCCTGTATATTATTGAATTTTCGGAATCCTGGGTAAATGTGTTGAATAGGTTAGTACAATTTTGGCGAGTTTTTAGGACAACTTAATATTTTGAGAACAAATTTTAGATTTTAATCTAGAGAGCCGCGATTTACTTCAAATAATTATAAATCACTTCATTTCTAATCGACGCATTTAGTTACTAGGAGCATTCAAAGTCGAAATTAGTATTTTGCCGAAAAGTAGATTTTTTCAACGTTAAATAAATCTAAAACTATTTTCCTTATTTATCATAATAATCCTAAATAGAAAATAGTCTAAATATTTCTCGAACCTATTTAGAATTCACCCAGAAATACAAAAATGCAAAAATATACAGAGAGTTAAATTTGAAAATTGAGAATTGATGTCACTTCCGTTTAAACCGGAAAACCGAAAAATCACGCATCATGTCGAAATGTCGAAACTGTGCCGAGTTCCATTTCGGTAGTTAGAAAAACGAGGGGTAAAAGAGGGGTGCTAGTGATTTCGTTGACATCCGGTATAATTAGCTAACAGTTAGATGTTTTTAGTAAAATTATTTATTCATGTAAGTACTTAGTTAATTATTGTATATAGTCGCATGTAACGAAAATGTTTCTGTCTTTTATCTCATTTCAGAAAACGTATGTCTTACATACAGTCCAAGCTTATAAAGTGTAAATTAAAGTAAGTGTAAGTCCAAGTTTGGTGTAAATTCAATTGTTTGCTACCGGTTGGATATTTCCCACTATATTATTTCTTAAATTCATTAAGAAAATTTTAGTAGTGTTTTGACGTAGGTTTTTGCGGTGGGAGATTGACAGATAATAAATGTCAACAAAACAAGTTTAAAAATATACTATTGTGAATATTTTTCAAACAGTAATTGAAAAATTAATATAAAAGTACCTACACGAAATTCGCAAAATAATGTTTTTTTCGTGTACGACGTGTTGTCGATCTAAAAGTAGTAAACAGACTGACTTAAGCTAAACATTACGTTCTCGTGCTACGACTCGGATGAGCGGCATTTTCGTTGTATGAGACTGAACATATTTAACTTGATTGTCTTTAATAATAATGCATGACAACGTGATTGTAATTAAAGGACATATTATTTTATATATCTATGTATATGTAGATACTAATATTTTATATAGTATATACTAATTTATATTATATTTATAATGCATTAGATGTAATTACTCATTTATGAAACTAATATACTGCTTGTAGATGATACGGACTTATATCTCGACAGTGAATTCCCATGTCCAAAATGTGGGAAAATCTACATATACTGGACTTGTTTTACAAAACATACAAGGCGTAAATGCACAATAGAAACACAATTTACTTGCTCGTTATGTATATTCAAAGCAAAGAAGAAGATCACGCTTAAGAAACATGTATTTCATACGCATTTTCTTAATTAAATCATATTAACATAATTTCTTGGTAAAAACTATAATTTTCAATTAGAATAGTTATTTTAAAATTTATGTACATACATAAACATAAACAGTATGTACCTTCATACCTACCTATTTAAGTGTGGTGTCGATAATTGTTGAAAAACGTAATAATATCTTTGTTATAATAAGATATTTGTGTATAACTTAATTTGTGTTGAATAAATAAATGTGAAAATCTTTTTGTTTTCGATTACGTAAACAAGGAATATTACGTATCTATATCTATTATTATTGTAAATTTTCAGGAAAAAACTAGCTACTGTCCATGGTTATCTACATTAAATCATTTTTATGACGCTTTAAGTTGTATGTATGAAAAATAGTGTATGCTAACAGTAGGTATTTTGTAGGTAGTTCGCTTGTAATAGCATTTTTTACAATATTGACATACCTGTATTAGTTTCTATGTATAATTATCACCAATTGCGTTTATATATATATACTTATAAAATTAACATATTGTTTTTAGATAAAATGGTTTTAAATAAACCGCACATGTGTTCGAAATGTGGCAAAATCTACAAATACAAGTGTAACATGGTTAAACATATGAGGTACGAATGCGGAACGGAACCAAAATTTTCTTGCTCCTTCTGCACGTATAAAGCAAAGCAGAAGATCACGCTTCAAAGTCATATGTTACACAAGCACCAGAAACGTCTACATTAGTATTCCTTGATTATATGTTCGATTCGGTAAAAGCATTTTTTTACCAGTATTTTAATTCAATTGCCTACTTACTTTTTCTTTGACGAAATAATGTAAGTTTTACTTATCAGTTGTATAACACAGTCGAGTCACATTAATGTGACCACCAGCTAATATTTAAAGTAACCGCAATGCGCAGCGCGGACAACAAATTGACGGACTGGGAGTGACTCAATCGGCGGCGCATCTGACAACTTCTGTAAGATCCGTAGAGCGAACGCGGTTCCACAGGTGCTCACCTGGGTTTAAGTCTGGGGAATTTGGGGGTCAGAGAAGCACTGCGAAGTCTTCCTCTTGCCATTAGCCCCAACGAAGACAATTCGCATGTATGGGTACACGTGGTCCGCAAGAATAGATACATCCCGATTTCGGTTCATAGTGCCTTTCATAGCTTACATACCTCCCACCCGATTCGCGTCACGTGCTTTCTGGAATTAACTGCGCGTTGTTGACGTGCAACCGGCGACGGGGGGTTGCATTAATATGACCCAACCGCAACAAAAAAAATAATTTAAATAATACATTTTAGAAATACCTATAGCGCAATGTAAAACAACGAAAATTGTAGCGTTATTTATAAAAATTAAATACCTATCTTATTTAAAATCGATATCCGTTGCCCGCAAGTGATTGATCTGTTTCTTAAGTTTATAATTGTTTAAGAGGCTGTTTTGTATTAGGTATATTGGTATTAGCAGTTAATTACTCACGATGTATGATGTATGTATTTCAATGTGTGTTAGACAATGTGTTCTTACAATTAGTAGTATTACACTAGGTGTCTGTCTACTGATAATAAATTATGTTAAAGTCCTGATTTTGGTTATTTAGATGATGGTCATATTTAGATGATATTAAATTTATCGATATTCATAATTTACTATATAATGCATATACATAGACGTATTATGCGTATTATAAGTCAAAAGATATAACTACAGGTAACCCTCGTATAACGCGGAGGTTAAGTTCTAAACATATCGTGAGTTATATAGAAAACGCGTTATGTGAGGTTCGAATTTCATATGGCAAAACATGACATTCAACAAAAACATTTTATTCATAAACTATTTAACAAATAACTAATTAACAAACCCAAGTAGAACATAATATGGGCGAAATGTCGATCAGATATATATTTGTAGATTCACAAAACCATTGTTATTGTTTGATCGATAATAAAGCAGCGTATACAAATGCTTTTATTCCGAAATTACAAGTTGTCGGATCATACTTACAATAAAACATCAACCGAATAACTCATAGTTTCTTTAAAATCGTGCGTTAACGCTTGCACTAGGCGATTTCGCGAAAAAATACAAATATTGCAATAACTTTTGAACTATCAACAGTTGGATAACCACATAATTATTTTGGTTGTAAATGGTCTCCCCTATCACCTTACTTCATTTGATCGTCCACTTTTAGGACACCCTGTATGTAGTATGCGTCTTCCGTGGCACTACACAAAAAAATAAGTATGTACTTGTGTGTTTCTCCCTATAGAAATTTCCGAATTTATACGAACACACAAAAGTAATTATTATATGTACCTACATATTTTTAAGTCGCGTGAAAAGAAGCGATACAAAATTTGTAAATCGCGTTATATCGTAACCTCGACCATATGTGTCATACAAGGGCAGCCACAATTTACGTATAAACCGCGTTTATAGTTAAATATGTTCGAGTTAACTGTATTAAAAAAAAAAGGTTATTATGAAAGATGTTTTAAAGTGCACTAAAATAATTTGTATTCTACATTATGCTGAATATTTCATTATTCGTAAGTAGGTATAATTTTTACGTTATTAATAAATAGTTTAATTTTTAATTTAGAGTATTGATTATGTAACATTTCAGGTACACGACTTGTTCTAAATAGCGATAGACAAGAATATCTCGATAGAAAAACAACACCGTTGCAGAAACATAAATTTGTGAGATCCGATGGGAGCGTACGAAAGCGACGCTATTGTAGGGGATGTTACAGGAAAAAGCAGCGCGGACAAATAACCAAAAGCAAAGTTAAGAAAGTATACACGTACTGTTCGAGTTGTAACAGTAATCCTTATTATTGTCCAGAATGTTTTGTAATAGATCATCACTTAGTTATTTAAATATTGGTAATATTATATTGTCGTGTAATTGTACTATTAATAAAATAAATAATGGATTATGTTATACCACTGGCGCGTTTTTACACATAAGAAATGTAAGTCACTTGCTATACAAGCATGACATTTCAATTGTGGCTTTTAAAATTATATTGTGATAACTATATTTTATTTCAGATACTAAGAATTGGTTTATGAGTCCGCGTTTACAAAGCGACGAAGAAATAGAGGGTGGATTTCCTTGTGAGATTTGCGGAAAAATGTATAAGCATCGTGGAAATATGCGCAGGCATATGGCCTACGAATGTGGAAAGCAAGCACAATTTTCTTGTTTCTATTGTAACCGAAAATTCCACCAGCATTCTAATTTAAAACGGCACTGCGAAACACAACACAAAAATAAGCGACGGAATTCGGCATTTAAAATTCATTGAAAATGCTGATTTTTGATTTTTTGACGAAATAATGTCGTGTCATTTTGTTAGTTAGACGTAGAGTTTATAGTGAGGTAACTATGTCGCAAATAGTTGTCAAATGGATTTGATCATTTTTGGCGAAACTGGTCGATTGTTTACACGAGACTAACGCTGCTCTTTGTATAATTATTTTTAGCATAATTTTGTGCCATAGCAATTCTAGTCATTAATTCAATTCTTTCGTTTTTGTGAATTGAAAATGGTACTAACTTAGTATTTGCAGAATTTACAAAAATTCATTTATTTCTGATCTTAAACCATTCAGAATTTTTTCATTGTTAAGAAGTTTATGGTCAGCAACTTACCGCAACTACTACTTGCAATTACTTCTTACTGTACAAAATATGTATTAATTGTCTTTATGTTTTATCTATTTTAAAACATCCCGATATAATTCATAAATTTTGTTTCAAAAAAATTTTTAAGGGTGCTTTTTAGGTTTTTGTGATGATACGAATAAAAAGAAAACTAAAAATCAATGGCGATTGTCGATTAGCGAGTTTTTCTTTTTTAATACTTAACATTCACTTACGTCAATTAAACCTAATACTACAATAATTTCCAAATACATTAATAACAACGATTATCGGTAGGTTTTTGCACAGAAAAAATTGGCAACTACGTCTCCGTTGCCTAAATATTTAATAAAGTTTTAAATATTTATCATTTCTATTTTTTTAAGGTGACTATGCTTAATTTTTATTTGCGTTTATCGTCACAGAAAGATTCAGTAAGTATACCATTTGGAATTACCTACTTAAAAAAACTAATATCTATTAAATATTTGATGAGTAACTTAATTGTTTAATAATTACATTGACTTCTTGTTTATTGTAATAACCAAGAATTGTGTCATTGTCGTTATGGCTCGTGTTCGATTATTGTCTCCGATTACACTCGGACAATAAGCTTTGCATTCGGTATTAAAATATATACAGTAATCCCTCGTTATCCGTGGAATTAGGTTCTGCATGATCCGTTATAACAAAACCGCAGATAATAAACCGCATAGTAATTATGGATAATTTTTGTTTTAGTTTTCAGTTTTTTTGGAATTATTTCAGGTTTTGTAAAAGAAAATTGACAACTACAAGTAACTACGTTTCTAATAAGATATCTATGCATGTATAAATTTAAAATTTTAGATTAGTATTTTGGAAAGTATGGTGCATCGAATGCGCAAAATAATACCGGATGTTCAGAAAAAATGACAAACTTGTTATCGAAAAAATATCAATATCTTAGTAATTTTGAAATTCTTTTTCAACTTTATTGCATTGTACGTTCAAAATTAGAGGCACTACTTTCCTATAACTAAATGTCATAGTTTTTAAGTTATTGTAGTCATTTGTTATAGTCTGCAGCTGCCAATTTGTTTACAAAATCTGAAATAATTCCAAAAGGACTAATTTTAGAGGCAATGTTTATTAGAACAAAAAGTCGTATAATTGTCTGGGAAATACAAATCAATAATAAAAATTAGAACGTTCCATTTAAGATAAGGAAATTGGTATCCATTTCCGGTGTAACCGAAATAAGTGGAAATTTAAAATTATTTTAAATCGAAATGGCGTAACCAATTACCATTACTTCCAAAATTTCAAATCGCTACCCTTATTACTTTCCTTCTATATTCTTCTAACCAGAACTCGTGACGTACCTTGTACCTACCGGTAATTCATGAACTTTTTTACTAATCGTATACCGTGGATACTAAGGGATCACTGTACTTACTAAAGTATTATTAGTCCTTGTTTTTGTGTGCAAAGTACTGTACCTGTAAATACATAATCATTACATCTTCCTTTTGGGGGTTTAACCTATTCATCCGATTAATTTAGATTTATGTACTAGCCATGAAAATAAAGTTACCACTTGTACATATTTTATTGTAAATTTTATGCATTTCATTTTAAATTTTGTGATCAAATAGAAAATAGATATTTTAAAACATCTTTGTAAGTACATACATACCTACTTTTGTGAAACATTATTAACGGTTATATTTGTAATGTATTTAAAGTTTATCTGTTAAAGGTAATCAAATTAATAATTAAATAATGCGCTTATATATATATTTTTAAATATGTAAGTATTTTCTTTACATATAAAATTTTTGTCTTACAATTAGAATTTAACTAAAATTTTATTTTACCTGAAATATTTAAAACAATTTTGTACCTACCAATATTAAAGTTTAATTTTCCGCATCGTCTGTTTAATTATAATAGTACCTATTGATATCAATAATACTAGTCTTCAATAAAAATATTGAAATAGCTTTTATTTATCTAGTAAGTACCTATCTATAGAATTTTATGTAGCTATGTATTTATCGTTTAAAATCCATCTAAATTTTAATAACCTTTAATCGATCCGTGTACCTATTTTATACTTGAAATATATGAGTTTTATTTATTTTAGCTCACTACCATAACAAATTACCTACAATAACTGAGGTACGAAGCAGCAAAATTTTTAACTGCCTTCAGTGCAACAAGAAATATCGTTACAAAACGTCATTGCAGCGACATGTAAGAATCGAATGTGGTAAAGAGCCGCGATACTCGTGCGAAATTTGCGGTCACAAAACTAAACATAAAAGCAATTTTATCACGCATTTGTTAACGCATCGCATGTTAAGATAGATGTATTATTTTTTGTCATATAGCTTATCCAAACCTAGTTGATATTCACGTCATCAACAAAAAGTTACTAGATTGTTTATTTGTAATTCGGTTTAAAGTTTAGAAAGTGACATATTCTATAGATGATTTACTTGCGCACATATTAGATGGTATAAAGAAAGACTACAATTTATTAGAACTGTCAAAATACGAGGTACGAGGTGATAGCACTGTGTGAAACGTCATCATCTAGTAACCTTGCATTGATGACGTGAACATCACATACACTTCGTCCAAACCTATATGCAATCCACGTCATCAATGAAAGGTTACTAGATTATGACGTTTCACACAGCGTTGTCACCTCGTACCTCGTATTTTGACAGTTCTAATAAATTGTAGTCTTTATTTATACCATCTAATATGTGCGCAGGTAAATCATCTATAGAATATGTCGTTTTCCAAATTTTAAACCGAATTACGAATAAACAATCTAGTAACTTTTTTTGATGACGTAATTGCATATAGTTTTGGTTAGGCCATAGGTTTGGATAAGCTATACATTGTAATCGTTATTATTGCTTAGGCATTTGTTGCGCTTTATGTACAGGATGGTCCGCGACGATTCGGTCAACCGATATTTCGAAAACGCTTGATAACGACGAATATGACTTTTTTGTGTGTGTTATTTTATGACCTTAGGATCGCTGCCCATTAATCACAGACTTTTATTTTATTTTGATTAATATTCACCAACGTCCATAACTAGAATATGAAGTTTAGTAGTTTTATGTAGTTAACAGTGGTGCACTTTTTTAATTACATTAGAACTCCAATTGTATATTCACAAATTGACTTACGAAGGAACACAACTCAATCATCTGGATTTTCCGAATATCACATAATTGGTGTTCTATTGTAGTTAGATTTTCCTGGCGGCTTCCCATTTTTGATCATATAACGTCAACTTCAAAATTTTAAATGGAACGCCGTATATATTGCATTGCATTCTTGGAAAGCTTGTGTTTTTTGTTACAATTTTTTTTCAAGAGATTTAGGTGGTTCTAAGGTTTGTTTGAAGCTATTGTTGGATCATCGTTTACTACCATAATAGCGCACATCCTCTGAAAATGTGGCAATCGTGATATTTTTCATTTCAGTTATAAACAAAAACATAACGTATTAAATAGAGAAGGGGTCCGAGAACGCTGCCTTGAGGGACACTATTTGATGGGATGGTAGCGGAGATAAGCGTAACGTTGTATTTCGCCGAGAAATATCTTTCAGAAAGATGATTTCATGAGATTACTATATTACATTCAAGACCATACATATGCTTTAAGATATATACGCGTATCCTTAGACGAATACACGCTACAATACCTATCTATTAAAAGATTTAAAGATGAAATGCAAATGCTTCTGTTTTTTTTTTGTTTGAGCTATTTACTTATTTATCGGTTACTAAGATTTTTGTTTTTTGTTTTTTCGTGATTTTTTGTGAAGATTTTATTTTCGCTAAGACAAATTTAATATTGTGGTAGGTACTTAGTACTTTTTATACAATTATTTTAATAGGAAACATTTTAGAGAAATGAACTGATCCAAACAAGTGCTTCAAATCTTTTCTAAAAATGGCTGACTTAACAGCCGATATTCTCGTTATTTTGCAATAAAACCTTAATAGTAAATGGTATCGTTGAATTTTTTTCACCGCAAGCCTTCCAAAAATGTAATAATATATAGAGTGCGATATTTAAAATTTTGAGTTTAGGTACTGTACGTGACCAAAAACGGAAAGCCTTAAAGAAAATTTTACTAATTGAAAAAGGATACCACATTTAACTTTATAAAACCACGAAACATATTCGTCATTCAAAACGTTTTCGAGATATCGATATGCTGAAAAGTCGCGATCCGCCCTCTATTGTATACAGCTAGGATTTTCTGTATTATTAATCTAAAAACGCGAAAGCATGCGTATTATTAGGTACGCGCTATAGTAGTAAAAAAATTAACATTGTTTAAACATTAGAATCGATTTATTTTGATTTGGTATTAGGGAAAAACTAAATAACTTAAATATAACCTAGCGTAAAGATCTGAGAACTTGACTATGAGTCGTTAATGACAAAATCTTGTATTGCTTATTTTCTAATTGAATTACGTTAATATTTGTATTTTTATAATATAAGTTTTAGGGACATTTTTAACATACATGTTAAAAACCTTATACCTTAAAAATGTAAAATTTGTAAATAAATAGAAAGTTATTTAAATGTTACGATGACTGTATTTTTTCGTTCTTTTGCATTAATACAACCTTCGAGTTCTATTATCCACAAAAAAAAACAAGTTCACGAACGGTCTCGGTCTGATGGAGGAAGCTGGCCTCGAGAACTGGTTTCGAAAATCAGTACGGGTGGTGAAAATTAACCTGTTTTATTTTAAGCGTGCCTATCGTGTGTCTAGTTTAATAAATAACGGTCTTTTCATTTTCGAATAAATTTATCTGACGGATATATCGTATGAGGATAATATACTTGTTAAGGATCATCTCTACGTTATGTTTTTTACAACGTGTTGCGTGCGCGGTTTATTTGCACAAACCAGTGCGGTACTTGAGAGTATTCCCTGATCTCCGTGATCGCTACATTTTTACGTACGTACGTATTTCAGTTTTTTAAATCGAAATTTGAATTAAACTCGTTTTTGGTTTGCGCAAACTTAGGTTTTCTGTCCAGATGTGACGGTTTACTTGTGCAACCTGCGTAGACGACTCTTAGCTAGCACTTCACCGGATACGGCGCGACGCTGCGTACCGAACTGACGGATCAGCAAGGGTAAAAGTAAAAATTCTAGTCATAATAAAACTTTATTTATAGATATATCTGGTGGAGTGTTGGTTTTAGAAAAAAATTGTTTCCATGACAAACATCTACCTATTAATAGGTAATAAAAATTGAAATTTAAATAATTATATCTTTGTTGTGTGCTTTTGTTGTCTATAATAATAATAGTTTACTTATCTAATTTTAATATTTTTAGGAGATGAAAAATATAATTGTTCAGTTTGTGATAAGGCGTATAAGTTAAGGCGATCGTTATGGCGACATATGAAATATGAATGTGGAAAAGAACCTGGTTTTGCATGTCAAGTTGTAGGTTGTTGTTATAAAAGTAAACACAAAGGTGCCGTTAAAGGACATATTTTGGGATATCATAATATCGACTTCGTAGATTGGCATAAATTTATTAAAAGATTACAAGATGTTTAGATAAGCCTAATCGAAAATTGTTTTTAAGTATTTTTATAATGAAACATTTGAAAAGTTGGTGGAAAAACGATAAATGTGTATTCAATTATTGTCAAGGACGATAAACTCATCATTGTTAATATAATACTAATTTAGTCCAGGAAAGATAAAGAAAAAAATAGCCTCAACCCCAAATAAATTGCAATAGAAATGATTCTTTCGCCACTACGTTCAAAAAAATGTGGAGAATAACATTTTCGAAGTTCACACGATGGTGAAAACAATCATTTCTATTACAATTTTTCTGAACACCAAACCTTGTCTTTTCTCGTTTAGTTACATTTGGAAAATTGTTTGATCAATAAGTCATTTGCGATCTCGAACGCAATGTTGAATTTGACATCTTTAACGGTTTTTCCGCCACCGGCACCGTTTCCTTTGTCCAATAATTTAACAAAAATAATTGTTTAAGATTATCTGAAATTAACAATTACTGTTCTTTTGTTTTTATTTAGATACATAAATATTTAGAAAATGTTGTTTATTTTGAAAAGTTTAAGAAAATTAATTTTATAGTGTAAGTTATTAAGTTGTTAAAAAAATATATATTATAGTACACTAAGTGTTGACAATTATTAATGAAAAAAATGTGACCCTTAATAGTATATTACCTAAATTACATTAATCGAATGTTTTTCGAATTCAAGTAGCAGCTAGGTACGCAATTTTTAAAAAAATAATCTGATAGATATATATTATCTAATAATATAAAATAGTATAACTATATTTATAAATAAAAGTTATCGTACAACTTTAATTACGCTCACAATTAGACACTATCTAATATAATCTGAAATTACGCTGTTGCATCGTGATTTTATTTATATTCTTGCAATTAGTTTTAAATATTCAAATAAATTATATTGTAAATAATATTATAGATCATTTTTAATGTAATACTTTTGCAAAATATATGAACTGTATTTGACTGTGTTATTATCTAAGCATAAGCAAAAATTTTACGTATACTTTTTTAATCTGTCTGACAATTGGAAGAATATTATAATGCAATGGTGCCAACAGGTGGGTTAGTCGCGACGATTTACAAATACGTATAGGTACATACCTACTATATACCATATACTCATAAGTATAAAAATGAAAATGAAAAAATAAGTCAGTGCAAGTAGGTATTGGTGATATTATAATTTTGATCTAAAGAGGCGATTTTTAATCTATTTTTGTATACAGGGTATTAAAATAACGATGTCGGAAAATATAAGAGTACTGGTAAAAAAAAAACAAAAAAGTCTTAATTGAAGTGGGTCCGAAAAACAACCGTTCCGGAGATCTTAAAGACTTAACATTTCGTTTAGGCACGATGGAGCACCACCGCATTTTTCGCTTATTGTTCGATAACACTTAAATTAGGCGTGCAGAGAGAGACGAATCGGTCTCCTCGGTTCCCTGACTTAAATCCCATGGGCTTTTTGCTTAAAAGTACTTAAAATCTTTAATTTATTCGACTCCAATTCACAGTTTAAATGCCCGCCAACGTATTAAATTGAAACCTGGAATTGTACAAAAAGGGTTGAAGTTTATCTATAAATGGATTCTTGTGACTGTTCTCTATTTCAAGATATTAAATTCTTTACTGAAACTGGTCTGTTTTTTTTTCATTGATCGTGCAATAAGGTGCGGCGCAAAAATCGCAATATCTGCGAAACGGTTGGCCTTCGCGAGTTTAAATATTTGCACAAACATTTCGTCAATAATGAATCGGATTATAAGAAGTCTCGTGCTGTGACGAACGCCCATCATATGCATTAATTTTGTGAACTACTGTACGTTATTTTAACGTTTCTTTTAAGCCGCGTCCACATTAGTAAAAATTTACGTCGTGCGTTGTATTTCGCACAAACCTGTTTGTACGTTAAAAAAATTTATGCGAGTGTGGACGTATTCGCCGCATAACAGCGCACACAAAAGATTTCGCCACGTTCAACACGCGCGATCCGTCCGTTGTCGATTTTTTGCGCTGTACAACTTTGTGCCGAATACAACGCACGACGTAAATGTTTGCCGATGGGTACGCGGCTTTAAATCTATCATAAACACGACGTCACAAATTCACACCACCATCTTTTGGTTTTCTTGTAGGTGGTAATTTCTTATCGAAAATACAACTTTTGCGTGAATTGTAGGTATATATTAATCAGTTGTTATATTGTTTTAGGCAGTAAATCAAGTCATTTATTGAGTAATGCGATTAAGTTAAAAGAGAACTCTGCGGACCCCTTAGATTTAAAATTAGACATGTTCACTTTAAATGACAAAGAAGGTATGGTAAGCAAAAATTATATAAAATGACCACATACTTTAATATAATCTCCCGTTTTTTCAGACTTTAAATTAGACAACAACATCCTTAAAAGAATACTAGAAATTGTAAAGGAAACAAAACAAATGGTAACTAAGAATTTTCAAATGTTACAAAGTCAAGTTCAACAACAGAAAAACTCCGATATTTCGTTATTGCCAAATGTCATCGAACATTTCAATTTGCCATTAGAATCTATAGAGGACGTAATAAAATTAGAAGAGACCTTGTTAAATGACAATAATTCACTTTTAATGGTAAGCTGGTGTAACTTTAGAAATCTCGTTATTTTGAGTACATCTATTTTCCTTATTTTTAGATTAACTACTTAAAGGGCGTCGGCGGTAAGGATGGTAAAAATTTGATAAAGAGGTGTCTTACTAAATTATTTAGTAACAAAGTTGCGCGAGTTTGTTCTTGGACGGGGGCAAAGGGAAATTTCCGTTTGTCTACGTTAACCGTTATGGGCCTATTGAAAGGTAACTTGTTTATTGTACACCGAGGGACTTATTTTATGTAGCAGGCAATGTGAGCGCGTATGAAACCAATAGTGCAACGAATTAGATGTAACGACACGCATTCTCGGCTAGTTATCTAGTCTTTCCATTTACGAATTCTAATTTATTACCGTTAAATCGGTCAGCACTGTTGTTGAGATAGTGCGATAGCTTATTTTGTTACTGGACTTTAACAAGATAACTAGCCGAGAATTCGTGTCGTTACTTCTCCCGTGTTACGCTATTGGTTGCATACACGCTCACGTTGCCTGCGACATAAAATAAGTCCCTCGCTGTACGTTGAGTGAAAATGACGATTTATTTTTAGAAACATCTAGACAGCAATTTTCGAGCACGGAGTCGGAATTCGAAATGACTTTGAAAGAGTGGTTTAGAATGGCCAATCAAAGATATCAGCGGGAATTGGCAAATTAATCTTCTTTTTTTTGTGGTTGTAGGTTTAGTTGTTATTAAGTAGTATTATTTTATTAACTACTGCTATAACATTGCGCGATGAAATGTTTATTGTATAGAGAAAATTAGTGGTGGAGAATCATAAGATGATAACCGGTATGCATGTTATTTTGAACTTCATTCAGCTATATTTCCTATTAACATTTATTCTCGCTTAATTTTAAATTAATTTAAACATAAATATAGGTAGATATGGCCTATCCAACATGTCTGACGGTTCACGTCATCAATAAAAGGTTATTAGATGATGACGTTCACACAGTACCGTACCGTTCCTCGTACCTCGTATTTTTACAGGTTGTTTTATCATAAATAGGGTATGTCACTTTCCAAATTTTAAACTGAATTACAAATAAACAAACTAGTAATTTTTTACTGATGACATGAATTACCAAGGCCGCTTGGATAAGGTATATCTATAGATATTAATTTTAAAGAAGAGTGCCGATAGACCACGTTGCGTTTTCCACTAATTAGTGTTTATTCTTACAGAATAGACCCTATTTATTAAAACGTAAAATAAACTGATGTAATTTTATACATTAAAAACGATTAAAAATAGTATTATCTACTTAATTTGAGTTTTGGTTCAGTTACCCTAACCTGCTTAAGGCAGAACGTCTGTTCTCAGATTCGAAATTGAAGGGATTTCGAAGCAGGATTTTTCTAAACTGGACGGTATTCTTCAATTTTTTTTGGGTGAAATCATTTATTGACCTACTAATGTTCCGACATATCAAGAATCGTTGATTTTTGATTATATTAAACCATGAAATTAATATTAAAAAAAAAACGAAATTGCCATCCAAATTTGTACAGTAGGTAATTACATGCACTGGATGGAGAAAAACGTTAAAATGTTCGTGCTTAGCGAAAAAGTTGAAAATTCGAGATCCTGATCATGTGAAAATTCATGTTGTTCCACTTTAAGTACTGCAATATGATATTAATTTATTTCAATAACTTTTATTATAGTTAATTAATTTATCTTATTTTGCAGGCTCCGAATCAAACCATGAATTCACCATCAATGAAAATGGACGTTTTGTTTGTTTCAAATGTGGACAAACGTATAAACACAAAAGAACCATTTATATGCATTGCAAATTTGAATGTGGCAAAGATCCTACATTTGAATGTCCCGTATGTAAACGTAAATTTAAACGTAAAAGTAACAGAACGATTCACTGTCTTTCTGTACATAAGGTCGATTCTATACTATTACAGAGTATTAAAAAGTAGAAGTGCCATAATCATAAATTCTAAGATAACTAAACACGTAGACTATATTCGAACATTAAAAAACATTCTTAAAGGTTCAAATCGTCCTGTACAGTTAAAATGTTTCTATCCCTCACGTAAGTACTTTCACGTAAAGACAAATAGGTATATTGCTGGTATCACGGGAACAATTTAGTCCATTTCGAAGACTTAATCTGGTCCCATGGAACTAACTAGGCAGTCAACGTGTTAATAATAATACAGACGGAAATATATAATAATATCACGAAAATATAGACGGTTCATTTTGGGTCGGTTATATAATGTGTACGAAGGACGGGTTCGTTAACCAAAGAAAATCCACCGACCCGGATTACATTCAAAAATGAACGGTAAAAAAATTATAACACACTTATTATAGGTATATATTATATAGCATGTAGTTTTTATGTACTTACAGGTGCCTAGGTGCCTTTAACACTAATTAAAGAATAAAAGAAGGAAATAATCTAATGATTATAAACACATATTATATGTATATACGGTCGGTTCCTTTAATTTTGACACCCCGTTCTAGACGGTATAAATATGTAACTGCGATAAGGTAACCCCTATCGATTCGAACGCAGTGCCATTAATTTAGAAGCCCGCTGTACCTATGCATATATACATACGATAAAATATTAACTCTGGACATGCACTGGTTTAACTGTCGATTTTAATTTACCATTTCAATATAATATGAGGGACCGCGGTAGACTAGAGAGAATATCACTCTGCTAGGTCGCCACGGCTGCGGGTTCGAATCCCGCTGCAACTATGGATATTACGAGTGTCCTACTAACAAATATTAAAAATATCAATACAGCAATGTTTGCCTAATGAACTAGAGCTCAATTCTTGAATCATCCCTTAACGTAACGTATGCGAAAATGACGTCACAACAAACAGCTTTCTACAGAAACCCATTATTATGACGTCATTTTCGCATACATTATGATAGCAAATGGTTTGAGAACTAGGCCTCAGGTTCAAGACCAAAAACAAAATATGTATGTATTAATTGCTTATTTTGTAGGTTCTATATCAAATTATGAGTACAGTTTGAGTACAGATGGACGTTTTGTTTGTTCCAAATGTGGGCTATCGTATAAACACAAAAGAACACTTCATATACATCGCAAATTTGAATGTGGCAAAGAACCTCAGTTTGAATGTTCTGTATGTAAACGTAAATTTAAACGTAAGGGTAACAGAGACTCTCATCTTATTTTGCATAAAATACGCAATTTTTATTGATGAGATTAAGATATATTTTAAATTAAGCAAATAATTAACATTTAAACTGTGCTAGAACATCATACTAAATTTTTAATCAAAAATTGGATCAAGTTGTACCAGGAGTAAATTGCGAAGCCGTCATGTCTGGTATGACATTTTTTTAATATTCAATAGGTGACAACATACGAGTAAACAAATCGAACACTGAAAAGCCAAAATAAACAACTATGTTATTGAATGTAGTAATTTTTTTTAATAATACATTGTACGGAAACTTTATTCTTTTAATGAATCGTATGTGTACATACACACTCAAAAAGAAACATATCGATTTTTATTTTTAAAATCTAGGTTATTCGAATATCACCAAAAATACGTTTGTTATGGAAAATGGGCGAAAAGAGTGCGAAAAACAAAACAAAACGTGTAGGTACTTTGAAAAATGTTTTTGACTGGAACGCTTGAATTTTGAAGCAAAAATTACAAGTTTCAAAACAAAAGTACAATCATGTTGAATTAAACGTTTGTTTTTTTTTGTTGTTGATTATTTAATATATTTTTATTCGAACTAAAAAGGTAAATTGTTGTTACGTGACGGTTATCTGTTATTTTCAGACGAGTTTTATGACGTCTATGGTGCGATTTTGTGCGACTTATAAACAAGTTAACAGAAAAATTTCTAAAATTGCATTACTTTGTAGTTAAAAGCAAATTTGATTAAAGCCAAGGTAATCTAGGGTGCCATTCAGAAACATTTGAAAGTGTATTTACACTTTCACAAAATCCTTCAGATCGATCGTAACGATCTGAGTTGTACTGTACGCAGTACGACGGATAGTTCGTGTGTGGCGTTGCTGTTTTTCTGCAGTACAACGCGGTGCAATCGCAATGTAGGGTTGGAAACGCCATCTTCATGTGCTAGTGCTAGCAGCACGTATTGATACGAACAGCACAAAATGATTTTTATTACTCACCAGACATTTGTGACATGCATTGAGGTTACAGAAGATGCTCAAAGTTGCGATCGTGATCTGTAACACACATGGAACCATGTACATTTTAAAACATTCTCGCGGCCCAACAACGCAATCTACAACATGAGATGTCGTTTTCGATCCTGCATTAATATATTATTCCGATTTGTCTTTGTGCAACCTACACCTCCTAGAAGTTTGTACACGCTTAGCCGAATCACCCTGTATGTATGTATTATCTATCTATTTAGAGTATTTCCCGATGGACTTTCTTCTACATTATTGCTTTAGATACCTACTTATAAATTAAGTAATAAATAGATTTAGATGCATAACGTATATTCTGTATTTAGTTTTTAATTTTTGTATTTTTAGGAATTGAAATAATAGACTTAAGCGGCACCTATCATCACTGTCACAACTGTAAAAAAGTTTATCATAGAAAGAAACATCTTAGCAGACACATTAATTTCGAATGTGGTGCCAACGCGCGGAAATTTAAGTGTCCCAGCTGTGATTATAAATGTAATCGGAAAGACAATCTGAAGGTGCACTGCATGGCGAAACATCGACTGAGAATTTAATCATCGTTTGTAAATAATGAAACATAAATAATTTGAAAAATAATACTTTTGAAGTAGTTAGGTAGGTACTAACAATAAATATTGACCTTGTCTCTTTAGTTTATTGTTACATACTTGCATTTGCATTTACTTTTACATTTACTTCGATTTATTATTATTTGTTACATGTATTTTATAAAAACTGATAAGGTCCTTACCTACAAAAATAGATAGACGTAACGTACATAATGACTTAAAGTGGATTTTAACGAATAGGTATTTAGTGATGTAAAACAGACTTATTTTACTTAACCTAAGTAAGATACCTAACCTAAAACTTTTATTTTGACATTTAATTAATGGTTTTAATTAGTTTAGTTGGTAGATTTACTTGTCGCTAAACTTTTATTATATCTACACTTTGTCCAAACCTATATGATACACGTCATCAATACAAGGTTACTAGATGATGACGTTTCACAGTGTTGTCACTTCGTACCTCGTATTTTGACAGTTCTAATAAATTGTAATCTTTCTTTATACCATCGCAGGTGCGCAGGTAAATCATCTATAGAATATGTCACTTTTCAAACTTTAAAAAGAATTACAAATAAACAGTCTAGTAACTTTTTGTTGATGACGTGAATTGCATATAGGTTTGGATAGGCCATAGGTATCGAAATCTTCAGTTAAATTTAGTTACCAACTAAACAGAACGCTGCAAAAAATCTCTCGTAATACTGCAATTGTAAAATTTGAAGGATTTCTAGAGTGTTGCCTGATGTATATAGCTAATTGTAGGAAAATGTGTAGCATTTAGAAGGGAAAATTCAAAAAGAAATCTTTAATACTTTACGATGTAATTATTGTTTACTATAACTTCTAACCCTATAATCTCCAAAAAGTTGTTATTAATTACCTGCTCGTTCGCTTTTATATTCTATTACAGTTTTATATTGTACAAACTTTGGTGTTTCATTTTTACTGTACATATTCTTGTTGTATAGCTAAATAAATATTCATAATAAAGTGTACATAAAATTTACGTTTAGGTGCGGATTAATTAAATCGAGCATTTCTACCATATGTTTCTATTATTTGAAATTGCGATATATAGTTATTTATAATTTAAAGGAATAATAAAGACTAATAATGAATAAAATAGTTATCGTTGGGAGATTAGTCCCTATGTTGTTACGGTATTGTATCAAATTTATTTCAGATTTATCCGAAGATTACTTCAACTTTATTTGATCTTAATTGGACAGTGATAATCGTATAATTCATGCTTAAATTATCTAATAGTTAAAATAAAAATTGAGAAATTAAAAAGTTTCTGCGAGATCACTTCGGTGGTTTCTCTGTTGTGATGTTGGCTTTTGTTATGTCAATGAAGGCTAGCAGAGGAATAGAGAGGGAATTGAGTACTGGAAGGTGATGGCCAAAAACAAAAAGAACTTCCAGCAGGGCCGAGTGATAAACAATATGAGCGGATTTGGATATGGGGAGGTTTATTAATAAATGTAATCAGATTGTATTTCTGCCGATAGAAGCCGATAAAATAAAGATAATGATGTCGATTAGTCGTGGTCCTTTAAAACAATATTGTGTGTCTGCGTACTCTACTCTTGCGTTATGGTAAGTTGATTTAAATTTTATTAAAAATGTTTTCCTATTAATTTCTGTAGTACGTTGGGTGTAAGGATTTCAAGATAGATATGGTAGTAGACATTTTTTCCGCTACGTCCCGCTAGGTGTTTTTATTGTGTTATTTTGTTTAATTGCTTGATTGTTTTATTAAATTATAAATTTTCTAACAGTAGTCTATTATGCATTTATTTAATTGTAAATATTAATAAGGAATAAAGAAACTTTTTAGTGTTTATTTTATTCATTTCACTTTTTGTGCAAATAATTTTTATAAAGTCAAATGCAATTGAAGGGTCCAATGCAATAACCGGCCAAGTCCACTTTTTGGGCAAAATGAGTTAGGAACGCGGTTTTGTGCAGTATAAAATTCTCTTTCGTCCTGTGCAATAACCGGACCTAAAACTTAGAAAATACGCCACACATAGGTGTTTTGGTGGTTGCCTGCAATTAAATACTGTGCAATAACCGGTCAAGTCCTGGACTTGGCCTATTATTGCACAGTATTGACAAATAAAAAGTTATACGTGTTTATGTGTTGGTTTAGCCTGACTGTTGTACTTTGTGCGTGTTTCTGAGGTGTAAAAAAGTGAAAAACTATGTCAGACAGTGAATTATCAGTTGGTGATCCCTTTGAAGGTACCCACACTGATAGTGATGAAGATTATGAGCCCGAAAACAGAACGGAAGGTCGATATAACCTCAAAAATTTGGCGGCAATAAAGTCTTCCAGTTCTGATTTTTCCGCTGAGGAAGAATCTAATGCGCAACAGCCTGTAACGAATACTGCTACACCACAATGCGGAAAAAAACGACTATTGCGCAAATCTTTATGGAAAAGAAGCTTGCGAAAATTGAAAAGGACCCACGGCGAAAAATATATTAACATCGCTGGCACGTCAGTTAAAGAAAAAACAATGGGTGAGAACTGTAACTGCAAACTTAAGTGTTTCGTAAATATTGGGCCCGAGGGATGCAAAGCTATTTACACTAACTTTTATGGAATCTCTTCAAAAGATTTGCAAGATGCGTATTTATATGGATTGATTAAAAGACATTCAGTAAACCGTCAAAGACCGCGCTCGGGAGAGGGACAAGCTAAAAGCTCCACCTATTTGTATAGAGTAAGTTCTTTCTTTTATGCCATACTTAATTAACGACAATATTAATCATTAAAATTATGTGTGCAGATTCGGCACGCTAATCAGGAGATACGGATTTGTAAGAAGGCTTTCGTAAGTGTACATGGACTAAGTAAGAGCAGACTTGAGCGATTACAGAAGCACCTGTCCCATGGAAATAGTACACCTCCTACAGACAGAAGAGGAAGACATGAGAAGCGGCCAAACAAATTGCATGAAGATATTAATACTAAAATACGCGAACACATTCTAAGTTTTCCAAGATACAAGTCGCATTACAGTAGAAAAGATAATATACATCAGTGGTATCTTTCGCCTCTCTTAAATATATCTAAACTGCATGAGCTATATTTGGAAAAAAATGAGCCGGACCAGTATGCGTTAATTCTACAAAACAAACCGATTAAGCCTGTTGTTAAATATGAATATTTCAGAAAATTCTTTGTGGAAAACTATATCATAACTTTTGGCAAACCAAAGTCGGACACTTGCCAAAAGTGCGACAAATTAACAAATAAAATTAATGGAGCCAACTCTGATGCTGAAAAAAAAGTTTTGGAGCGCGAAAAGTCTATGCATATTGTTAAGGCAGACCACTTTTATACCGATTTGAAAGATAAAACACAGTTATCAAAAAATGATCCGAAATTTGAAGTGATCACTTTTGATTTCCAGCAAAATTTATCCCTACCCGTTTCATCGAGTAGTGAAGTCTTTTATAAAATTCAACTTTGGGTGTTTAATTTTTGCGTACATCTTGGCAGTAATGGAAAAAGCTACTTCTACATTTACGATGAAACCTTGGCTGGTAAAGGACAAAATGAAGTAGCCAGTCTTCTTTTACACTTTTTTAATAACTTCATACGACCTGAAGTAACAGACATCTATATTTTCTCCGATAACTGTGCATCTCAAAACAAAAACTACATGTTGGTACAATTTTTACACAGCTTAGTAGAAACTAATAGGTATAGATTTATATGCCACAGATATCCAGAACCGGGGCACAGTTTTTTGCCCTGCGATCGCAGTTTTGGGGCAATAGAACAGATGAAACGTAAACACGACAAAATATATTTACCACGGGATTACATTAATATTATTAAAAGCGCAAATAAACATTTTGAAGTTATACAGGTAACACAAGATTTTCTTTTCAACTTCAGAGATCATTTCCAAAGATTTTTTTGAAAAATCCGTCAAAAAGATTCTAAATTCACACTGTCTAAATATCGGCTTATAATTTATGAAAAAGTGATGCAGAAACATTGGTAAAATGTAGTGAGTCAGTAGCTTTCCCAGTTCTTTACACATTTGGTATAAAAACAAGAAAATTTTAGAGACCATCACGTTTCCAAATAATGACCAAAAACTGTATGAGGCACGAAGATTGCTTAAAAACTAAATATGATCATGTCATGATATTGGCAAAAATTATGTTCCTAAATGTAACTTGTGGTATTACAATGAGATAGAAGAATACCATAAATCCTATCAGCTACAGGACCATGAAACTTCAGTGTCAGAATTTAGCAGCGACGAATAAGTGAAAATATTTCTTATTTTGTGTATAGTTTAAAGTTTTCTGTTGTTTTTATAATGTATTATGGAAATTAATAAATATTCACATTTACATTACTTTTTTTACTGTTTATTGATAAAATTTTGCAGAAACTATGCAATAACAGGCCAAGTCCATCTAATGTTTGTTTGTATTTTAGGTAGTTTTAGACGTTCGTGCCTCAAATTTTTTTTACAAGATGTTTGGTACTATCTAGATACAATGAAATTGTTTCAAAAATCTATCAATCTCTATTTTGCTTATAGAACGTTTTTTTGATCTCCTGAACAATTGATCAAAGTGGACTTGACTGGTTATTGCATTGGACCCCTCAATTGTGGGAATTTACGTTTATGGGATTGCTATATATGTTTTATATGATTATCATTTTAACAAAAATGTATAGGTACATAATAACTAAAATATAACGTTTCAGATACAAAGAAGATTGTGGGGGTATTATTTGAAAATTACGCGTGCAGCCAATGTCATAAATCTTATAGACGTAAGGGAGCCCTACTTCATCATATTAAATATGAATGTGGGATTGAAAGGAAATTTAAATGCCATATATGCTCAAAATCTTATCGGCAGAAAGGCTATCTGCGATATCATCTCAAAATTCACGAACTACCTATAATCTATAATAATTTATCATAAAAATCGGAATCTAATTTAGCAATCAGAACGTCTATTGGTGCTGTAAATAAAATAAAAATACTTTTGACGATAACGTCTATTTATTATAGGTAAGCATTCGATGAATCACCTTTTTAGAATTTAACGTTTAAACATTAATTAATTATGGTAATTAAGAACGCGGTATTACTAATTTTGTAATACCGACAAACTGTTATCATATTTTTTATACGGAACATGTAATAAATATTTTGGTTTTTGTGAAAAATGTTTCTCTTTATACTTTGCTTAGATATAGGTTTTATCTATAGGGTATAGGGAAGCTGTTACATAAGGTTACATGCTCATCTAATTAAATATGGAAATTTCTAGTAAAAATTATGATAGTTTAATAAAATTGTGTATTATACATATATTTGCCTACTGTTTACTAATCACTGGTCAACAGTGATTTGTATAATTGATAAAATGTATAGTTACATTTACTAAAAATGTTCCAACAGGAGCAACATTTTTATGTGTGGTGTCTATTATTTATTTATCTAAATACACTGGTTTCTATAAATTAAGGAACAAGTGCAAACATCGCTAACAATAAGTAGCTATCTATGCATAATTTTCAAAATCTAATTAAACATTTAATTTAAATTAAATTTGGTCAAAATTTTAATTGTATCATAGGTATGTTATTGAAAATCATAAAAACATTTGACACAAAACATTCACATTTTGAACGAGACATATAAAAACAAATTAAAAACCTTGTAGGGGAGAGTGGGGCGCATTTGAACGTTTTTTCGTATGCAATTATTTTCTAGAAAGTATGCGCCTTTTCAAACACAATATTTTATGTTTAAAAAATTATTTTAAAATTGCAGATTAACTGTTGAAACAAGTATCTTGCGCTTAAACGTTCCATGTTCTTGCATCCCATGTGCTCGAGCCTAAAAAGCCCTGTGCCTAAATGCCCTAGATCCATCCCAGTTTCGTCCATATTGTGCAATTTTTACTCAAATTATAAAGTTTTTTTTAAAATTTATTTCTAAATTTATGGAAACCAGTGTATTAATAACGAATAAAGAAACTTTTTAGTGTTTATTTTATTCATATCACTTTTTGTGCAAATAATTTTTATAAAGTCAATTGCAATTGTGGGAATTTACGTTCATGGGATTGCTGCATAAGTTTTATATGATTATCATTTTAACAAAAATTTATAGGTACATAATAACTAAAATATAACGTTTCAGATACAAAGAAGATTGTGGGGGTATTATTTGAAAATTACGCGTGCAGCCAATGTCATAAATCTTATAGACGTAAGGGAGCCCTACTTCGTCATATTAAATATGAATGTGGGATTGAAAGGAAATTTAAATGCCATATATGCTCAAAATCTTATCGGCAGAAAGGCTATCTGCGATATCATCTCAAAATTCACGAACTACCTAAAAAAATTAATCTCAAATAATTTATCATAGAAATCGGAATCTAATTTATCAATTAGAACATCTATTGGTGCTGTAAATAAAATAAAATAAAAATAAATACTTTTGACGATAACGTCTATTTATTATAGGTAAACATTCGATGGATCACCTTTTTAGAATTTAATGTTTAAACATTAATTATCTATGGTAATTAAGTACACGGTATTACTAATTTTGTTATACCGACAAACTGTTTTCATATTTTTTATACAGAACATGTAATAAATATTTTGGTTTTTGTGAAAAATATTTTTCTTTATATTTTGCTTAGATATAGGTTTTATCTATAGGTTATAGGCTTATAAGCTGTTACATGCTGTTACATAAGGTTACATGCTCATTTAAATTATGATAGCTTTATAAAATTGTGTATTATATATATATATATTTGTCTATTGTTTACTAATCACTGGTCAACAGTGATTTGTATAATTGATCAAATGTACAGTTACGTTTACTAAAAATTTTTCAACAGGAGCAACATTTTTATTTATTTATTTAAATACACTGGTTTCCATAAATTAAGGAACAAGTATAAACATCGCTAACAATAATTAGCTATCTATGCATAATTTTCAAAATCTAATTAAACATTTAATTTAAATTAAATTTGGTCAATATTTTAATTGTATTATAGATATGTTATTGAAAATCATAAAAACATTTGACACAAAACATTCACATTTTGTACGAGACATATAAAAACAAATTAAATACCTTGTAGGGGAGAGTGGGGCGCATTTGAACGTTTTTTCGTATGCAATTATTTTCGAGAAAATATGCGCATTTTCAAACACATTATTTTACGTTTAAAAAATTATTTTAAAATTACAGATTAACTGTTGAAACAAGTATCTTGCGCTTAAACGTTCCATGTTCTTGCGTCCCATGTGCTCGAGCCTAAAAAGCCCTGCGCCTAAATGCCCTGGATCTATCCCAGTTTCGTCCATATTGCGCAATTTTTACTGAAATTATAAAGTTTTTTTTAAATTTATTCTTAAACTTATGGAAACCAGTGTATTTAATAAGGAATAAAGAAACTTTTTAGTGTTTATTTTATTCATTTCACTTTTTGTGCAAATAATCTTTTATAAATTAAAAATCGAATTTTTGAATTTACGTTTATTGGATTGCTGGATATGTTTTGCATGATTATTACTTTTTAACAAAATTTGTAGCTACATAATAACTAAAATATATCATTTCAGATGCAAAGAAGATTGTGGACGTATTATGTAAAAATTACAAGTGCAGTCAATGTTGTAAATCTTATAAATACAGGGGAGACCTATTTCGTCATATTAAATATGAATGTGGGGTTGAAAGTAAATTTAAATGCCATATATGCTCAAAATCTTATCGACAGAAAAGCTATCTTAGTTATCATTTGAAAATTCACGAACTACCTAAAAATACTAATCCCAATTAATTTATCATATACACCTAGAACGTCCATTAGTGCTGTAAATAAAATACAGAACATGTAATAAATATTTTTGTTTTTGTGAAATTTATATTTCTTTGTTCTTTGCTTAGATGTAGGTTTTAGGCTATTTTATAGCGTTATCATTGCTGTTAGGTTACATGGCCATTTAATTAAATATGGGCGTTTGTAGTAAAAATTATAATAGCTTAATAAAATGATAATACATATAGTATACATGTAGTAATACATATATTTACCTACTGTTTACTGATAATACATATAGATAATTATAATAATATGCATGCAAATTAAGAGTATTTTTAATTATTATAATAATTTCTACATTATATATATTTTTTTAAATAAAATCTCTTTTCTATCGTTTTTAATAACGTTTGATTTTAGATGAGTTCACATGTGTAAATTGTCATAAGCATTACAAATATAAATGCAGTTTACGACTTCACGTCATTTACGAATGTGGAAAAGAACCAACATTTATTTGCAACGTACATGGTTGTACTTTTAAGTGTAAACATAAAGGATCATTAAAGCGGCACACATTCAGGAAACACAAGGAATTTTTTAATTGTCAATGATAAATGATATTAATTTGTCAAATTAAGTAAAATCATATAAATTACGAACAATGACAAATTACTGAATTTATTTTTCCTATCAACTAAATTTAAGTGTTTGATATAAATACTTACACATATTCTTGGAATTTTATAATTATTAAAATTATTAATAAATTAAAGTTATTGAAATGTGTTTATAGTACGGTAAAACTCGGCTTATCCGAAACTCGGGTTAATCGAAATGTTCTCGTCAGTAAAAAAAAATGAGGGTCGCGTGTCAGTAACCCGATGTTTCAGGTAAACAACTTATCTTATTACTTATTTATTAAATTATAATTTATGTAAATTATTGCTACTGTTTTAATAAAACGTTTTTACTGTAAATTTTGTGTTATTTTACGCCTTTTAACAGACGGCAATGGCCTATATGGATGTTTCGAAAAATTGCGTTATTCGAAACGGCTTAGCCTCTTTTAGTTCGGTTAAAAAACGTTTTACTGTGTAATTTAACGGGAGTTGTTTACGTTCATGGGATTGTGCATTATATGTTTTGTATGATTATTATCTTTTAACAGAATTTGTAGCTGCATAATAAC
The DNA here is from genome assembly GCA_036326145.1 of Rhagophthalmus giganteus. Lineage (NCBI taxonomy): Eukaryota > Metazoa > Arthropoda > Insecta > Coleoptera > Rhagophthalmidae > Rhagophthalmus > Rhagophthalmus giganteus. Next base: position 45,341,049 of record JARFJA010000001.1, on the reverse strand, counting down.
TAAAATATATCATTTCAGACGCAAAGAAGATTGCGAACGTATTAAATAAACACTACAAGTGCAGTCAATGTCATAAATCTTATAAACATAAGGGAGACCTATTTCGTCATATTAAATATGAATGTGGTGTTGAAAGCAAATTTAAATGCCATATATGCTCAAAATCTTATCGACAGAAAGGCTATCTTAGATATCATCTGACAATTCACGAACTACCTAAATAAAACTAATTTCAATTAATTTAACGTATAGAATTAGGTGTATTAGTGCGCTGTAAATAAAATAAAAATAATTTTGACGGTAATAGCATCTATCTACTCATTTTAAACATTAATCTAAGGGTTTTCGTGCAAAAACTGCCTATGTCACTATTTCACGTTTCGAGATAATTAACATTTTAACTTAAAAAGTGCTTTTGAAACTTCATGTTTCGTCTTTTGGGAAAAACCTTCGTTACTAATTGTTTTTACAGCTTCTTTAGGTAGAGGTCTTAATTTTATAATGGAAAAAATAACAGTGTACGTTTAAATATTACTCATTACTCCTATTATTTTTGACTTAGGTACTTTTTAGTGAAAAGTGCGTATTTTTTACTACACGTTTATTATTTATCATCAAAAAGAACCAATTATACACAAACAATAAATAATGATAGAGACATATGTTATAAACATTCAATATTATTCATTCAATAAAAAAAACTGAAATGATTTTAATGTCCACATTAAAACCTTGTTTCAACGATAATTTTTAATAAAAAGTTAATTTACATTAATTTTAAATTAAAACATAAAAATAAGTTATTGCACTAAATCAACAAAAAAGAACGAGCGCGAGGAAGCTGTTTTTGTTACCATAATTATATACTACCATATACTTGTTATAACTTAGGGACTTCTAGCGCGAAAATATGAGCATCCCTGTATTAACCGATATATACATATATATAAATTCGACTAGTTAGGTACGTTTTAGAGAAAATCTGACAGCAGCTTGTCAAAGTACAGTCAATTGTACACTAGATAGTGCAAAAGAAGTCCAAATTGACCAAAACGTCACTTAGAGACTTTTTGCACGAAGCCCTTCAATTTTTCAATTACTTTTGTAGATTTAATTAGGTAGATATATCAAACATTAATTAATTATCGTAATTAAGAACGCGGTATGTTAACGTATGTATTCTTCAGTATAATTTTAAGCTACAAAAAAATAGGTAGATATATTTTTCATGATTATTATACATCGCACGTAATAAATATTTTGATTTTTGTAAAAAAATATTTTCCTTTTTTCTTACGTTATCTTATAAGTTTTAACTACATTATTGTTAGGTTACATGGACATTGTAATTAAATATGGGTGTTTGTATCTAATAAAAATATAGCTTAATTTGTATATTGTATTGTATTTACGTATCGTTTACTCATAATACATAATTAGGTATGCGAATTAGGAGTATTTTTAATTATTATATGTATCTAATAATATCAATGGCGTTTTGGCAGAACACGGTAAGCGCCACATTTTTTCGAAAATTAGTTGTTTTAACTATTCTTAGGCAAAAGCATAGTTCGGTAAAATTTGGTAATAATATTTCGATTTTTTCCACGAAAAAGATTTTCCACGAAATTTTCAGAAAAATCGTATTTCTGTATGTACTGAGAAACCGTTCTGTAGTAAGTACCGTGCCCAACACCTGTACTACGACAATAGCATGTAAACTACCCTTAGTGCTGGACACAAGGCAATGAACTGTGACACGTTGCTATACGTCCAATCTACATCACCACAGATCACAAAGTGTAAAAAAATCATGAAGAAACAACCAAATAACCAGTGCTTGAGGTGTAATTACGAAACGTACGTACGTTTCATTCTCTATAGATAAATTGTGTCGGTGGTCCCGCAAAATGGCAAATGCGTGGTACTTACGATAACCTGTCATGATATCCCGCTCAAGAATAGTATCTTATCTCCCGCACAACTCCGTTTTGTACAAACCGGTGACTGAATCGTAGAATATGTACGTTATTTGGTACATACATGCCCTAAAACACCCGGTTTCCACGAGGTATTCGTCTAGAGTTACTCTACAACACAAAATTTGCACTCCTGTAAAATTTACTTTTTGTCATTTACGCCGTTCTGCCAAAACGTCATCGATATATTTAATGTTGTTTTTATTAAAATTTCTTTATTCTTTCGTTTTTAATAATGTTTGATTTTAGATCAGTTTACATTTGCGAACTGTTATTGACAATATAAACGCAGTTTACGACTCCACGTCTTATACGAACGTACGCGGTTGCACTTTAGATGTAAGCAAAAAGGATCATTAAAGCGACACACAAGGAAACACAAACAAGAACAATGCACGTATCATGTACGAACGTTCGTATAAGTAACCCGAATTTTAAATATTGTAATTATTACGTTTTTTTATGGTATAACATATTTTTAGTTTGTTAATGATAAACGATATTTGTCAAATTCAGTAAAAGTAAAAAAGTAAATTTGTCGTATTAATTAAATTTAAAGTGTTCGATATAAGTAGGTAAGTACACATATTGAATGAATTTTGCAAATAGAGAAAAGTACTACGAAAATTGTTTATAATACAGTAAAACCCGGTTTAACCGAAGCCGGCTTATGATCTCATTGTTAGTAAAAAAATTAGGGTCGCGTGTCAGTGACCCAATGTTTCGGGTAAACAATGACGTGCCTACTTATCTTAACTTAGGTACCTATTTATTAAATTATTATTTATGTAACTGTTTTAATTAAATGTTTTTACTGTAAATTTTATGTAATTTTACGCCTTTTAATAGACGGCATGGATTATCCGAAAACTTGCGTTTCTCGAAACGGCTCCGCCTTCTTTAGTTCGGTTAGAAATGGTACTACTGTATAATTTAACGAGAGTTATTAAGAATTTTATAACATTAAATATTTGACGTTTTTACTAGGTTTTGTTAGTCTGTGTTGCATGATTGCATTACAAATTTGAATGATTTGTTAGCATTAAATGTTTACCTATATTTAGATTAATATATTTATTTGTAGATGCAGATAACAGAAGTAGTTATAGGTGTTGCCAGTGTTCAAGAGTTTATAAAAACAAGGGAACATTAATAAGACACCTTCAATATGAGTGTGGTAAGAAACCATCTTTTCAATGTAGGATTTGTTCCAGATGCTTTACAAGAAGAGAAACTCTTAAATATCACACAATTAACGTTCATAATGTTACGATTTCTTATAATTTTTAATATGTATAAGTAGTATATTAAGATCTAAAAATACTGTATTAGTACCTAAATTTATGCCGACACGGTGGCGAAGTCGTCAGGAGACTGATCTCTCGCCTGAGATGGGTCCTTTGTTCGAATCCTGGTACGGGAGGCGAAATATCCCCCTAGTAGGCATGGATGTCCCGGGGGGGGGGGCACTAGAAGTAATGCCTAACGGCGGTTCCTGGTGTCTTCCGGGGTGTGCTTAATGATAAAAAAAGTATCTAAATTTAATGAAATTAGTTGTACTTAAGGGGTTCGGGCCGCTTAATTGTTTTATCTCTAATAATTCTAGTTATTGTATATTACTTAAGGATGCATGTAATTATTGTATATTACGAAAAAAATTAATTATTTTTAATAATAACGAAAATAGGTTACTAATTTTCCTATCCATTAATCTCGGATGACTTAAAAACATCTTTGTAAATAAGTCATACGTTGGACATGACAGAAATAATTGACTTAAGTTTTATTTAGTCTTTAAGATTTAGTCTTTAAGTCTTTTAGACTTTAAGTTTTAATTAAATAGTTTTTATATTGAATTATAACAATAGAAAATGAAGTCATTTAATATTCGAGTTTAATGGATTGGAAAATGTCTAACCTATTTTCGTTATTATTAAAAATAATTCATTTTTTTTTTCGTAAATATGATATATAATTACATACAACCTTAAATAATATACAATAACAAGAATTACTGCAAATAAGACAATAAACCTAGAAATTATACTTTATAATTTTAAGCGAACTGAACACCCTTGATATTCTTTCAACATTGGAAGATTATTTCAATTACTGTGTATTAGTTTTTAAGTAGTAAATATAATTGTATAAAAAATTATAAAAATGTCAGTTTTATTAATAAATATTTAAAAGAAAATCACTATCTATTTAATAGATAAATAACTATTTTTTGAAATAGGTAAATATTGATTTTTGAATAGATATTCGTGATAATTATACCAATAGACAATTTACAAAGTCACTGCAATATAATCATAGGTTTATATTTTTATTTAACAATAAAAATTGTTCAATATTTCACGAAGTTCTATCTTATTTGTATCCTATAATTTCTAGGTTAACTATTTATCCTGTAATAGCAGCGCTGTTAAAATTGATTTGCAACAAAACATACCATTAAATACAAAAGTACTTAAGTACATACAAAAAGTAATTTAAAAGTGCACGGAGACTATTAATATAGTTACCTACATAACGAGATATTAATAATTCGAAGATAATAATATTAATAGATATTAATATTAATAAGATATTAATTTCCGATATCAATCTAGAAGTTTGACATCGCATTTGATACAATAATATGTAAGTTAATCTTCAAAATTTTAAATCTGTGCATGGAAGCCTGATGGCGATGGCGGTCGCAATTTTAATCGTAGGACGCCGAAATTTTAAGCACTTTGTCCTCACGAATACGAAGGATATGTTTATTACTTATAGGTTATATCCCGAGAGCTATCAATTTTATCGGGTAAACTGCGTCGAGGGCTTTTCTTGGGAATTATTAAGTTACTTTAAAAAAAGTCGTTTAGTGCTGTTATTGGTGGATATTTGAGATTTCACGAAATATGATTGGTCGTTAGCAAATGAGTGAAATAATTACAAAAATCGATCGACCCGTTTCAAAATTGCTGTCGATCAATGATTACAAACGCATCTATCGCCGTTATTAATTATGGGATCGTTACTATGAAATATGTTTTAGTATTCCCATAAAATTTTCTACCAAACATTTCTCTTTATAATTTTCGATCAAATGCACCGTTTTTGAGAAAATCGGAATAAAGCGATTTATACGTAGCTCTATCGAAATTCGTTATAGCGGCTTGTGAGCGTCCGAAGCTTTTTATACATATATGTTATTATTTATGACAACCTGCATGGATCCAAAACGGCCAACGGGCGCAACGGGTGTCGAAAAAATCTTTCAGTTTTGGTCGGTTGTAGAAAGATGTCTTAGAATCATGTCATAAATTATTTCTTGTCGTGTCGTAGTGATAAAATTACTTAAACCAAAACATGCTTTTATCTATCCACAGCCAACCAAAGCTGAGCTACTTTTTGAACACCTGTTAATGTCGTTCATAAAATTGACATGTCTTAAAAATTATTATATTTTATATTACTAACTATAGTAATATATAAAGTATTAAAAAGTTTATTTATAGGTAAACGGAAGGTTATTCTTATTACTAATGGAGGAAAAAAATACGTGTGCTTTGAATGTGGTTCGTCGTATATGAGTAAAGGGAACTTATCAAGACATTTAAAATACGAATGTAAAGTGGAGCCAAAGTTTTCGTGTAACTTTTGTTGTCGTAAATTTAAGCGAAAATACCGTCTGGAGGCACACATGGGTATTTGTAAATTTAAGAAACATTGCATAAAACTGGAAACTGATATTTAAATTTCGCAAATTAAAATATCGTAAGTAACACTCGTTTAGTATTGTGGAAGACGTTTTGTTTTATAGATAGTTTTATCGTTAGTATGCAGTAAATTGTTACTATAGCTTATCCAAACCTGATGTTCACGTCATCAACAAAAAGTTACTAGATTGTTTATTTGTAATTCGGTTTAAAGTTTGGAAAGTGACATATTCTACAGATGATTTACTTGCGCACATATTAGATGGTAGAAAGAAAGACTACAATTTATTAGAACTGTCAAAATACGAGGTACGAGGTGACAGCACTATGTGAAACGTCATCATCTAGTAACCTTTTATTGATGACGTGAATATCATATAGGTTTGGATAAGCTATATATATATATATATATATATATATATATATATATATATATATAATCATATTACATAGATAAAATCTGGGAAAAATTTATCAGTTTGTATTAAATAATTGACAACATCGAGTAAAACGAGTTTTTAGTATTAGAAGATATTAAATTTAATAATTAGATTACTGCACACTATAGGAAAAACAATCTCGTTTATATTTTATTTATTATTTTTTAGTAGGTAGGTCTTTACAAAATTTGTTTAGGTGATTTGCAGTTAATGATCTGGCTTGCATAGGACGTATTCTTATTATATTTACTTATTTGAAGGACGTTACGTATTTTTATTCGTACAGAGAAAATCGAAGTTTAATTGTATTAGATAATTAAATTGATACAAAATATTTATACGTAATAATACTAACAATAAGTAGGTACCTATTTAGTTAGTTTAAAAAATGCACTTTACAAATATCTAATGATGAAGGTACATTTTATTATTATAAAATCTTGTTTTTTAAGACGATTATACATACATTAAGAATTTATTTTCAGTCAAATCGTTTCGTTAAAGGTTTGTAGGTACATTATGTAGATAATAGTGGGTAAATATACTTACGTAATAAAGAACGTATTTTTTTTAAGCACACCTTCCTGAGTTTATTTATTGTTTGTATCCTGAATATCCAATGATTGTTATAGGTAGAGTTCATTCAGTTTAAGGTTGGGAGGAGTATCAGTCATAATAGTAAAGTTAGAAATTTTTTAAAGCATTTCCCATTTAGTCAAGTTCAAAATTAATGCACCGGGTCGCGAGAATTACACGGACATACACGATACAACAAACAAATTATAAACTGAATATTTAAAGCAGTAACATTGTATTTGTAATTCGTGTTACACATCGTAAGTACTTTTTGTAGATTTATTTGTTGTGCCATGTTTGCCCGCGCAATGCTCGCAATTAGGAACATTAATTTTGAACTTACTGTACATCCAGTGCACGAGTTGTAAAGATTTCTAATCTTTTTTCTCTCGCGAAATTAAAGCGAAATGACATTTACATTTAAAGAAAATATTATAATAACCTAAAATTGCAATATTGTTATTTCGTTAGAGATAAAAGGTTAGACATTTTTACGACATCTTCTGGACGTATAACAAATAAAAACCGCTTTAAAAAATTTCGAATTCTACTATTACGGTCGACACTCTCAACCTTAAACTGGACGAGCTCTAGGTTATACAATTTAATTACAATACAAAATTATGGTAATATATAGGGTATGTCAGGACAAAATTTGTTATTTGGTATCTACTTGTTAAAGAAGTTATTTGATAAGAAAATATTTTCATAAATGAAAAAATCGTAAAAAGTGTTTAGCTTACAATATTTTTGTTTTTATACATACCTAGGTATAGTCCACAATGCAACAATCCTGTTTACCTAATATAATAAACCTTTTTTTGACGTTTGAGCTTTTCTCGTTTATTTACTATTTTACTATACTTTACTTTTATTTTACTGTATATTTATATATACAGTGTTTCCGAATTGATTTTGCGATAGGAAAAAGTTAAAAACTCCAAAATTATATGTCATTTACATCTATCGCAAAGTCGATCCGGGAATACACTGTATACATATTTAAAACGTGTTTAATTTAAAATGTGTTTTTATGCAGTTCTTGAAAATTGTTTTGTGAAACGAACTTGTCATCTATGTCATATAACTTGACTTGAATTTTTAAATCATTCAACTAGAAAACTGTATAATCTTCTAATAGTTTACTAAACATTAATTTAAAGTAGGTATTAAATAGATATATTTAATTAATTTTTAATATTTATGTGTTAATTCTTTTTTAGGCAATCGCATTTATATTTGCAAGAGATGCAATAAAACTCTAAAACATAAGTCAATCTATGGTCACTTAAAATATCATTGCGGAAACGAACCGAGACACACGTGTCCTCATAATAATTGTAATTACAAGTCTACCAAAAAGGCGAACTTGAATAGACACGTAAATATTGTTCACGGCAAGAGAAGTAAAAATTATTAAGTGATTTTTATACATAGATCGAAGATGTCTAGTTAAACGAATTAATATTGTTTAGTTTGTTCTAGGTATTAGATGTAGGTATGTATCAGATTAGATAAATGATTATTCATTAAATTTGTTGTACTTATTTAGTGGTATTTAAATCCAAAATTTTTTTTAGCTATGAAGAAAAATATTATACAGATTCGACGTGATGTTGTTGACTTCAGTTAAGTAGAGTGAAAACAGATACTGGTCCTTTTCCTATTTTTAAATTGATCTTCCATTTTCTGTTTAATAAATAAAAATATTTTATGTAAGTATCTAGTAGGTATTTAAAATGTTTGAAAATAATAGACAAATATTTATTTCTTCAGTAATTTATAATTTATTTTAGATAAGTAATTAGGAGTATCATTACATGAGCGTTTGTGATTGTAATTTTAAAAATAGTAAAGCAACGGTTAGGCATGCTACACTACCAGCACCGGTGTAATTACCTAGAAAACAAGTGCTGCGCACGATTAGTACTCAGGAGGAACTCATGGGGAACATCATCACATCACTGCACACCGACACATTGCAGTAGTTGCAGTTAGTTGCTAATGGGCCACGATCCCGAGAAATTCCGTACAACATTTTGATCAAGAGTTTTTGATGGTGGTGACGGTGTTTTTGGTAATTTGATTGTTTTAAGTGCAGTGCCACAGTGGTTCCTATGAAGTGTGATTCAAATGATAGTTATTTCTTATTTTTTTTGTAAAATATTTTACAAAAAAAATGAATTTATCAGTACAAAATGAAGATAGAAGAAGATGAAGTTATCAGTAAAATTAAACTGTTTTAAACATGTAAGCACATGTCCACTTTATACATAATATTACCTTTATACATATAATTTGGTCTGATTATTATTTTTGAAATTTACTGTTCCAGCGTTTATCGTACCTTTTAAAGATAGTTATTGTTCGTTTAAATACTTATCATTTCAGTTGAAATTGATTCCTGTTTATTTTTAGGTGCCGTACTACATGGAAAAATATTTATAAAGAACTACAAGAAATTTAAATGCGATACATGCGACAGATCCTACTCGCACCGTAACGGTCTTAATCAACATAAAAAGTACGAATGCGGAATAGAACCACAGTTTGCATGCGGAGCACCTGGTTGTCTTTATAAAACCAAACGAAAAGATAACTTGAAAACTCACATTTTGAAAAAGCACTATGTTTATAATGAATTAGCTTACGATTAGATTATTTGTTTAAGAACCTCGATATTTTTTCATCGAGGCTTAAAATAAGACATATACGGTGGACACCGTAGAAAATGGGGCATGAAACTTTGTACAATGTAAAACTGACTTTAAAAGTTAAAGTAGCTATCGATGAAGTGTCATTCGAATACTTAGAGAAGCAAAAGAACGGGTAAATAACAACTTCTGGAGGGGTAAAACTTGTGATAAACAGTTGTTACGCCATAAAGTATTAAAGATTTGTTTTTGATTTTATTATACCCGCATTTACCAAGAATTGTATCGGGTAGCTTTTTAGAAACCTTTCGAATTAATAGTAAAATCTATTTTTTGATGAACAATTTTCTATCTTACTCGCTTCATGCATTTTTTTTAAACAAGTTACCTACAAAGAAAATGTAGTTTATGACACAAAAGGTTAGATGTGTATTTGTGTAATTTCGTTTAAATTTTTAAGTGTAGGTAATTATTGTTTATTAATGAATTTCATTTAATCCGTTATAGGTAGGTAGACGAAGTATTATCATTGGTTTCTTTATGTTTTTTCAAGCTGTATTTTTAATAGTATCACTTAAAAGCTTTAAAAATTTTAAGTTTTTCAACAAAACCACAACACAAAAAAAGGAAGTAATAAATGAGATCTTTGTCATGTTGTTCCATTTTAAATACAATATGGCGGCTAAGCGGTCAAAATTAAGATCACGCGACCAGTGATTTTTATACATCGAAATCAGTTATACATAGTATATAACAAGTATCTGAATTGCGAATATCTATGATGTACATAAAAGTACAAATAAAAGGGTAGTTAGCTCCATGCCTACTAGTATTTTTTTTATTATTCACCAAAAGAAATATACAATATGTCTCTGAATACAAGGTGGGAAAAAATATTGTTCTATTTCTCAAAAATTTCTATTCTACATAATTTTTTTTGCTTGATTTCAAACTTTTGTAACTGTTTTTACTTTTCATATAAGTTGTTTTACTGTCAATTAGTTATTCACTTTTTTTCTGGAATTTTTGGACTTTTGGTCAGCACTATTTTTCACTACGACTTTAAATAAAATGAGTTGGCATAAAAATTATTTCCCTCTTTGTAACTCCATCCGGAAACGTACTGTATATTGATAATTCACTATATTGACATATTGAATAATAGCAATTCAATTTAAAATATACAGGGTATGTGACGATTTGGGGAGTGTTATATCTTGTACATATATGAATGTTGCGATTTGAAATTTTTATAAACATGTACTAAGTACTTACATATGTGTAAAGAGATTTAAAATTTTGGGCAATAACTTTTGAAAGTATTATTGTATCAAATACTCCTGCGATGTTATAAATTTCTAAAAATTATTTGGTAGGCGGGTACATGATGTTTAAAAAAAATGCCAAACTTTTGATTCTCGTTATTTTTAAATAGCAACCTATTTCTTTCTAGTCTCATTCTACCTTCAAAAGTAGGGCTAATATAGCTCATCCAAACCTATATGATGTTCACGTCATCAATACAAGGTTACTAGACGATGACGTTTCACACAGTGCTATCACCTCGCACCTCGTATTTTGGCAGTTCTAATAAATTGTAGTCTTTCTTTATACCATCTAATATGTGCACAAGTAGAATATCTCATTTTCCAAACATTAAATCGAATTATAAATAAACAATCTAGTAACTTTTTGTTGATGACGTGAACATCATATAGGTTTGGATAAGCTATATGTATCTACATTCCTATAACTAAATATCGTAGTTTCAAAGCTTATCACATTTAAAATTTTATTTTATTGAATCAGTTAAATTATGCTGTAAACAATATTCCATTTTTAGTATGGATAAGTATGAAGGCAATATTTGTATTTAAAATATTTGAAAATAATAAACAAGTATATATACATATTTACTTTTTTAATATAAGTAGGTATTATAAATAATTTAAATAATAGTTGTTATTTATTTAAATTTTAGTGAATACATAGATGATGAAAAATGGGTCCAAAAATAAGCCGTTTGCGAGATAAATGCATATTATAATAACAGGGTGCATTTGTTGAGCCAAACAATGTTGGTAACTTTCGCTAAGAATGGTTTATTGAAATATCAGATAATGCAGTATGACAAATTTTAATAAACACCAACAATTAGGGTGTTCAAACTTACTATCCATGTATCTGTGTGCAGCTTCATAACCTTCAGTGAAGTCACAAATTCTTTCAAACGGTTCTGGTTTAGTTATAATTTTTATCTTATTCAGTTTCCGCCCACTGTGGAAGAGAACAGGCAGAAATAAGCGTACGACAAAACAAACAAATTGTTGATGGATCGTGAGAAACGTACCTATAACATGTATTATTTTGTAAACGGCTTATTTGCGGATCCATACTGTTTAGAACTTTTTCGCTTATTTTAGTGCGTAGGTAGTATTCGTTATTTTATTTTTGACCGTCACTTTTGGAACACCCTGCAGGTACACCTACCTGATAACGTTTAAAAGGTCGTTCTTATCGCACCTCTTTTCATTCTGTCGAGTTGTAGGTGTTTTGTGTTTTCGTTGAATTTTAATTTTGATAACTGTAAGTAATTTGTCAGTTTCAGCATATTACAATCTTAAGCGGTGTTCTCATTAGCGTGGAGTCACGGCCGAAAGCAGACGTAAGTGCGTCGCAAGATAGTTGCACGTTTATTTATTCAACGACTTTAAATGCAAGGAGTAATATACATATGTATGACTATCTATGACACAGCTGTGGCTCCACGCTAATGTGAACAGCGCTTTAGGTAGGTAAGTAGGTATGTTACTGTGATTTTTATGACAGTCTTCCTAAACCAAATTATCACAATGTTTTGTCTTCCTTCGCCATGATTGTAGTGAATAATAAGCAACTAATTGAATTGAATTTAATTTTAAAAAGGCATTTTTATGAGTATGTACAGACAGTCCTCGTTTTACGCGTTTCGTTTTACGTTGCTCGTTGCTAGTGCGTAACCTAACGTAAAAGCGACGACTGCCTGTATACACATATGTATATAGGGATAAATATAGAATAAAGTGCAACCAAGGGATTATTTCTTTTTTAGATCTATTTTTAACTCGTTAATATTGCATTACAATACTAGACATTTAATAAATAAATACATGTTACATTTATTTTATTATTTTTGTGACGTATTAATGCTTATCGTTTCTTTAAATATTTGTTGGCCGAATCCAATTGATTTTTGTTTACTTTTAGATGATAAACAATATGTAACTACATCTATAAAGAACTTCAAAAAATTTAAATGCGATAAATGTAACAGAGCGTACACTCGTCGCCAGGGACTTACTCAACATACAAAATACGAATGCGGAATAGAACCGCAGTTTGAATGCGGAGCACCTGGTTGTCATTTCAAATCCAAAAGAAGGGACGGTGTGAAAAGTCACTATTTGAAAAGGCACATGTATATTTAAGTAATGGGGAATTATCGTGATTTTTTTAAGGTTTTTAAAATCTACGGAAAAGCATTTAAATTGTCATGTTTTTGCGTTTTCGATATAGACATATAGTTAATTCATAAAAAATTAATGAATTTCAAATTATTTCGCGGCAGTAGTAGTGCGATGTAACTGTCGGTTTTCACTCCCATATCGATAACTTTTCGCTTCTAATTGAGATGGAGATACATTCTTATTGAATTTCCAAATACTTCCCGTGTACTACGTTTCTCCCTTAAAAAATGACAAGAAATTATCGATATTTTTCAAATCGTTTTCATACGTTTATATATATTTTTCCTTGTTTAAAAACACGCCAAGAAATATTATTTTGAATCTATAATTCAATAATAATGGTATTTTGCAATTTAAAACTTTTTGATAATTCCCCATTAGAGTAGTAATTATTTTAAGACGTCGACTTTTCTTCGCTGTGTTATTAAATTAAAACAGTATTTATTAGCTAATATTTATAGATTTTAAAATATTGTAATTTTTTTAAAAAGCAAATAGCAGGCGCATTAGAGCAATTCAATTTTTAAAAACATGTATGTAGTACCTATGTTTAAATTTTGTATAACTTTCAAATGTATTGCTGTATTAAATACGATATTATAAATTATAAAAAAATTAATAGACGCTCTTCAGAAAATACCGATATCTCGTTATTATTGCAATCGTCTGTCTTGCTTCGTCGCGGTTACAATAAACAATTAATAGCTAAGTAATTAAATTTATAATCTAAGCGGAGATTGCGCCAAACTCTCCCTAATACAACAAAGGGATGATTTTTTCCGTATCGACGGTTTTTTTAGTGTTTAAAATGGCCCAGGGTTTTAAATGTGCTGGAACTTGACCGAAGTATTAAAAACAAAACTACTTCATCCGATATTTGATTTTATAAAATGTTGTCTTCTAAATAACATAGGTCCAAATTTATTCCAAAAAATATGTGCCCCCCCCCCTCCTCACCTTGACTGAAACCATGGCAGCAGCCCGAAAGTGAGAATTACTTACTCCGTCACATTTTTTAAAATGTGCTCAACACCCTTAACAGATAGACATAAATTACAACCTTTTGTTATTTTGAAAGACCTGTATTTTAAGAAAAGAATAGCGGAAGTAGCCTTTTTTTTAATACTTCAGTCAAATTTTTTCCAGTGCCATTTTAAACGATAAAAAAGCTGTCGATTCGAAAAAATGCATCATTTTGTTATATGAGAGAGGGTTTGGTGCAGTCGGTTCTCCTACTATTAAGATACGTTTAAAAAATAATTCTATACAGGGTGTCAATTTGAAAATTTACAATGTATTATATATTTCCGGAAGTACTTAAAAAAGGTATCTATTGAAATTTTCTAGAAAACGTGGACGAAGAACCACTATAAGGTAATTTTTCTCTCACAACTCTTTAAGCTCTAGCTACTCTAACAACAAAAATTCAAATGGTAACGCCCATCTTGTGGTACCTCATTGAAAAACTCTTTAAAAAATTCTATTCAGTAGTAGCAAAATATTTTTTTTAATTAAATTTTAAATTTAAAATTTTTTTTTAATTCGTTTTGAAAAAATTAACACATAAAACTCGAAAGGTTTAGAAACAACTATTATTACATAAAAATATTAGATTGAACGATCAAAATTTTTCCGAAACGAATCAAATAAAAAAAAATATTTTCGTTTCATTCTATTTTCATCATTTTTTAAGATCTTTTCACGAGGTATCACAAGGTGGATGTCATTCTCTGAATTTTTGTTGTTGTTGAGGTAGTTAGAGCTTAAGGGGTTGAAAGGGGGAAATTAGCGTTTGCGACATAAACGTTTTCCGGAAAATTTCAATACCTGTCTTACTTCTAGGGATATGTTTAACACATTGTAAGTTTCCAAATTAATACCCTGTATAAATAAAGAAAAGTGATCGTTTTTACCTACTTATTATTTTTTATATCTATTTTTGTCTTGTTCGGTAATATATTATTTAATAAATATTATATTTATTGTATTGTTTTAAATCGAAATTTATCGTTCTAATAGTTGGTTATCGTTCGTTTAAATACTAATTGTTTCATTTGCAAGTGATTTTTGTTTACTTTTAGGTGCTGTACCACATGGAAAAATATTTATAAACAACTACAAGAAATTTAAATGTGATAAATGTAACAGATTCTACACGCATCGCAGAGGTCTTAATCAACATAAAAAATACGAATGCGGAGTAGAACCACAGTTTGTGTGCGGAACACCTGGTTGTCGTTTTAAAACAAAAAGAAAGGAGAGTTTGAAAAGTCACATTTTGAAACAGCATTAATTATTATTTTTTAAATATATTTACTTAGTTTCGATTATTTTTTTTAATAATCTTCGAATTTGTTCTTGCGTTTTTAAAATAAAACATCGTACCATACTTATTATATATTATTTTTACAATAATTTCGTTTGAACATAATTTTCCCATTAAATACAAGATGGTCCACAGAAAATTAAACATACCTACTTATTTATTTTGGGACATATAAATTAATTTTTTTTTAAATTAATTTAACCCCAAAGTGAGGATTGATTTCAAATAATAAATCCTAAGCCTAAAAGGTGCGTCATTTGATACATTTTTTAATGTAATTTATATATTTTTGTAAGTACCTATGTATGTATATTCCACAAAATTTGACATTTCATTGTTATTTTAGATAACGATAATTCGATAAGTAACAATCACAGTTTAAGCAAAATGCACTGAACTTTCAATCCTCATTTTGGAGTTGAAGTTTGATAAATAGAAATAAGCTACTAATATGTCTCTCTTGTCAATAAAATCAATGTGTTTCAAAACATGTCTGTTTCAATTCGATGGGCCACCTTGTATATTATGAATTATTCCCCTGAAAAGAATATATGTTCATAGTTATTGTAGTGGGTAACATATTATTTTGTTTTAAAAATTAAATTTGTATTCGTTCTGCAATTCTATATTAAAAAGTTTATTTATAGGTAAACGGAAGCTTCGTCGTTTTACTAAACTAAGAGGAAGATACGCGTGCTTTGAATGTGGTTTGTCGTATACGTGTAAAGGGAGCTTAGCAAGACATGTAAACTACGAATGTAAAGTGGATCCAAAGTTTCAGTGCAGCTTTTGTTGTCGGAAATTTAAGCGAAAATATCGTTTGGACTCGCACATGGATATTTGTAAATTTAAAAAATATTGTGTAAAACTTGCAACTGTTTTATAAATTTTAGAAATAATTTAAAATACTTAACTATTGATAGGTACATTTTTGCCAAACTATCGTAATATTTCGCTTAGTTTTACCTATAGACCGTTTGAACTTTAGTATGTAATAAACTTTGTATGAACATTCATTTATAATTATATTTATTAGGAAAAATTTGGGATAATTTGGTCACTTGGTTAAAACGATCTACAGTTTATTTTAATAGTTACTGCAAGTTCGCAAGTTCGAACCTCGCTAATCCGATTATTTGGTAATTTTTGAACGCACTTCAGGTAAAATAGGCCAACATACTAACGTGTGAAATGCATATCTACGTATAAAATATGAAACAACGTCATTTAAAATGAACTTTTTAGCGAGCAAAGCGCTCGAGCTACAGAGACGGGTATTTTGTTTTTGTTTTTAAATTTCTAAAAAATATTTATGTGTCATACCTACTTTAAGTTTAGGCAAAGTTTGGTATTGGTCTTACACTAATTAGATATAATACAGTAATGATTTTTTTAAATTCGATATGATAGTCCTGTTTGGGTTATGTTAGAAAGAACAGCATTTTTTCCTTATGGTTGTTTAGTAAGGCTGAAAGTTCCAAGTTGCTTCTTTGACTTGCTGTTCTTTCTAGGGAATATTTAGGGCATTTAATAAGTAGGTGTTCTACTGATTTTTTATGATTTACAAGTTGAAATTATTTTAGGTATGTTTGTGCGCTATTGGTATGACTATAATGATGACTAATATTAAATGGGATTAAAGTTTCTTGTTTGTTTTGATAAGTGATTAGGTACTGTGGTTGTTTGATTAAAGGGCATTTCTGTTTTGGTTAGGTATTTTGCAATATTTCAATATTTAATTATTTACTGTATTTTCCGAATGAATTCACAATTTCGATACCAATTAATTTGGATTGCCGAGGTTCTACTGTGCTTTTTAGTGTGGGTCTTTACAAAACTTGTTTAAGTGATTATTGTAAAATTCTGATTCGAACAAGTTATACTATCTATTAACATTGATATAATGAAGATTAAACCAGTACACAGACCAAGGCGAACGCGAATGCGGTCGCGACTTCATCCTAAATGCAGTGTAAGATTTTTTCTCATCTTCTCTTGTGTACCTACATATGAGCAACTAACAAGGAATGTCATGGAGTTGTTCTGCATCGACCACGATGAAATTCGATATAGGTAGTTAGATATAGCAGTGAATACAAATCGTGGGCTTTTTGCTGTGTGACTCAAGACATATGAAATATTATTAACATTTATTTTATATAAAAGTACATATTACGGACAATTTGTTCCTAAAAGTAAATCTTATATAATTTATGGCATTTTCACCTAAACATGATTATTCAGTAAGTTGAAAGATTAACCAGTTTCATAAATCGACCATAATTATTTATTATACGTTCCGCTCTTTGTTATTTCTACGTCGATATCGTCCAGTTGCTTGCATCTAATTGTAAGTACCAACCCGCACGGTGTATTAGTTATATAATTTACCGGGTTTCACAAATTCAGTTTGCTGTTAACAGTTAAAAAAATATCTGAAAGTTTATTTATTAAGTATCTACATAATATACAGGGTGATTCACAAATAATGTGAAAAACTTGAAAGGGCAATTCCTTGTCGAAAATTAAGGGGGGGGGGCTTAATTGATCAAGCTCGATTTTCGAAGAATTTGTGTTAGAGCTGAAAGGGCCATCTATTTACACTTTATAAATGTACGGAGAGTTAATCGACAAAGAAAGTTCCTGCCTGTCCTCGTTGTATTAATCCTTTTTGTTCGTAATCCTTTTAGAGAACATGACACAACACTCGCGCACTCATATGCAAAAAGGACTTATAAACCGAACGAGCACTCCTCGCACACACGATTAATACGACGTCGTAATTTAAAATTCGAACTACTGAAACAACCACTACCACTTTGTATTACTAACGCGAGTGATCTGAAACGGTTTTGCCGGAATTCTATATATATAAATGTATTCGAGTTTATAGGTGGGTACTAGGAAATCCCACTTTTATTTTAAAAACATTCAGTTCTTTGTTCGCACTGCGATAAGTTATCTTACGAGTAGGCGGCGCACATGTTTTATTAGTTGTTTTATATTTTATCGGTCGAATAAAAATGTGATTAAATTTTTATCTAGTTTATGGTTTGTAATAGGGAAATTTTTAATGTCGAGGGGCACACGAATAGTTTTTAAATTAAAAATAGAGTAAATTTATAATTCTGCGGTATAAAGGCAGTTGATAGTAATTATTCAAATAATTTACTGCATAAATAATACATAATTTTAGAATAAATTTCTAAAAAAGTACATATTTTAAAAATGTTCGGTCACTGTTTGCATATTTGTTTTATGAAACTCCACTACGACTCCTGCATTAATGTTAACTGCAAGAACATGATCTAAACAGAGTTACATTTGACAACGCGCACATCTCATTGCATTGGATTGCATTAAAACTATTGCAATTAAAAAATGGCACTGCAACTAAAAAACTTATTCGAGGAGCCTTCCGTCAAAATTACTTCCGTCAAACCTTCTTCTAAATTTTTGGTAGGTAACTCTTTTTAATTTCCGTAAAAGGTATAACTTTGACCGTATTAGTAATTTTGTTATTTAGTGTTTTCAAATCATTATCAGAGGTTTGGGATAAACTTGTTACTTTAGTTTACCCCAAAAATAAAATTCTATAGTTGCTAAATCTTGACTGGGGGGTGGGTAGGGTCGTGGTCCAAATCTACCAATCAATCTATCTCCAAATGTATTATTCAACCAATGTTTTATTAACAGAATCGAGTATGGGTCGCAACTGCCTTGCTGAAAATAAATGTTTTGCCAATTTTACCTATTTATCGACGTCGAGCGATTTTGCCACAACTTTGTATAAGTGACATAACTCTTACTTTTGAACAATTTCTTTTAATAACATTTTATCGTAACTTCAATATTAATGGCGCCTTTCTGATGTTAATTATTGAATATCTTTTAATAAAACACCCTGTATAGAGTTACTCCAACTTTTTTCACGGCACATGTTAGTTTTGGACGAAGCAGAGCTGGTTCCCTGAATATCATTCAAAAACTTGAAAATTATTTGTCCTTTATTATAACCTTAACACTTTATATCTCATGTTTTGGACCCTACAGTATAAAGCCACGACGTGTAATCATCACTTGCTGATATGTACAAACCTACATCAAATTTTATTGTGATCGTTGCAGAACAATCCGATGACGTTCCTTGCAAATTGATTAACAGCCATTTAATTCGCAGTCGTTTAATTTTTAGTTCGATTATTTATCTGTGACTGTAGTAAAATTATGTAACTTCGCATATGCCACAAAAGCCCTAAAATGTAGGAGTATTAGGTTAATTTATGATTATTTGTTACATAAGATAAAAACAATAGTTAAGTAACATTCATTTAATGAACTTCCATTAATAAATAATTATCTAATATGACAGATTAGTGCGATAAACTTAATATTTATAAATAAAGATTTATATTTGATAAGTATTGAAAATTTTCAGCGTTCGTAAAGCAATGATCAAGCAATATTAACGATGTACAAAAAAAATATGTAAGTAAAAGTTATTAAATATTTCTAGTAAAAGCGAATATTTTAATATAAGTAAGTATACTTAAATGTTATATAAATGTTTAAAATTTATTGAATTGTAAACCTATCTGTGCATTTTGTACCTAATAAAAATTGCTTATAGTTTAACAAAAAAATAGTTTGTATATAGATTAAAGTTACTTAAGTAAGTTAAGTTAGGGAAACACGTATTTATTTTTCAGTGCTGTATAAGACGTACTTTTTTCCAAAAAAATAGTGTCTTAAAATGGGGCGCGTCTTGTGCCTACAAATATGATGTATTGTATACAGGGTGGAGCAGAAAGATCGTTTTTCGATCCGGTACAAATGCATTTCGAAGCACGTCCTCTGCGTCGCTATCGCGTATCGATGTCGTTGCTCACCCGGTCCAACTCATGATGGGTACTGAAAACTGAAGAACCTAACCTACCGAAGAAGACTTGTCTCACTTCTGTATTCCTGCTACAACCCGCACAGTGCCCTCTCGAAATGTGGCAGATTTGTATTCCCCTGCCCCCAACCCTGTACTTGCACTGTTTATTATTATATTTTCAATTAAGAAAAACTGAGTAACAAAATAGTAAATGCATGTCGGGGCCAGTATTTCATATAGGTACTGACATCGCTATATGTAACAATGAGACACGTCTTATTTTTTGACATATTGTTACCCATAAGTACTAGGTAGTACTACTGATAGGTAGTTAAGACAATATTCTTTACATTTAAAATCAAGAAATTTCTTTTTCATTGTAGATTTACTTTATTTAGGTATTATTCGTTCCTTACTATTGGAAACAATGTTACAAAATCACCTTAGTTTACAAAATTTATTTTTCGTTTTGAATTTGAATTAGGTATCACAACATTTATTAATCAAATTATAAACTAAAATATATAATCGATAACTTAAGCTCTTTAGCACGATCTCGGTTACAATATTCAAGGAGTTGCAAGAATTTCAAGTTTTTATTTCTCGTTGTTGCCCAGTTTTTATGTTTTAAAACGTGTACTTTTATTTTTTAACATATTGTCTAAAATGTCAATATTAGATGTTATTTTTAGAAAAACCATAAGTAATAAAAACTTCTGCACTTTTACTTTTATTGCTTATCGTATAAATGTAGGTCATTTGTACGTATATGATATACAGAATCGTCCAAAAGTATGCAAGCAAGATTCTTTATATCGAAACTATTTATTGTTCAAAAAAGTAAAATATCTACTCACAATTTAGTTTTGGTTTTGGCATTCGGTAAAAACCTGTTTTGTTTTTAAATGTGTTTTAGACTTCGTTCGGTATAGAAATAGTCCTGCCAATCATTCTGTTCGAATTCCTATTAATAACACGCGCATGATGTTGTAATAAAGCGCTGAGCAGCAAAGAGTGGTTTTAAACTTTACGTGCTCAGCGCTCATTGGACGCTGACCAGTCAACTGCACCTCCCCGATCCTATTTCTACACCGGACGAAGTCTAATACTGACAGCCTAGTGATCTAGACTCGAAACTACAAACATATTATACATGACACTTTATTATTTACTGTGACAACAATTGTTGTAAAGGCACGTGTATTAATAATAAAAGCAAGTGTTCTGTGTTTAAAATGCATGTTATAATTTTTTAGGAGCATTTTCGTTATTGTTTATATGTAGATATAGTTGGGGTATGTTAAGTAGATACGTAAAAATTCTGGAGTTAAAATTTCCTCGCCCAATCCATTGCCAATTGAACAAAAGTTCAATATTATCAAATTGAAAAACAAATCAGCATAAAAGTAGACTCTGTATTAACTAAATGAACGAATAAAAATTCACACACGAAAATATATTTTTAAATATGATTGTGAGTAGAACTTGGATTATAGATAATAAATAGTAAATAGCTTAGAAATTAATAAATAAGTTGATTTTTATTTATTTTTAACTATTTTTTAACATGCAATTTTTTGTAGATTTTTTCGAAGACACCAAAAAACACTTGTGTACGATATGCGTTAAAACGTTTGCCAGAAAGGATCACCTTAAACGACATCTGCACGAACAACACTCCAATCTCTCCGATACGCTTTGGAATCACGACTGTTCTATATGCGGTAGAAAATTTAAACGTAAAGGTCACCTGAAAAAGCATTTAGAAACTTGTGCTAAAATTTCTAAAATATACAATTGTTCAATCTGTCTTCAAGATTACAACAGCAAGGATTCGTTTCTAAATCATTTAAAAACTGACCACTGTATATATTAACAAATGCCTTTTGAATAGTAAGTATTTATAGATGTGTCCTGGAGCGGAGTGAAATGTTAAGGCTTCACTAGTTTAATATAACTACGTAGATGTAATGTTTTAAGTTTAAAAATTAACAAATAATAATCAAAGTGATCCTAGAACTATTTAATAATAATAATAATAATTGCGCTAGACGCTAAGGGCACGAACATAGTGAGGCATTTCATCCAGCCGCACGGCGATGTTGGAATAATAATAGAAATGGCGGTTGCTGTCCAAAAAAAGTCCGAATATGAAACGCGCATCCCGTAAATAAAAAACGCAGTGAATTTTAAGTAAAGGAAGTTGTTTACCTTTAAACAACTGTCAAGCAGGCAGCTGCCTGATGAAAAATAAATAATTTAGTTTACTGATGTACAGCGAGGGCATCACTACGTGCACACGCATAGACTTTTATCGAATTATTGCTACATCTCCGTGTGGCGAGACGCACGGCGCGATGCATGACGGGATGAAATGCCTCATTATATTCGTGCCCTAAAGGTAAGCGTACATTATGCCGGGGCGCAGCGGGCAGCATCGCAGCGCAAAACTCCGCAACCAATAGTTGTCGCGCAAGAGAGGTTCCGACTCATTTAAAACGTAGCCCAGCAATTGGTTGTGGAGTTTTGCGCTGCGATGCGACCCGCTGCGCCCCGACATAATGTATGTTTACTTTAAAGGTACCATTTCGCTGTACGCGACAGCGACCGAGACCGCGACAGGCGACCGAGACCAGCGACCGAGACCGAGACCCGCGACCGAGACCAGCGACCGAGACCAGCACATTTACTTATGAAACCAACGCGACCATTGAATCATGCAGTTTTTTATACACGTTTGCTACGATGATTCAATGGTCGCGTTGGTTTCATAAGTAAATGTGCTGGTCTCGGTCGCCTGTCGCGGTCTCGGTCGCTGTCGCGTACAGCGAAATGGTACCTTAAGGATCAAATTTATGAACGAAACTCATTCCTATTTTCTCATTGACAACCAATAAAAACAATTATTTCGAACTGTCATGTTAATATATCTCGATAGTTCGAATATATTGTTTTTATTGTTTATCAATAAGGAAATAGAACGAGACTAACACGATTTTTGTTCATGAATTTGCTTTTAATGGACGGTTTTTAATAAAATTTAATTTAAATCAAGTAAAAGTTAAAAGTTTAAACCAAAATTGACAAACTCGCTTTTATAATGCTATTACTGTTGATATAGCTTATCCAAACCTATATGATGTTCACGTCATCGATACAAGGTTACTAGATGATGACGTTTCACACAGTGTTGTCACCCCGTACCTCGTATTCGTATACATTTCTATTAAATTGTAGTCTTTCTTTATACAATCTAATATGTGCACAAGTAAATCGTCTATAGAATATGTCACTTTCCAAACTTTAAACGGAATTACAAAGAAACAATCTAGTAACTTTTTGTTGATGACGTGAACATCATATAGGTTTGGATAAGCTATAAGTTGTAGGTAATTGACCTATACGGGGTATTCCAGAAATATAAAACATCATTTTAACCAATAAATAACTGAAATGACATTATAGTCGAATGACGATTTTATACCTGGAAAGTTTTGCGAGAGTTTCAAAATTTATAATTTTTGTAAATTTTAAGGTGTTCTTTGCGAATTTTAGTTTGTCAGTTTTTAGTTAGATAAGTAGCTGGGTCTAATTTAAGTGCACTAACCCTAGGAAAAAATTAAAAAATACGAAATTAGAAAGAAAATGGTTGTTCGTATTTATGATGATAATCCATAAAAGTGAACCTTTTCAAGACTCCATAAGTACGACAATGCATTCATTGTATCATTGCCAGTATGTTGAGAATTTTTGTTTAGCTTGAGAGTTTATTTTGAGAACATACCTACTCTAGTAAACTCGGATTAATTTTTAAGCTAAAATTGGCTTAAAAAATTGATTGGTGAAGTGCTGACATTTTCTCTTAGAACACTGATCAATACAGTGATATCAATAATCAAGTACCAGACTGAAAATTTGTTTATCTAGAGCTGTAGTACACCGATTTTTTTTTATCAAACGCCAAGTACGTGGATCAGCGATTTTTAACGAAATGCAAATTACGGGAGTTGATATAAAGATTGTGATTTAATATAAAAATGTATTGTATGAAACTGTTATTCGAATATGTATTCAGTAAGTTTAAGGTACAGAGCTCTAATTTACTCTAACAATAAGAAGAAATTTTCCAATTAAATGTTATGACGAGCAGGTGATAACTGTGGAGCTTAAGCAAAACAAATATTAATAGGTTCAACATTAAGTTAATTAAAATAATTATTGGAATTTATTTATTTTTATTTATTATTTTAAAAAAAAGATTAAGGACCGTATTCATAGTCAGTACTTCTTCTCGTCCGGTGGAGGCTTCCTTGAGTGTGACTAATGACGTGTTCCTTCCCTCCTTCAGGAAATGCCGTCAAAATCTTGTTAAATGTCATCAATACTTATCCAAAATACTTTTCCATTTTCAGTAGATAAGCATAAGTGAAATGCACGTTAATAACGCACCACTAAAATCGCACTTAACCTATAATTCCGCATTTCTGCTACTTGTCAAACATTTTCGGCACAAGGAAGTCTCAATATTACAAACAAAACGGAGGAATACTGAAGAAACACGGACCAGTGCTTAAGGTAGCTTTATGATATGAAGTAGTTGAGGCGAAGGCTTCCTTGAGAATTATTTATGAATACGGCCCTAAGGGCCAGTTGTAGCATAGTCGATCACCACTGATCGTCAGTCACCATGGAAATGATTGTCTAAACATGGTAATTCACTAAGGTTCAGTGGTGCTCGGCTGTTGTGCAACTGGCCCTAATACAATATATTTGACATGGAAACAATTGTTTATCGATTAAAATTTTCGGAAAATGGAAAATCCACCCACACCACCTTCGTAAGAAATTTAAATATTCGTTATTGCACAATGCTTTTAATTAATATCGGACATTTTCTGTTTGCTAAAGATGCGTTTGATGTAAAAATCGTTATAAAATGCAATTTTGGCACCGATACGTTTCCTGTACGAAAAATAGTTACCAAATACCTCAATTAATGAGTGAAGAGCTCGTTTATTCTCAGACACTAAAGTACCTTGTTTTAGTCTGACTAAAATCGGATGCCCTTTAGTTTAATGTTTAGTCAGTGCTTATGATTTTGGTTTAATAATATTTATGTAAAGAATCGGGATGTTTTTGAGAATAAAAAATAAAATTAATTTTTATAATGTTTTAACAGGCATTTCACAAATCTATAATTACCAATGGAAATCTTTTAAGGGCCAGTTATCCAATCGCCAGTTAACTCTACCCGTAGACTCAAAGAAATACGGATTTTAACAATTTGATTTTGTTTGTATTATTTCAAGAGCAAAACATTTGATTTTACTTGCAATTTTATTTGTTCTAAAGAAGTGTTTTTTTTTGCGTGTAGAAACAACTGTTTTAGCAATCATTTCTGTAACAGTTATCCAACGGTTAACAATGGTTGAAAAACTGACCCTAATCTGACATGAGTTGATGACACTAGATTTCGCAACTAATGTTATGAAACTGAAAATAATCACCTTTACCTATATTGACGACGAAATTATTAATTTCGTATCATAAAAAGTCGGAAATAACCACAATTAAATAAAAAAAAATAGTTGCGAAATCATAGAATCGTCGTTTAAATTAGTCATAAGGATATAATAATATTCTATCATTCTCAGATTTTAATTTGTGCTGGGACACGATATTTATTTTAATTTTCGGTAATACGTAGGATTTTGTTAATGATTTTTGATAACGCACGTAGTACTTATATCGAAACATTTCATTAATAAAATGTAATATTAATCTAATTATAAGAAATATAAGATTTGCATCATATCGGATGTAGGCGTGGTTACTTAAAAGCCGAATAAATAGATTTCTATCTTTATCTTAATTATGTCTATAATTACGATACGAATATTTAACATTCGTCTTTCTAAAAATTCATAAATTGATAACGCAAGTCTAATTTCTTATGATTAGATTAATAGGTACCTACCTATCGATTGAACTTTTGATAATTATTTTATTACATTTCTGTTTTTAAGTTTTTGTCTCGTTAGCTATTTACTTATGTAGGTTGGTATTTATTTATTTACAATATAATCTATTATATAATATGTAGCTAGGTATTTATATTTTTAATTGGGTCGGAAAGAGAAAGTAAAAAAGCTCATCGTTAGGATTATAAAATAATTTACTTAATTATTTCATTATTTACTTAATTATTTTATTAGTTTCGTTCCATTTCAACCTATTTCTTCTACCAAACTACATTAATATCTTATACAGATACAGATATTAGATAAATAAATGATTTGAATAAAACTTATAAATACCAAAGACTTAATGAAAACGTACGCAGGTTTAGAATTAAGTATAACATTTTAAAAACACTCTATATATAATGTGTGGTAGTAAATTTAAAAATTATTATATTATTAATGTGTAGACATATTGATATATTTTTTCTAAATTTTTTAATGTAGATAATATCTATTGCATAATAGAAAATTATATTTTCGTCATATTCGATAAGTTTTATCACTAATAAATAATATAAATTAGGGTATTTATTGTAAATATTGGGGCTTGAGGAATTATTATCTGTAACATCTTTTAAATTTTAACGCAAATATAATATAGTTTATTATAAGTTAATTTATTTCTTGTATTTGCAGCGAGCGCTCTCTTTATCTTATAATTACTAAAAATAAATATGTAGGTATAATACGGTGGTTTAATCTCAAATGTAGGTAAGTATCAAAGAGTAAGGAGCGCATACTAGATCTTACGATTAGTAAACATTCGAATCACAATCTAAACTTTATCAAAATTTTATATTATCAGCATTTATTACAACTTTTAAGCAATTGTCAGTCTCTGTAACCGAAATTCAAGCAAAAGCTCTACTTTATTCACAGAATAAATTTTTATCGTAATATTTGTTGTATATTTCTATTAACGTTCTTTATATTTTAGATTCGAACTACAACATAAAACCAAAACAATATGCTTGTCCAAAATGTGGAAAATTGTACCAAGTCAAGAAATCGGTCAGAAATCACTTACACTACGTATGTGGAAAAACGCCAACGTTCGCATGTGTACATTGTAGAGCGAGTTTTTTTTACAAGCATCATTTACTTAGACATATACTTGTTCATAACAATAATTAATTACTACCTAATAGATTATTTACAGAATCGTACAAATATTTGGGTAATACAAACTTCAGTCTAAACTGATGTAGGTACCTATACATATTTAAATAAACTTAATAACAGTTTCCCTTTAAACTCCCACGTCCCATTTTTATACAGGGTGTAGGGTATAGGTGTTCCGTAAATTTAAAAACACACCCAGCGATGGAAGTCAAGCACAAAAACTTATATTAAGCATGCAGACCTAGATGGCGCTTCAAGAAGACATTCAACATTTTGTTTCGCGTGTGTTATTTTATGTCATGAACAGAATTTGACATTTAAACAAAAAATAAAATAAGAACAAACAATTTTCGTTATAGTAATTGCTTACTGGTCGCATGGTCACCGAGATCGCCTGACCTCAATCCGTTTGATTATTCTTGAGAACAACACCTGAAATCTTGGAGAGCGTCTGCCGCTCCTCAGAATAAAGAGCGCACACGTTTCTTCGAGTGGACGGTGGTTACTTTGAACAATTACTATAACTAAAATTGTTTGTTGTCACTTAATTTTTTCTTGAAATGTCTAATTTTGTTCATAACATAAAGTAATATGTACGCGAAACATAAAATGTTGAATATCTTCTTAAAGCATCGCCATCTGGGCCACATGTTTATATAAGATTTTGAACTTGGTTTCCATCGCTGGGTTTGTTTTAAAATTTGCGGAACACCTTTACGAAACACTCTGTATAGATACATACCTGTGTATACATGGAAATTTCCCATTTAAAAATATTAAAGAACTTTTATGGATAATTTTACGAAATTATGTAAATGTAAGCATATGTATACTAATATAATAATTAATGCAACACACAATTATTATTACACGATTTATTTTAAATAAAAAGATTATGTACGTATATAATTGGTGCTCGTTGCAATTTTTATATAGCTTCGATGTAGTGGATATTCTATTATGTTGTTCATATATTTATTTATTTATAGTAAATAAATATCGTCTAGCTAGTATACCTAACAAAAACCTTCATATTACCTCGAAATCTCCCCCTCTTCCCAAATTATACTACGTACTGACAATAAATACTATTAACTAATACCTTTTATTTTAGGAAATACATTTAAATGCTATACTTGTGGAAAATCATATCGGCATGTGCAATCGTTGAATAATCATTCTAAATTCGAATGTGGAAAAGAGCCGCAATATTTTTGTCCTATTTGTAATTACAAAGCTAAACGAAAGGGTAATTTGCAATACCACTTAAAACGAATGCATTCCTCGCACAATTTTACAAACGAAAATGGTTAATTTTCTATATTTAACATTAAAATATTTCTAATAAATATATTAATTTTTATTATCAATTTTGTTTTATTTATTTTGTTTAAATTCTGTATTTTAATATTCTACGTGGATCTTTATTGCAAAAAAAGTAATTTTATCAATAAATTGCTTATGATGAAAACATCGATCGAAGTCTAAAACTAATATTTTAGTTGTATCCTCAATTGTACAGTTTTATAATTTTGAAATTTAAGTTAATCGTTTTTTTAAATTATTTATTTTAAATGATTATCTATTTTAATTGTAGGTAGATAAGTACTTGTAATAAAAATACGCATTTCTTATTTTACAATGTGAAATAGATTTTTTAACGTTGTACCCTTACCCATACGAACCTCACATGCTCTACTTATGTTGATTTTGCACGTGTTCTTGTCATTTGAAAATATCGAAAATGAAAGAGAAAAATGTTGAGTCATAAGTTGGTAGTAAAAGAGAATTCATAAATTAAATAAAGTACGTATTTACTCGCGTAATTTCCCCCTTTTTTTCTTAAAATTTAGGAACAAAAGTTCGTGGGGGGCAAATTACGCAACGACTAAAAATGTCGGTTGTAAACTGGTCATGAATTAAAAATATGTCTTAAAAACCTGGAGCGAGAGGGTAATTACGCGAGGGGGGCAATTGCGCGAGTTCTTACTAGAATATGAAAACATCAACCGCTTAATTCCGTGACTGATTGTTATTTTAAGAGAAATAAGTACAGTAAAAACTCCAATTATCCGGACCAATTAGTGATGGACGTGATCCGGATATGCAGAAATCAGATTAATTGGGATTGTAATAAATAAAGATTAGGTTGTGAAATACAACGCGAAAATTTGCTCTAAAATCACTTCTGTTTATTTTTCTTTCAAGAATAAAGTTTATTTGAATGACATTAATTAAACAAAAATAGACTTATAATGTATGTATGTATTTTTTACTACAAACAATTAAAATATTGTAATGTCGTACAATTAGAGATTTTTAATTTAACATTTCCAACAAAGTTAGTTGTTTTGACATAGAAAATGTAATTATTATTTCCTGATTGCCTTATGATCTAATGCACATCTTGTTGTAGATTTATTTTTATATTGAAGTGGTACGACAGGTGCTTCGAAAATAATTTCAAACTATTATCATTAAAGATATTATGGA
Source organism: Rhagophthalmus giganteus (assembly GCA_036326145.1). Lineage (NCBI taxonomy): Eukaryota > Metazoa > Arthropoda > Insecta > Coleoptera > Rhagophthalmidae > Rhagophthalmus > Rhagophthalmus giganteus. Next base: position 45,311,341 of record JARFJA010000001.1, on the reverse strand, counting down.
TATTTTCATCTTTATCCTAATCTGTAGGAAACCGTTTCTTTTATTTTAAAGTTAGACAAATGTTAGAATTTTAAATATTTTACAAACGGTTCTGTAATTAATACTACTGCGTATGCGTAAATACGACTTATTTACAGTCTAGGACGTTTGACGCGAGCACTTTCGACGCGGGCCGTTCGGACGTATTCCGGACAACCTATTCGCGATTTTGAATAAGAATTGGAAATAGGAATGGGGAGGTGCCAGCGGTGTACGAACTCCGCCTACGAACCAATGAGCGCTAAGTATAAATTATTTCAAAGCACTCCACAATCGAGCGGCACGGCACTTTACCGTGTTTTTTCTACTTCGCGCTTTATTACAATATCATACGCTGCTATTAATGGGGTTCGAACAGAATGATTGGTACGGATAATTCTACGACGAACGTACTATAATAATAAAATTCGTGACTTTCGCTAGTCATACTCATATCAAACTTTACACAGCAGAAAAATTTCTATGAAGAATACGCGAGTAATGAAAACAATAGTCTTTTAATACAGATAGTATTTTTCGGGAACAAAAGTGCGTCTGTACGTCGCAAATACGATAATATAGTAGGATTAGATATAATTTTGTGGGCGACCTTGCGCAGTTTTGGAGTGTTTTCGATGAATATTGTGAATGTTAACATTAGACATGTACAATATTGGCATCTACATGTCATTCGAAACTTGTGTTAGTCACTGGTTTCGTGAGCACGTGGACGCTTATCTCCAAAACAAGCAGTCTACGAAGGTCACGCCCAAAATTAGATCGAATCCAAGTATAATAACAGGTATTGTCTATACAAGATTTGTTTCTTAAACGTAATAATGTTGTGAATAAGTGGTATACTGGTAATAAGTGTTGATTTGTAATGTTTTCTAGTTTGCATGTTGTTTTCTTTATCTTTTAGTTAAAAGTTAACGTGTTAAAATTGCTTATTTAGCTTCTTATTGCATTTGTACCTTTTTTGTAATATTAAATTTGTTTCGGAAATCTACATCTACCTTATAAGTCCGTCATTTAGTATTTCGTAACATATATCTTGTTATAAAAAAAGCGAATAGAAATAATGTTTAATGATTCTCCAAAAAAAAGACCAGTTTTAAGTGAAAACGGCAACAGAAACGCAATGGTGGTGGTACAAAACAAGAAACTATTTTAAGTCTAACATTGTAATGGTTTCAGATGACGGTTCCGCTATAAATTTGCCCATGAAAATCGAATTGACGGTAGACGACGTAAAGCCGATATGGTGCGGTTGGTCTTTAGATACAGATGATATTAAAAAACGAAAATCCACTCCTTCTAGTAATAGAATTCGCGGAAACTTCGGTTGTATACAATGTGGCAGAAGCTACGTAAGAAAAGATTCCTTACAGAGACACTTAACTTACGAGTGCGGTAAGGATCCGCAATTTCAGTGTCCCTTTTGTCCTCAAAAATGTAAACGCAAAGCGCATCAAATGCGCCACATTAGAAGACAACATAAAGATAAAATCGGGTTATTAGAAGAAAACAATCCCGATTTACTATTGCAGAAGCAATTCTAATCGTACACTTTTATTTACTTTGCATTTTTTATTATATTCATTTAATTATTGCTAATTTATTTTTCACGTGTATGTAATATAATCATGGATGTGGTAGTACAGATTAGGTATTTAAAAATAGTATTACTATATTTTTTTAATTTTTGTGATTACATATATCAAATCAATATATACCTATTATTTTTTATATACAATATTGGTATGGTGACTCGTGAAATGGTTAAAAACTCATAACGGGTGTTCAAAAAGTCTTTCAGTCTTGGCTGGCTGTGGAAAGATAAAGCCATCGCGTCACAACATATTTCCTGTCACGTCGTAGTAATAAAATTACTTAAACCAACACATGCCTTTATCATTCCACAGTCAACCGAGACCGAAAGTCTTTTTGGACACCTGTCACTTTTAGTTACCCTTTATATTATGTATTTTTTCAATCGTACTAATAAAATTCTTGATTTAATCTGTTGATTTATTTATAATTTTTTTTTTAATTTGATTATCTTTAATTCCTTTTATATATTTAAGTAGTAACAAATTTTTATTTCTTAGCTTTATAATTTTTATGTTATGACTAATTTAGTTTATTATTAATTATTTACAGTCATGGCCAAATTATTACGGATTTTCTTGAATAATTCAAGATCTACTTTAAATAAAAATCATATAATTTTTACGCAATATGGGTAAAGATTCTTCTTCTTCTTCTTCACGTGCCTATCCATTACTGGATGTTGGCGATCATACTGGCTATTTTTACTTTATTGGCAGCCGCTCGGAATAGTCCTGTTGTTGATGCAGAAAACCACGTCCTTAGATTTTTGAGCCAAGATGTAAAGATTACTTTGCATAAATTAACATCTTTATTAATTTGTTAACTCGATTTTTTTTATGTTTATGGTTTTGGATCGAACCAGTCTATTTTAGGGTTGATTCTAAACCATGTTAGTATACGTTCACAAACGTCCATGGATGCATCGGGATTCGAACATTCGATTTGTACTATACAAAATCCGAACAGTTGAAGATATAAATACATTCTTAAATTGCTCTGACAATATACAAATAATTTTGTTTAAAACAATTATTTTTATTTTCAACAGATTTCTTACTTGCTATTGAGTTTTTATTGATAATAATTATTCCAAGAACACTAGATGTTCATGGTGTTTAGTAAAATAGTGATTGCCGTTTTGCGAGTGATATTACCTTTATTTAAATTATAAAAGGTAAGTAAAATCAACTATTTTAAACGACATTTAAATAAAATTATTTTTTTAGGCCAATTATATAAATTGAGATAAAAGTATGATAATGGTACCACAACGGATGAGTTTGACAGTAAAACAATAATAATCAGCATGATTTAACAACATGATTCTAACAATAAGTGAAATTTTTAGGTATTGCATTAGACATGACACATATCGAATTGTAATATAAAAGGCTATTATTGTAAGTAATTTTCGTTTTACAAAGCAACGAGATAACAAATTAATATTGGCGTAAAATGAACATACATGTACATGTGTGACTTTAAAAACAATAATGTATCTATATGTGTATTTGAGAAAAAAAATCCTGAATATGCATGTAGTTTAATAGATGCGAAAATATCTCTAATATATTAGAATACGTAGTTCAACATTATTTAAAAGTGCCAATTTATTGTTTTATTGCTACGTACTTAACTCAAATATTTTTTATATCATGCGATTTATAGGTTCCAGATACCCACTAAGATGCAAAAGGGATCGCCCTTTTAAATGTAACCGTTGCTCGAGATCATACACGCTACCTCAAAACTTACGGCGACACCAAAGAGTTGAATGTGGAAAAGAGAAAAAATTTCACTGCCAACAATGTGGAGCAAGATTTTATTATAGGCAAGAGCTGACACTCCATTATTTCGCAAAAAAACATAAAATAACACTTTAGACAAAAATGTAGGTAAATTATCGTTTTTGGTGACGGCATTCCGAGCACTGGACATATTTAAAAATGAATATCTATTGTAAAATATTATGCAATTTTGTAGATTAAAATATTTTAAAAATTCGGTGCGACCTCTTTAGCTCGATGTTCGTAGATACATCAAATTGTCCAATTTTATTTTTACGTAGGTATAGGTATATTTTAATGTTTGTTTTTTAACAAGACAATTTTTCGATAAGTTGTAAAATTTTTTACTTTATTTCGACTTCGAGAGGTTTTACTGAATTATAGGTTGTTTATTCTAAGTTTAGGATGACGTCATATGTATAGGTTATTAAATATTTTCGATTTGTTGATTTGTTTTATGTAACGTCTATGTTTTTATTTAGATACGCCTTGAAAAGCGCGAGACAATGTACTGAACAAATATCAATCTAATCTTCAGGTAATCAAAATATTTACTAAAATGTGTATGACGTCATCTTAAACTTATGATAGATAACCTATACTTAAAATAATAATGTAGATTGGTAGATACTTTATATTATATCTTATTAACATGTAAAGGAATTTAATTAAACCATTATACCAACATACTTTTAATAAGTCGCACACCTATTCCATTTTGTGACTGTCATACAGGGTTGTTCAAGAATAATGCTGGTATAATTAATTATTAATAAAAAGTGGGCGTGCGTATTTGTTTTAATATATTTTAATTTTGCTTTTTCTCGACCGTAAAAAAATGATGTTGTAGTACAGATCTTTTTTGAAAAATAATCAAGACGAGTTCTCCATGTAGTCAACTGTGTTTTCAAAATCTATTTAAAATTTAAAAGATATTATATTTTATTTTTTTGTAGATTGATGTTAATGATTGCTAATGAGCACAGCTAATTTTATTGACAATGAAAATAGTAATAGTAGTGAAGTAGTATATCAGACATCTTTACCATGCATAATTTCAAAAATCTCGACCTCTGTTCTACTCAAAAATTAAGTCACGCCTACTTCATATGGGAAATAAATAAATTAAACCGCCAAAATATGAACCACATTTTTTTTTCAAATAAAAGAGAGCTTTTAGTAGTATTTCATTGTTTTTGGACAATTCCGTATACGTATTAGAGTTTATTTAAAAATTTCATCCGTTTATCAATTAATTATCAAATGAGTGTTTGAATTATATTCGAATTTTTGTTTATAGAATAGTATGGAAGCAATTAAATAAGTTAAACTTACTACATATTCTGTAAACTGTATAAGACGATGCTAACCTTTATTTTCTGTAGAACGACTATCGTTAATAACAAATTAAATACCTATCCAAGATAATGCTTTTTCACCTCCACATTTACAGCGAATTTAATAAAAGAAACAAACTAAAGAATTCTTCGTTTGTATTATTGAAATATTTCTTGGAAAATTAGAAAAATTATCCAGAAACTCGACATTTCTTAATAAAATAGATATATTTTTTGGAAATATTGCGGTCACAGTGTAGCGTTTTCTTATCAAGATTTTTTGTCAAAAATTTTTAACAATAGAGCTTTTACGAAAGCTACAACTGTTTTGATTATATGTACATGCGAAAATTGGAAGTTAAAAATAGCATAAAATTAGTTATTCCGGACGTGTGCCACAAACAACAATAAACCAATACAGTAACCGCTCTTTAATTAGCAATTTTACCGGATTATCGAACATCAATATATATTTTTATCTAAAATGATTTATCTCTGATATTTCCGTTAAAACTACAGAGATATATCAAAAGAATAAATCACTCTAGATAAAAATGCAACGATTAAAACATGTATTTTATGTGTTTCTGTGCGGACGATATAAATATCATGTTTCTTGCTTTGTTATGAGTGTTAAGAGAATTGTGAAGTCATCGTTCGTTTTACGTTTGTTCCGATTTAGCATTCTCAACAGTTTTTATTATTACACTAATTTTGTGATATCCGAAAATATTGAAAAAAGACTTTTCTTTATAAAGTGTCTTAATACGACGTTATACGTTTTTCTTTTTCTTTTTAAACAAATTATGTAGATATAAGTAATAAAACGTTTTTGTCTTATTTTTTTATCTTCTTCTTTTAGTAATACAGCAATCACAATTAAATCATTTAAAGATAAAAAACAGAACCGTGTCAGTTGCTATTTTTATTTTTGTTTTAACAAACTTAATATGTAGATATTACGTACATCATAAATATGTAGGTACTTACATAAAATTATTATTATTAATTGAGATTATTGTTAAATATTGCTCTATTTATATATGTATATATTTTTCCAGTTTATTGGTTTTCAGCTTTAACTTTTTTTATTTTTTCTGCCATGCGAAAAAAGGCCGCGTAAATGGAGGGATTGCTGTATTGGCATTAAATAGGTAAAGGTATAGCATCTCTTTAATTTTTTAAAGATAAGAAAACGTTGTTATTGTCAATTTTTTTTTCTTTTCTATTAAAATGTTTTATACTTACAAATATAAATATTTAAAAGTTACAGAAACGGATTTTCATAGCATAAATAATTAATAGGTAGCTAGTTAATCAAAAATAAAATAGGAGTAGAAATTTTGTCATATAATATATGTGTTGTAGAAATTAGCTGTGAAAATTTGATATTTTCTATTATATATTTGAAATAACTACGTAAATTTCTATTTTTAATTATTTAACATATTATAAGTACCTATATCGTAATCAAAATTATAATTTCTAAAGTTTGTCATATTGTTTTTAAAAGATATAGGTAATCGAAACTATCAAATTTAAATCAGCGCTATAATAAAAGTTAAATTCGTGAATAATTTTCAAATTTCACGGTGAAAATTTGTTAGTATCTTGTTTATATAATCAAATATGACAAGTTATACCAATAGCCAAGGTAACAAAATCCTATAACAAATACCTACTAAAATAAAATAAAATATTATGAAAAAATTTAATATCGAATCATACAAAATTAATATTTATATACCTAATAGTTTCCCATATAATTAAATTTTTTTTCTGGAAATTTGAAAATTTTTAACGGAATGTAACGTAGCAGTTGCGTAACAATTAGATGTCGTTTTCGACTGTACTGTTAGCTATCATACCTTCATATTTTTAAATCGATTCAAATGACTTGTATTTATGAAAATGTACTAATTTAAGAAATCCATTGTGCGGTTATTTTACTATGTAGAAATATTTGTACTTTTTTCTATACGATTTGTATATGATTGTATGATATAATGTGACTTATGTTAGAATTAGTAGCACACTAGACATTTTTTCAATTAAAATGCAGATTATAATTTATTATTATCTATTAACTTCTTTCTATATTAATTTAAGTATATAGTTGAATTTAATTTTAGTGAACACTTATACAGGGTGTTTCTGAAAGGTCTGTACAACGCTTGACCATAGATTCTTGAGCTGAAAATATGTCGATTTACCTCAACTTACCTATATCCCAAATTGCCTCCTTTACGAGATATACCTAGCCCCTTGAAGGGAGGCATTATTATATAGGTACTTTTTTCAAAATAACTTATTAACGACTTAACCTAAAAACTTTAAATTTGGTGCACGTATTGCTGCAGCTAAGGATAACAAATACACGGCGTCTTACTCAAATTAACACACAGAGTGTTTATTTTTGAGGATCATAACCTCATCTTTTTACCAACAACTTTTTTATGCGTACGCCACTGGCTTTTTTAGTAATTTTTATCGAAAGACAGGTTAATTTAGAAACTTCTGTTACTCTTTTAAAAATTTAATATCTTGCATGGTGTCTCCATAAATATACAATCTTCGTCATAATATATTGGCAATGACAAAGAAATGGCTCCAAATTTAGATGACTGTGGCAAAAATCATTCTTAAAGCAAGTGTTCGAAATGGCTACCATTAACACGTTCATCTAGAGCAATTCTGCGCAAAAGTTGAAATTAACCTTTTTTTTGAAATTTTTAAAGCCGACGCTGAAATGTTACAAAGTGTTCAGTTCAACTTTTTGCGCAGAATTCTCTATGCGAACGTGTTAATGTTAGTCATTTTGAACATTTCCTTTAAGAATTACTTAATTTTGTCTCAGTCATCTAGATTTTGTACACTTTTTTTATATCATGACAAAAATTGCCCATTTATGGAGAAACATTGCAAGATATTAAAATTTTTACACGAGTAATAAAAGTTTCTAAATTAACCCATATTTTGAAAAAAAAAATTACCAAAAGAATCAGTGACGTACGTTTAAAAAAGTTGTTGGTAAAATAATAGGGCTATGTCTCCTAAAAATAAATATCCTGTGTTTAATTTGAGTAAAATGTCGTTTGTTTGTTAGCCTTAACTGCAGCAATACGTGTATCAAATTTAAAGTTTTTGGGTTAAGTCGTTAATAAGTTATTTTGAAAAAAGTATGTAATAATGTCTCCCTTTGAGGGACTTGAAAAGGACGCAATTTGGAATATATGTAAGTTGTGGTAAATCGACATATTTTTAATACACAATCAGAAATCTGTGGTCAAACATTGTAGAAGTGTTGAATAAAATAATAACTATATGTACTGCGAACGCCCTTAAATTATCGTGGTTTTAAACGAATTCTTATTAAGATTATATGTAGATAATTAAATAGTTACCTACATCATAATTTAAAAATACACAAAAAGGTGTAATTTCACGACTTTTTACAGATTTGGTATGTTTCATTTTGATTATTATAGAATACATTTTGTTTTTTGTATAATTAATCGCACATTTCTCTTTTAGCAATTTCACAAAGCAGCAAAACAACGCATTGTATTCAACAAAACAGCTTCCCCTTTTTGAGGAGCACAGAATACGCTGGTGGAAGAGTACCTAAATATTATTGTCCTTTATGCAATTATAAATATAAGGGCAAGAACGGACTTACCATTCATATGGCTGTTAAGCATAGAAGGCTTTCGACATGAAATTTACGTGCAGATATGTATGTAGGTATTGAATAGGTACCTTTTTAACGTCTTCCTAATAATACGTCACAACACGTAATAAATACGACAGTCACAAATTATCCCCCACCCCTCACACAACAGAAACATTCATACGTATATTGAACTCACTACAATTTCTTTTAATTTTTAAATAAAATTTTGGGATTTTGTCCCATTGACCACAAACTGTTAGAATGTGCAACTGCATCGGAGGTATCCTCCTGGATACTAATCGTCTCCAGCACTTGTTTTCTGAGTGATCATACCGGTGCTGGTAGTGTAGCATACTTAGACGTTGTTTTTCCTGTTTTTAAATATAAATCACAAACGTCCATGGTTGCAGCGGGATTTGAACCCGCAGTCGCGAGTGACCTGGCAGAGTGAAGCGGTGTTTACATTAGAGTAGAACCACGCCTGCAACGTAATAGTCAGACGTATGTATCTTACTCCTTGCATTAAAGTCGACGAATAAGTTAACGTGTATCTATTTTGCAACACACTAAAGCGGTGTTTACATTAACGTGGAGCCATGACTGACCATCAGGCGCAAGTGCATCGCAAAGTGGTAACACGTCTATTTATTTATCGACTTTAAATACATACATTTGACTATCTACGACACAGCCGTGGTTCCACGCTAATGTAAACGCCGCTTAATAGCTCTCTAGGTCACCGCGTCCTCTAACTAAAAATAAGACGAGGAGAGTTTCAGCATTCATAATATTAGTATTTTTCAGATTTTGACAAACCTTTCCAATGTATAAAGTGCCATAAATCTTACAAATACAAGGTGAACTTGTATCGTCATTCAAAATACGAATGTGATGGAATTCCTCGATTCGAGTGTCGTTTTTGTAATAAAGCTTATTTTCAAAATAAATCGCTTCACCAACATATGCGTTCCAACCATAAAAGTGACAATCGATAGATAATAGTTTGTTTTTTTTTTCTATCGATAGTGCCATCGCATATAAATTTATTGTATAATTGCATATAGATACGATGTATTTTTAAGATTTGATGTTATTTCATGATGACAAACTTAAATGAAAACACGTTAATTTGTATTAGGTATATTAAAATTTTTACATTATACATACCTACTTATAATTTTTTATGGAAAAGAACAGATAAAGCAAATAAGTTCTGCCAGTATTTGTGCAGTATTATTATTTTCTTTCCGGTCCTAAAGCGAATATGATATTGTAATTTGTTGTGGGTGAACAGTTATAAACTTTGTTCACGATAAGTTTGTAATGACGTCACGCATATTTTATTAAACATTTTCGATTTGTTGATGTTAATTGTTTTATTTGATTTATATATTTTTATTTAGGCGCGTCTTTAAATGCGCGGGATAATGTATCGAACAAATATTAATCTAATCTTCAGGAAATCAAAATGTTTAATAATATATGTATGACGTCATTTTAAACTTATCGTGAACGAAGTAAACCTACTTATATTTATAGCGTCGTCGGTTAAATTCTATTTTATTTTTATACCAACCATTCCGATAGGTGTGTAGGTACTTTTTTTTTTCAAGGAAACAAGAATCAAATAAATTTTTAAAATACATGTGTTTTGTTTAAAACTCGCTACTGCACTATTTCGTTTTAATTTTTTTTACCTAATTATCTCGATATTAACGTCAGATTAGTTAATTTAAAGATAATTATTACAGGTAAATTAATTATACCATAAACGTAAAGGTATTCTTGACTTGAACAATAAGCACTGTTATTTTTTTACATGACTTTTAAACTTGGAAAGTGCAAATTACGTCTCTGTATTATTATCTATGTATGTCTTTTTCTTCGATTGTAAAAAAGAAACAAAAAACGAGTGATTTTAAATTCGTTATTAAAGTTTCTTAGTTGCCATCAGTGAAATATACTTACGCATGTTTAAAATTTTATTTATTTTAACATTTAATACCGATACTAATTAAATACATAAGCATATATTTGTCTAAGTTTTCATTTTTTTTTAGTAGTTATACCTAACGGTTTGATTTCTAGGAAAGCCACGAAGAAACCTTAATCGGCCCTACTGGTATCGGCCTGAATCTAGATTCTTCTGCTATACTTGTGATAAAAATTATAAGAACAAAACCCACTTACAGCGACATATAAAGTACGAATGTGGAAAAAAGCGACAATTTTCGTGTCCACTCTGCAGTTATAAGTGTTGTAGAAAGGATATACTTCGACAGCACCTTTTAACTAAAAGAAAACATTAGAAGAGCAGTTCTGCGTTTACTATATGGGAATAAAACAACAACGGTGAAAAATTAAGCACAGTAGAGTCCCGATTATGCGACGTATACAAACTGAAGGCTGGTCCGAAAATATCGGATAATATGAAAATGGCGGGAAGGTGACGTCAGATACGTAAATAAATAAAAAATATCGTTAAATCCGTTTAATTAAATAATTGAATTCGTTTCCTCATCTGAAACATTATCGATAATTCCATACACATTAACGGTAATTATTCGCGGTAGATCTAAGACGCCAGAAAATAAGTTATGTCGGATAATTGAAGGTCGAATAATCGGAGTTTTACTGTATAACGATGAGAAGAGTCATTTATGACTAACATTGTTAATGTTTAGGTATCACTATTTTCTTGATATATTTGATAATTAATATGTTAATGAATTAATTTATAAGTGTATATATTTTTAATTAATTGTAAAATTGGTATTTACGAACTAAATAAAAAGAGAGATACGATTTCGCTATTTGGTAGAGAATAACTGACTTGAATAATCAACAAGTCCTCGTCAAATTTTATTGTTATTATGTAGATAAAATAATCGATTATGCACAATTAAATGATAATTAGTTAATGATTATTTTTTTAATGTGACTAATAAGAAAATTTTATAGGAATTCCCTAATTCCTCCAGCCAATTATTCTTGCCAAGCAGGGGGAAATGGCGTCTCTCTCACTTATCGTAAATCCCGTTAAAAGTACAGTTATCTATCTATAATTATAAAAATATTTGTGTTGTAAGTTACTATCAAAAATGCCTTGAAAAGTATGGTCACATAATATGCTAAAGCTTTGAATAAGGGAAGTTTAGTACAAACGCTTTCATTCGTCGGCTAAAGTCATGGATACTCTAACCCTTAATATTATCTAATCATAGTTACTATATCCGTCGATTTGTATATAGAATGACGTTAAACTGAATTAATAAAAAGGTATAATGATGAAAAAAAATTCTATTCAACCTGAAAAGTTATTTTATTTTACATTCACTTCAGGTCGGCCTAACCTATCATAAGGTATGCGAAAATGACGTCACAACAAACAAATTTCCATAGAAACCCGTTGTTATGACGTCACTTCTTTTATTGCCGGGCCGTTATTTTTCACAGCTTGATAATATATTTATTATACCATTGTTTCATGCGTCCGATCGGAAAATTTGGTAACAATTTTATTTTTTAAAACATCATAGAGCAACTAAATATATTAGGCAAAGATGGTATTCGTATAATAACATCGGTTTACGCGGACGTTGTAAAATTTCATCTTGCATGTATCACTGGAGATAATTTAGTTGCACATGGAGTACTTGTTTTTGTATTGGCATTACTAACCTTAAGTCCTTACATTTCTTTAGTTTTAGAGGTTGTAAATTGAATTAGTATAAGTTCTTAAGTAAAATTTTGTTATGCCGTTTTTAAAGAAATCATAAGTTAATAACACTCACATTACTTAGTGTGTATTAATTAGTATTAGTCGCTTATTTATAAAATATAAGAAGTCCCATGTACCTAATTTAAATCTACATTTGTACTCTATGCTTTAATTGTAACAGTTGAATTATTAAATATTAATTACAAGTTATTTTAATTATATGTATAATATAAACTGCGTTTATGTCTTATCTCTTACATCTTCCATAATTATTAATTTTTTTATTACAGATTATTACTAGATATCTAGTATACACGGGATGTTTATTATAGCCAGAATAAACGATTATTATTAAATTATAAGAATGTTAAAAATTGAACAGTGCGCGAGTTGGAGAAAGTTTCCGTATCGACTTTTTACCGTATCGCCTTTCTTCAGAAAACTACAAGGTTTCCCGACTTATATTCTATGCAGTAGAATATGTTTTAATTCAGACGATCGCGCTGACTACGTAACCGTTTACCTGGAGTGTCCCCCCGACGATACTTGCCTTGTACTACGTAAAACTATTTTAGAAAGTTAAATTGCTTAAATACATGCAGGTAATAGTTTAGTAAACGATTATTTGTAGCGAATAATACATAGATTTTCTAATTACAGTAGGCCCGCCGTATCCGCGGTTTCACTTATTCGCGGTTTAAAAAAATGCGCGCAACAGTTAAGGCGGTCGCGTCGGTTGAAACATACAAAACTTGTCGAAACTATCCTCGGACCGGTGAATAAACGGAGTGATCACGTGTATCTCATGGAAACTCCAATCCTTTAGACAAATTTAAGGCGGATTTATCTTAGAGCGCAGTACGGTTTACGTACGGGGCACGTATAACAGAAAATGTCTTCTTTGTTTTTTTTCTGTTTCAATCTTGCTACGCGCATAAATCTTAAGCTCACCGGTGATTCGCTACTATCCACGAGAGACGTTGGAACCAAACCCTCGCGGATACGGCGAACCTACTGAATTCAATCATTTTGACGTTTTTTTTTTAAATTAGTCTTGGGATTTCGGTACGATGTACGTGGGAAATTGGTAAGGTTTTTAGCTTGATACTTTACATTTTTTTACTGTACAATTTTTCACGGAGATATATTATAGATCTACCTAAAATAGTTATGCATTATGAGATATGGAATCCAAAATATTTCCTCTGTTTATAGCTACTACTTCGAAATGTACTTTATTAGTATTTATCTCTTACTTACTTGATTTTAAATTTGTTTTTTAAATAAAAGTCCTTTGAATTTTAAATAAGCGTATAAAATATTTTTAATAAGTATCTATAATAAGACTAATGGAGCCGTGTGGTCTAGCGTTTCAGCCTAAGGACAGGCTTTCTAGCGCCACACGGTTGTGGGTTCGAATCCCGCTGCAACCACGGACGTTTGTCTCACTAACCCGTACTAACCAAAAACGCAAACACACCAAAATTAGATTGACTAATTGGGAATCCCAAAGCCATTAAATAAAAAAAATAGGAATGATAAAATACTTACGCTTAGATCAGCTTAATAATTAATAGATCCGCAACAGTAGTAGGTATAACTTTTGGAAGAGTAGTTGGTCAATCGACCGGAAAACGTGGAAGGGCTATAAACCACAATTCCTCGCAGCTTTATTCTGTATTTTATTAAAATTGTTTCTTTTAGATCGAAGAAAGGCAAGTAAAGAGAATCCTCCTTATTCTTGTTTCAAATGTAACAAAGTTTATAAATGGAAACGATCAATGCAACGTCACATAAACAGTGAATGTGGACAAGAGCCAACGTATAAGTGTAAATGTTGTTCTTATAAGACTAAACAAAAGAGTAATTTATTTAGACATTTAACTCTAAAACATAATATTATAGGAATATAGTATAATTTGTTAAATTCATGTGTAGTCCATATTAAGTTATCTATAGGTACTTACATATTATAATTTTATACTAATACCTTGTAGGAAGGTCAAATGGTTTGACTTAAATTATTTGTATTATTATAATCTACCTACATAATGAATATGTACATTATGTAGTTATAGTTATACAATGTGACTCTATAATGAGTGTACAAAAGATACCCGAAAGACCAAAATCAAACGATTTAACATAATTTATAATACTCGTGTATAGTACTTACCTACAATCCAAAAATTTATTATTTCCGAGTTTTCAAGTTAACCTTTCAAAGGTCAATTTAGAATTACTTCGTTTTTCTGAATTAAATTGAAACGGTTAGTGATGGGAAGTTGAAATGTTGAGTCGTAAACATTTTTTTTATTACGGGGGTTGCACAAGACAGCAAACAATTTTCTTTATACAAGAAAGGTAGTTTGAAGGGGTGAGAGATTAGAAAAATTTACGATATTTTAACCATGGAGAAAATAACAAAAAAGATTAATTGCAAAAAGCACAACTTTTGCCTCTCGTTTTTTTTTTGTTTTTTTGTTATTGGTTTTGTATACTCATTATAGGTACACGCTGTATAGTATTAATATTTTTAGGATAAATTCGACTAATTTCATTATACTAATGTAAGCGTTTTTTAATTGAAAAAAATACATTATAAATAATAATTTAATTAACTTACCTCCACGAACTGTTGTTGAAAATTCTTATGAGAAGTTTCTTCATGCATTTTGAAAAACAAGTAAATGTATCAAAGATAGAAAGATTAGAGAGAGAGAAAGGAGGAGAAAGATTACCGACGAACGTTTACTTCTCTCGAATTGGAAAATTTCTATGCGTTTTGGGCTATTTACTATATAGTTATTAACACCATTCTTTTACTGAAATACGTTTGTTCTGTAACGAATCTGTAATTTTTATAGAACTGCAAGAAAGTTAACAACCAATCACAATCGAGATTTTCATACGTTTCTATGGTGATAATATGTTAATAGGCCTGTAAAAATTACAGACTGTTGTAATTATTTTACAGAATAACACCATTACACTCTCGTTGCTATTGGCGACGGGACAATGTCTCGATTTTTACATTAACATTATCAAACTGCTCATTTCGCGATATTGTACTTTTCTTAAATAAATAAAAGTTAAAAATGCAAAAATTTTCTTTTGAATAACTTTCGTACATTGATAAATATCTCACCTCAAATAAATTACACATTTATCACATTTTCGAGCATTTTGCTGTTAGATAACGGCCCAACGCGCACCGTAGGGCTGTTGTCGAGCAACGTGCTTTCGGAATGTGATTGCATTAATTCGTAATTATAAGGTTTCTGTAATTTTAAGGTTATAAGGTTCAGTTTCTGATTCGTTTTCGATTATTTCAGCCAATCAAAATTTTAGAATTTACTCAATTATCAAAATCTAAAATTCTGATTGGTCGAAAGCATGTACCAGACAGTTCGCAAAATGGTTTGGTGGTGTGTTGGAATAAACTTATCAATGTCCTTGGGTTATTATAACTGATAAAATCAATTTGAATCGAAGACTGAAAGTATGTATAAAATAAATTATAACGTTCTTGTTATGTTTGCCTTAAAAGCAGTTCAATGAGTTCTTCAAAATTGATTTACTCGCTTAATTGTAAGTACTTTATTTCCCATTTTTGTTATTTTTTAGTGTCGCCCATAAATATCTCTACAGAAATCATCAATGTGAAGAACGAAATCATATGTCTTAAAAATGAGTTCTACGCATTCAAAACGGACAAACAACAAATTAAAGAAGATTATTCCAAGATTAACTTAAATATAGACAAAATTCTCAGAATATTATCTATGGAAAATACGCTTTCCAAAGAAATTGAAATAAGTGATAGACAAGGTCGCAAGACAGGACCGGACTTGCCGCAAAACATAAAATTGCCATTAAGATCATGCGAAGAGATATCGCAATTGGAGCATCAAATTCGAACTAATGCGGAAGTTCGAAATCAGTTGGTAAATGCAAACGTGTTTTTACTGTCATTAACCCAATGTCATAAATGGTTTGCTACAGATTGACTTCTTGTCTACCGTTGGTGGGCGCTCCGGAAAAGAAGACGGTGGAAAACTGGCGTACAAGATAGTCGATCGTATGTTCGCATCTGACGTTTTGTTGCATTATTCGTGGACCGGTATATCTAGGGGAACGTCGAGTGAAAAGAAGGCATTCCAAACGTTCAGTGGAATATTGGAAGTATTCTTCCAAGTTCTTTATCTTGCAGATAATAGATATACGAAACAAAAAAATTGTAGCATTTTTAAGGATGGGGTTTTAAAGCATGCGAAAAAAAGGAATGCCCGTAAATGGTAAGTACAATAAAATTATTTGAGAAAAGGTCCAGCACCTATGGCCTATCCAAACCTATATGAAATTTACGTCATCAAAAAAAAGTTACTAGATTGTTTATTTGTAATTCGGTTTAAAGTTTGAAAAGTGACATATTCTATAAATGATTTACCTGCGCACATATTAGAGAGTATAAAGAAAGACTACAATTTATTAGAACAGTCAAAATACGAGGTACGAGGTGACAGCACTGTGTGAAACGTTATAATCTAGTAACCTTTTATTGATGACGTGGATTGCATATAGGTTTGGACGAAGTATACTAACGTTTATTGCTTTTATTTTGACAGTATAAGACCAGAGAACGAAAGCATCGACAATAATGATAGTAACATGGCATGTGGTGAAAATGTTAGTAATACTGTGAGCGTTAAAGAGGAGCCGGATGATACACAAAATAGAACCGATACATAAAGTACCATTTGGAAACTCATTATCAACAGGATTGTCAACGTTATCTATTAAGATGTGTTAGGGAGTACGCATTTAAAGTTATGAAACTTGAATTATTTATGTAGATATTATTCGGTTTTTTTCACATTTTTTTTACACCATTTATTGAAAATTCAGATTTATACAAAAAATGTATTTTTTGTTATACTCTTTTATTAAACTCTTCCGACAACGCAGCAGTTTTCATTTTGCACGCTGATTTGTTAATATTGCTTTAATGAAAGAATGCATAGATATTTTGATTACTAGGTACAGTCAAGTTCTCATATGTTTTGTCCTGCGAGATGTGATCGCAGGCCAACGAACGGCGAGAGAGAATCAAGGTAGATGAAGGGTAGCAGTGTTTTTTGAATTGTAAAAAAAGGGACACGTCAGATAATAAATAAAAACGGACAGTAATCTTTTTTTGAGCCTTTTACGATAAAAACATATGTACTTGGCCGTACCTATACATATAAATATAATCTTTGTAACGCTTAAATTAATAAATGGCAATTAATGTTGGCCACAGATTCCTTCCATCAAATGAATATACTCACATTTTTATAAATAAAAGTAAACAAAAGAAGTCAGATTTTATTAAGATTGAATAACCAATAAAACAAATATAATAAATACAAGAATACAGATAATTCTCGTAGAACACGGTTTTGATATAACGCAATGAATTCTTGAGTATTAATAAAATATGTTTTTGTTACATATCATTGTTGTCTATATTACAATTAAAAAAGCTACATACGAGGGGTTCGTCACTGGAGTAATTTATTGTACAAGTGAAGTGGCGGTGCGAGAAAATATGAGGTGGTGCGGCATTTTGATGTACGAAATTTTATCATTGAAATGCCCTTTGGGCACATACAAGTATTGAACTGTATGCTATAGTGAGAATAATCCAGGGCCGTAGTTAGTACTTGGTATTTCTACGTTAATTTTTTTGTTGTCATGTGCGTAAAGATATCCTCGCCATATTTTGATTCTGTTTTAGTGTCATTTTGGCTATTGCTTGTATCGTTTTGTCCTGTGTTAGGTATATTTGACGTGTGAAAAATAACGTTCGTTTTGTACATTTGCATGCACAAATAAAATTACTTAATAAATCAAGTAGACTATAAAAACTTTTTAAAATGATGTAAGTGATTGTATTAAAAATCGACAGAGAATTCCAAATTGGAGAATGTCAAATTATACAGGGAGTTACACTTGGAAATCGAAAGTTGAGGTCATTTCCGATGTAACCGGAAGTGTAACAATAGTCTCTGGTAGTTAAAATATACCACCGTTGTATTGTACTATATTCCTCACAACAAAATTCAAACTGATACCTTTGTGTCTCATATCAATGAAAGCCTGTTCTCGGACCTTTCGTTTATATAACGTATGCGAAAATGACGTCACAACAATGGGTTTCTATATGTAGAAACTCAATCCGGGAAGACTGTCCGGTTACGCTTACGCAAACACCAAACAGCCCGTAAACCAGAGAAAGATTATATCGGTTTTCTATCGCGATGTATTTCTTAAAATAAGCTATCTTTGTTAAACAATTATTAAAAAGAGACGGGATTAAAACTGCTGCGAGTGAATTCCAGTACACCCACAACTGTTAATAATTTGTAATTACAGTAGAGCGTCGATTATTCGAACGTCGGTAAACCGAACGACCGCTTAACCGAACTACTGGTACTCGCTCGCACGTGTCGCTTTCCCCACTCGCTACGGTCTCCCCCCTCCCCGCACCTGTGTCGAGTTGTCGAAGTTTATCGACGTTTGACGAACTACTGAAATCGTTCCTTTTTCTTTGCCTTCGTTAACAACCCACGATTCAACCAGTATCAGATATCTGTCCTGAAAAAAGTGCATGATTTACCTGCTAGTAAGCGGGTAGGCTTGCTTCGACAGCGTTAATAGAATCTATACGTACTTGCAGAATGCATATTTTGTTTACTAGTCTGTCTGTGTAAAAGAGATTCATATATTATAAATATCATATTTATTGGCAAATTGATAAATAAAAGTACATGTCTCCCAATTAGTTCGGATAATCGACGCTCTACTGTACTACTATTTTCGTGTAGGTATATTCGGCTTTGTAATTTTTATTTCGAATACTGCCATGCCAGTTTATTTTTATAAGCATATTGTAATCATTTTTGGGAAAAACTTTGTAATATATATTTACTTATACATTTCCGCTATAAATAATAAAATAACGTTTGAGAACTGCAAGTTCTCCGATTTTCCGGGGCAAGTTACATGTAGTAGAATTAGCTTTTACTCAGTCGAACACGCCGATTAACCGCTTTCCTGGAGTGCTCCAGGCTATAAGTACCTACCTAATTATATCGACGCACTTATGGCAGAACGTCGTAACCATCACTTTTTGCGAAAATGAATTTTTCTGACTATCTTATGAATATAAGGCAAATACATTATCTGTTAAAATCTGGTACTAATATTTCGATTTGTATTTCCGTAAAAAGTATCTGCTTATGGTTACGCCACAACACAGAATGTGCGTTCCTGTAAAATTTACTTTTTACGGTTTTAGACGTTCTGCTAAAACTGCCGTCGATATCTTTCTCTCTTACGATACAGATACATGTAAGATAATTTATACTTAATCGAGCTATTGCGTCATGCAAATCAAGTGAGAGCAATTTTAATAAATATCTAATAGGTGCAGAAAACGGGCACTCTGCGGGCATTTTACCTATTAATTGACAGATGTATCTCGTGTACGTAAATAATATTAACGGCGTACTTAATCAATTCATATTAACAAAATATTTTTACAGGTTCGCATCTTGCCTACGCTATAAACGAGTTTGGGCGTTTTATGTGTACCCGATGCGGATTATCGTATAAACACAAAAGTCATCTTAATAGACATATTAGATATGAATGTGGAGTTGAACCAAAATTTAATTGCAGTATCTGTAATCGCGCATTCAAGCATAAAAGTATACTTCAAGCTCACGTAAAAAATGTGCATTTGGTATATGATAATAAAAATTAGGTAATTATAAATTGTGTGGGGTATGTTTATCTAGGTATTAAAAGTACCTATTCAAATAATTTTGTTTAAGTACCTACTTTTATTTCACGCTTGACTATAATTTCTCTAGTTGTAAGTAGTATTGTAAATAAGATTAAAGTAATATCTAAATTTTAATGGTAGTTTATTTCAGGCCTTATTAAATTTGAATATATTAGAGATCAAAATGGACGTTACGTCTGCTTGAGATGTGGATTATCCTATAAACAAAAGGGCCATCTTTCGCGGCACCTCAAATACGAATGTGGCGTCGAACCAAAATTTGTTTGTAACATCTGCTACAGAAGATTTAAACATAAAAACCGTCTGAAATCGCACTTGTATTTGTTGCACAGCCATTCTACGAATTCCAGATAACTTTTACAATTTGTATTTCGTTTATATTGATTACTATGAACTATTGCTTAGATATTTGAAAGATAAATAATTAATGAATAAAGTATTTTTTTAATTTGTCGTCTCTTCTTAAAAAATATTTAGAAATTTTTATTTTCTAAGATTTATATCTTGCAATTACTGCTGACAATGAGTATTACTAGGGTGATTAGTAAAAATAGATATGATTTGCGTCAATTTTAGAGTATCTTAATATTTATTATTATTATTAAAATATGGATTGAACCGATCACCTCTTCCAAAAATCCTCTTTTATAATTTTTTAATCTTGTTAATTTTAACCTTTAAGTTTTAATTGTTCGTAGGGTACTTTTCAATTTTTCTGTAACTATTTTCTAAAATTACTAGTACTTACAAATTTGAAAAATTAGTAGCATGTTAAAGTATAAAAAAACTAAAATACTATCATCTTACTTGTACTTTAATTTATGTTTTTTAAGTGTTTGTGAAAATTGTCTACGTTACAACAATGATTTATGGCAACAGGTAATCGACTATCGGTTATATAAAAAAATATATATTAACCTACTTATTTTTTTTAGATCCAGACGATGACGTTAATTACGAATGTAAAAAATGTGGAATAGTAATTTACGTTATAAGTGCGGGAAATGAGTTTTTGCGGTACGAGTAAAATGTTTTCGTACGAGGCGACGAAGGAGCCGAGTCTGGAATTTCGAAACGAGTACCTAATCCCGAATATATCACTTTCTGAATATCGCAAATATTCACGTTTTTGGTGTAGATACAGCTGGGTGCGCATAAAAGTGAACGGTTGAAATGAGCTGGCGTAAACCTGGTTTTTTAGTTTCTTGCTAGCTGTTGCTAAGATGTTTTCGTTATTGCGTAGCAATGTAACGAGAATGTAAAATAAATTAAAAATAAAAATATTTGTCAAATTAAGCAAATTAATAAAACTGCAAAGAGATTTACAACCAGCATTTACGATAAAAATACAGTCCACTAATTTCCGCGAAACAGTTGTGTTCACATAATTTATTAAAATGTCAAGACATTTAAGTGAAATCGAGTGGTTGTCATATTTAACGGCTTAATTTTTACTTCACTTCAAATTAGTTCAACGTTAACCGTCGGTTATACTTTATAATACTGGTCCTAATTATAAGCCTAGTTTAAACAGTGTAAAAATCGCAAAAATCATGGCAAGACTCTTTCACTTTTATCCGCCCAGTCTTAACTCGTATCCTACAGCCTATCCAAGCTCGATTTTCAGATAATTTGTGTTAGAGCTTAAAAGGCCATGTATTTACACTTGATAAGTACACGGAGAGTTAGTCGACAAAGAAAGATTCCACCTTTCGTTGTATTAATCCGTTTTGTTTGTAATCCTTTTAGAGAACACAACACTCGCGCACTCACACGCAAAAAGGCCTTATAAACCGAACGAGCACTCCTCGCACACACGAATGATACGACGCCGTAATTTAAAATTCGAACTACTGAAACAAACACTACCGCTTTGTACAACTAACACGAATGATCTGAAACGGTTTTGCCAGAATTCTATATATAAATGCATTCAAGTTTATATGTGGATACTAGGAAATCCCATTTTTATTTTAAAAACATTCAATTGTTTGTTCGCACTCCGATAAGCTATTCGAGTAGGTGGCGCACATGTTTTATTCTTTGCTTTATATTTTATCGGTCGAATAAAAATACGATTAAACTTTTATCTGGTTTATAGTTTGTAATAGGGAAATTGTCAATGCTTAAAGGCACACGAATAGTTTTTAAATTAAAAATAAAGTAAACTTATAATTCTTCGGTATAAAGGCAGTAGATAGTGATTATTCAAATAATTTTACTGCATAAAATACACGTCATTTTAGTATAAATTTTTTAAAAAGTAGATATTTTAAAAATTTTCGGATACTACTTGTATATTTTTTTTATCAAACTTTACTACGATCCCTGCATGTCCAAAAACCAACACGTGCTGGACAATCATTTTCTGTTAATTTTTGACCCATTGTATTAATCTGTTTTCCTATTAATATAAACCGCTCTCTCTAAACCCAGTCATAATTTACGTACTTTATCCTAACGACGTTTTATAATCAGACGCAAACTAGCACGTAGGCAGGCAATTGCAGCGTTTGCATATCTCCAGCTGTATGCTATAGCGATAATAATCCAGGACCGTAGTTAGCACGTAGTATTTCTACATTAATTTTTTGTTGTCATATGCTTAAAAATAGCCCCACCATATTTTGGATTCTGTTTTAGTGTCATTTCAGCTATTACCTGTTACCGTATTGTCTCTTATTTCAGAAACTCACTGGTCAAAGCGGTTTAAATATTATAATTGACTAATTGAACTAATCTAAGAAGTAGATTAAATACATTTTGAAATGTTTCTCAGTTTCCTATTTATTCTTGCATAGAATGTAAGTAAGTAATTAGGTTCATTTCTCGTTAATTATTAGGTTCGCTTTAAGTGTTGTTGGGTTTTTCAAGTTTTTGTTTTTCATTCTATTTGTCCTGTATATTTTTCGCATTTTAAATGATTGATAACTCATTGTCAGTCGCTAAAGCATTTTTTTTTTTAGATTTTTGTCAACCTTCTTGTGTATTAAGTTTATCTACAACGTCTTGACAATTGAAATGTACTAACAATGTGGCAGTGTAAGTGGCAGTGTGTTAATTTGGCATATTTGCAGTCAAACATGGTTTCATACGGGGATTATTCTATCTCTTGATGGTAAGAACGACTGTTCATAAGACAAATTGGAACCCCTTTGTCCAGCAGTGTGTTTTTTTTATTTGCATCTTCGTAATAATCATATTTTGTACATTTTAAACTCTGAACTTTGGCTATGGCGCGGTTTTTCATTCACTATTTCCAATTCTAGTTGCATTTTTTCCATATTGTTATTAATATTGTAATACGGTAGAGTCTCGTTAATCTGGACGTAATTTTCAGAAGAAATAAATCAGTCCGAATGATGCACCGGTAGTTCATTGTATTTCATAGGTGTAATAATTAAATGATAACATCATGAACTTAAAAAAATTGGAAAAGAAATATGCATAATTTTTTTCGTGAGATGGTAAGTTTCTATAATTTTTAAAATACCGTCTGTATTTAATCGTTAATCACATACTGACCGTCTTTAATTAATTTTATATTAGCGTATTATTAATATATTATTTATTTCCAGATAAAAAATCGACATTTGTCAGTCGTTTTGTAACGAGAAGCGAAGAATTTGAAGAAAACCACCCTTGCGAACTGTGTGGTAAGGTGTATAAGCACCGTGGGAACATGCGTAGGCACATGGCTTATGAATGTGGAAAGCAAGCGCAATTTTCATGTTTCCATTGTCATCGTAAATTTCATCAACAGTCCAATTTAAAACGTCACTTTGAAACACAGCATAAAAATTCTCAATGGAAACAAAATATATCTTACAAGATCTCGTAAACGTAGCCTGAATAGAAGGTAATAAATGTAATGTCCTAGAGATGTCTAGTCATTTATAATAATCAAAAGAGGGGTTCCGTGTTTTATGTTTCATTAAAAATAATATTGAAAATTTGTTTTTTGAAGTTTTGAAATTTTATAAACATTTGTAACTTCAGTTTTATAAAAAAAGTATTGTCAGCGACAGAACCTTCTGTTTTTGACCAAAACTATCATATGTTTTTAATCGTTTCTCAGGTCAAATCGTCATTGAAATATGAAACCCCCCTTTAAAGTAGTCGATATATTTATGTTCAGTAATAAAACGAATGATTAATCTTTTAACATACATATAGCTTATCCAAACCTATATGATGTTCACGTCATCAACAAAAAGTTACTATGGCCTATCCAAACCTATATGCAATTCACGTCATCAAAAAAAAGTTACTAGATTGTTTATTTGTAATTCGGTTTAAAGTTTGGAAAGTGACGTATTCTATAGATGATTTATCTGCGCACATATTAGATGGCATGAAGAAAGACTACAATTTATTAGAACTGTCAAAATACGAGGTACGAGGTGACAGCACTGTGTGAAACGTCATCATCTAGTAACCTTTTTATTGATGACGTGAATTGCATATAGGTTTGGACGAAGTATAGATTGTTTATTTCTAATTCGGTTTAAAGTTTAGAAAGTGACATATTCTATAGATGATTTACTTGCGCACATATTAGATGGTATGAAGAAATACTACAATTTATTAGAACTGTCAAAATACGAGGTACGAGGTGACAGCACTGTGTGAAACGTCATCATCTAGTAACCTTGTATTGATGACGTGAACATCATATAGGTTTGGATGAGCTATAATTAAATGCATCATTTGTATTAATAAATCATTTAATTTAAAAAGTATTATTATTTTATTATCAAATCAATTCCTATTCACAATATTTACGAATATTGTAGCGCGCATATTATATATAACATGTGTGAATGTGAGCATGTTCTAGAGCATGAATCATATTCATGATAAGAATTATAAGCCGTATAAATAAAATATGTAATCCGGAACATTACATTAACCTCATCGAAAACGATTCTCCAAGCGGTTTAATTTTACAGAACGTTTTAAGGACAATAATGTGAAACATTTATGCAGAGTAGTAATACGAATTAAGTAGCGAGAGAATCAGTTTATAACATGATATTTATGTTCTTTGAGTGAATTTCCTTTCTCTTTTACTTAATAAATGTGTAAAAAGTTTAATTTCAGTATCAATTAATTATAAACATTTATAATACGTTGTTATAATTAGGTAATTATAATATGTACAAATGTGACAAAAATATACGTGTAGGTGAAAGTTATTTTTTAAATATACATAGATTGATGTTATTAGTAATACTAAATATCTTTCTAGATGAACAGTCCACGGAAATCAATCAAGAATCATATAAATGCGACAGCTGCGGTAAAACTTATAATAAGAAATATAATTTATCCAGGCACCTTAATTACGAATGTGGAAAGGAACCACAATTTCAGTGCCCTAT
Source organism: Rhagophthalmus giganteus (assembly GCA_036326145.1). Classification (NCBI taxonomy): domain Eukaryota; kingdom Metazoa; phylum Arthropoda; class Insecta; order Coleoptera; family Rhagophthalmidae; genus Rhagophthalmus; species Rhagophthalmus giganteus. The sequence goes on along the minus strand of JARFJA010000001.1, from coordinate 45,285,955 downwards.
ATGTCAATATAAATGCAAACGAAAAGACACCTTGAAAAAACACTGTCTAATACTACACTCTACTATGCCGTTTTAATATTAAATAACAAAACATTTTTTTTTGAAATTAATTATTGGACTATTGTTAGTAGGTACCTAATATAATATATCTGGGAAATAATGGAAGGCATTTAATTTTATTTTCGATTATTTATATATTTTTAATATTTGGCACCTTTTGTGTCATTATCAAGAATTGTATTAAAAATAAATAAATAAGAATATAAAGACATGCGAGGTAACGTAACGGATGCACTTGTATGTATTTCAAATATAAAGTTTGTCCTTAAAACTCTTCCTTATTCTGCATATTAGTTGTCTATATAAAGTAATTTAAAGGGCAATTGTAAACACTTCGGTTATGAGGCCTTAAATGTATAGATTGTGCTTGCAGTCGTGTACAATCATTATAATAATTAATGCTGTCGATAACGTTCAATATGACTAATAAAAAATAATAACAAATTAAGCAAATTAATAACTAAACGTAGCACAAATATTATAAGTGCTTATATATGATATACAGGGTGAGTCAAAATTCACTTCACTCTGCAACTAAAAATAAAACAAAAATGAAGAACACCAAAATTCCGAAACCAAAGCCGTTTTCGGAGAATTTTGAAAAGAAAAATTCACATTTTGTAATTTTTTGTATAATTATAACAAAGTTAAATAGAAAAAAGTTACTTGAACTATTAAAAACGAAGAACCTTCCGGATCGGGTTAACTCTGGGACACTACCGCCATTACCGTCAATACATTTTTACAATCTCTTAAATTTATCCGAAAACGACTTCGTTTTCGGGATTTTTGTATTCTTAATTTTTATCTTATTTTTAATTGTAGAATACGTATCTGAACGCTGGGGAGCAAATTTTGATTCACTTTGTATGTGTGATATAATATAGATACATAAAATTTCCCGTCTAAAAGGTAAGCGTACATTATGCCGGGAATGTAACGAGTCGCATCGCAGCACATTACTCCGCAACCAATCGTTGTCACTCATTTACAATGCACCGCAGCAATTGGTTGCGCTGAAATGCGACCAGCTCCGCCCCGACATAAAGTACGCTTATTTATAAAGCACGTTGCCGACGACATTAGTTATATCCGTGACTGTACCTGCATACATTGAATTACATACTAAATAACCAATTCTGTCATAATATCTACTAACCACACAAAAAGTAATAACCGAGTACATAAAATTAAGAAAAGACGTTGCATTGCAGATACTCATCTAATTAGTTAGTAGCTAGCCTGTAAATAAGCTAAATAACAAATTACTTCATTTTTATTTCAATGTCACGTTAGGTAGGTACATATCTTTTCGAGTGGGCATGTTTAAGTGCGAGACAAGAAGCTTTTTTATTTTGCTGAAACGTTCTAAATTATTTAACTTAATTTAAAAAAAAAATAAGATATAATACTGATAGCTATTGTACTCATACCTACATTTTTATAATAATGCTAATTGTAAGGTAAATGAATTTATAAAAAAATTATAAGATAATTAGTTTCTAAGCAATTATTGATTAATATTAACAACGAAACCAAAACGTTATCTTTATGTCATCTTATTTTATCAAAATAGATTAGTTAAGGATAATAATTATTAAAATTATGGTATTTCCAATAGAGATGTGTATAAATATTATGTATGTGTAGTATTAAAAATAATATTATGTTTGCGTAACAGTGATAAAGAATTGTATTCAGATACAATGATTAAATTCAATCGTTCACTAAAACACGTTTAATTACTACTGTCTTAAAAACAATTTTTATAACAATTATTTCTAAAGATATACAGGGTGATTCCACAATGGCGCACCAACTTTACAGTACGTTGTAGAGGATTGTTAATGGAGCTTAGGAAAAATAATAAAAATAATTCTATTTAATAAATTACTGTATTTTTGTAGAAATGAAAAAAAAAAGGTTAGTAAATTTTGGCAATATGTATTGTCTCTATGGAAACCAGTTAAAATTAATCAAAACATCATTAAATTGCCGTAAACATTTTCTAATGTTTCAAAACTTCTAAAAATAAGTAATTTGAGACCTTTACCTCTTCCTCGCTAAATTGTTGACCAAGATTGTTTATTATTTTTTTATGGGCTTTACTAACGGACCCCCAACGACGTAGCGTGGAGTTGTTGCACAATTTTTTAATCACCCTGTCGACAAAATTCAGTAACATGACAATCTCTGTCTACGAATACGGCTTCAAGTCCTTAAACTTGGAAGATATACGTAATTCAAATATTTTTCACCGATTTTTATCCTTCAAATGAAATAAAATATACTGTTACCTGACGAAATAAAAAAAAGAGTAAATTTGTGTTTTTTTATGTTATTACTAATGTAATGTAGGTATAGGTAGCACTTAAACTTGTTATAAGTTACTATCGCATAATATGTTGTGTTATAAAATATAGATTGTGTTTTATTAATTCGTTTTTAATCAGCGAAAACCCTAAAACGAGTTAAATACGTAGAGTATTAGTTTCGCAGCCATTCTATTTAACATAGGTACGATATGATGCGATGCTAACACGTTGCAGTTCACTCAATATCACCCGTGCCACCCTAATCCTTACCTACCCTTGCCAGTAGAAATACCGATTATAGTTTTTTTTTCGTGACAGTCACAAAAATTTTAACTCTCGACATTATTATCAGTTTATACACTGATGTCCTAAGAAAAAAGGTTGAAATGTACGTTTAAAGTAAAAAACATAATTTATATATTGGCAAAAATATTAAAAATAATTAAATAAGTAGGTATTTAACAATAAGTATTTTTTCTTTCATTACTTTCAGCATTCAGCGTTTCAATTTATTTTCAGCATGTAAATTTAATTTCTTACTGATTTTTATGACTTTGTGTTGTAATAATCGTATTAGATCTCATTCGATGTAGAATTAGTTCTGTCATTCATTCTATTCTCACCCCTATTAATAGCAGACGCATGATATTATAATAAAGCGCTGACAACGAGCAGGAAAAACAGTGCCGCTCGATTTTAGAGTGGTTTGAAACCATACATACTTAGCTCTTATTGGTCGCTGGCCAGTCGACTAGGCCGAGTTCGTACACGAGTGGTACCTCTCCGATCTTATTTTTACTCTGAACGAGTTTTACTATAGTATAGTCAGTATTTATAGTAGAAAATAAGTGGAAAAGTGATTTACATAATATAAACGCTGTGAGAGTGCAAGTGACAATTAATTTTTTGTTTATGTACTTGTAATGTAAGGTAAAAAAATGAGATTATTTAAATATTTTTTTGTAGATTCCTGGAAGACTCATAACCAAGTACACACATGTGATAAATGTTGGAAATCGTACAAGCACAAAGCATCATTATATAACCACAAAAAGTTCGCGTGCGGTAAAATTCCTTCATTTTGCTGCAATTCGTGCAATTTCAAAGCGAGCTACAAACATCTACTTCAGCTGCACATTAAAAATCATCATCCGATAGACTAGGACATATACATTGATTTAATGATTGATAATGATGTTTTTTGGTTTAAAATATAGGTGCAAGTTTTTTTTTAATAATTCAAGTTAATAAGTTCACGTTTGCCTAATTCTAACATAAGATATCTTCAATTGCACTCGTTTCGGTTCCTCTACATCAAATTCTAGAGGTTGATCTCGAGAAGAACTATTTGAAAGAAGTTAATTAGGTCGAATTTAATTTCAGTTTTGATAATTAGGTTTTTGTAATGAATAACGAGCAGAATTTCGTGTATTCGTATTACGAGTATAGTGAAACTTCTCAGTACCGGACACTCGTGGGACCAAAAAAATTGTCCGTTGTTAAGAAGGGCCCGTCGAGAGAACTTTTACTGTATAATATGCTTCGTTTAGATTTAGAGAGAAAACATATGTAGTAAAAACATTAAAAATTCATTGAATATTAAGTTCAACGATTTTACTAACCCACACACATACACGCGTGTGTTAGAACACACACGATACTACCTATCCTACTAAAAATCATTCAGACCATCGCGTCGCGTCGTTAACGACGTGTGTGGCGTGGCGTTGCAGCACGGCAGATTGTGTGGCAAGTTCATATTGCGAAATTGTAGGCAATACTGTAACGCAACATACAGTATGGTCCATACACATGGTCCGAATGATTTTGTATGCGATTTGCAATGCGACAGGTCGTATCGTGTGTGGGCCATTTAATGCTTGAAACCTGTTTGTTTGACTGTTCAGCTTTAGTTTAAGTAAATGTTGTATTCTTTATTAATAACGTTTCGATGTTTGTTGCTGTGATATTGTGTATTATGTTCAATTTACTCATTTAAAAAAAATCGACTTAACCAATAAAACATAAGTTGTATGGTGTCATATATTTAAACACACTCTATTATAATTTTGTATGTTATTGTGATTAAAAATTAATAGAATTTCTAAGAAAAAAATTTAAGTATTTATAACATTTAGACAATTAATATCTAAAGTAGATATGTATTATAAGTAAATTAAAATGCGTATACCTATTCTAATAGCGATTTTTATATTTTATTTATTCTCGTTTTATTTGAAAATATTTATAGTGCGTCTTTATTCGTTTAACCTACAAAATTTTATTGCTGCAATAATGTCCATTTTAAAAAATAGAAATTTTACCTAAAAGTTCAAAATATCGATGGCGTTTTGCCAAAAGGACGTAACCTATACTTTTTGTGAAAATGAGTTATTCTGATTATCTTATGCATTTAAAGCAAAGGCATCATCTGTTAAAATCTGGTAACAATATTCCGATTTTTTCCACCGGAAAAATCGATTTTTATTTCCGCGAAACGTATTTTCTTATAGCTACGCGACGACACAGAATGTGCTCTTCTGTAAAATTTACTTTTTGTGGGTTACGCCCTTCTGGAAAAACTGCGTCGATATGTAATTCATAATCGGATTGAAATTGAATACCTACAGTCGCACCCCGTGTCACGTAAGTAACGCGTTGCGTAAACTTTTACGTAAGTCTAATTTATAAATTAAATACTTAAGTGTGACTTCATAAGAATAATAGATATATATATATATATATATATATATATATATATATATATATATATTATGTTGTTACTTTATAAAATATACATTGTGTGCTTGTGGGGGCTAAGTTGGCTCGTTACGTAATTGCGAATTTACGTAAGTCGCGTGTTACTTAACTCGGGGTGCGACATTAAACTAATTTTATTAGGCGAGACAATTAAAAATTATTAATAAAATATTGACGAATACATAATAAACTATGTAGCTATTTACTTAAAATGTTTTTAAAATGTTCTCAAATCAAAATGTTTTTACAAATATTGTACTTAGGCACGTATTATATTTTAAATAAAATAGTTATTTTTATTATTTTTTTTTAGAATATGTTTTTATACAAATTTCGAAATAAAAATAATATCTAATTGGTAGTTTAAAGGTGAACTCCATTTTTATTTGTACACTTGTATTTAAAACTTCGAATTTAATTTTAAGTGTAATAGCAACGTAAAAATGAAAGAATTTTTTTAATGTAAGTAATTTTAATTGTAGCAATTAAACAGAAATGTCAAGAGTCGTTCGGATGTTCAACGTGTGGAAAGTTCTACAAGCACAAACAGTCCTTGTATAAACACACAAAATTTGCATGTCGTAGAAGCCCTTCGTTTTGTTGTTCGTCGTGTAGTTATAAAGGACATTATAGGTACCAACTTCAGTCCCATATGAAAAAACATAATAACTACGTTTCAAAAAGTTAAAAACAAAATTAAAAAAAAGTTTGTTTTATTTTTTATTATTATCGCTATTTAGTTGTTTAGCTGTAACAATTACTACCTATGTATGTATTATAATTTCAAAAAGCTCACGATCAGATACTTAATATCTACACATTTGTATTTCACGTATTTATAATATATTTAGTTCTAATTGTAAGTTTTTTTTCATAATAACCATACCAACGCAATTAATTGATGAACAACTAAAATTTAAGAAAATAATAATTCGGCAAATTGTTGTCGTCGAATTGCTGTGTAGATGAATTGTTCGTAGATTACCTGCTACGGTGTTATTATTGTTTCGTATCTACTTATTAATATCTAATAATAACTGTTATGATACAAAAATGTGAATAATATAGCAAAATTGACAAAAACATTTTTAATTTTGTATTTAAGTACCTAACTTAAAAAAAATAAATTTTTGTTTATTAAATACTTATTTTGAAAATTTGTGTTCGTTTGTATAAAAACAATATATTTATGTATTGCTTTCTCTTTATTAAGTAAAATTTATTTGTAGATCTTGGAAAGACGATCGAATGGCCGTTCAAATGTAATAACTGCGGAAGGTCCTATAGACACAAAGGATCATTGTATAACCATACAAAATTTGCCTGTGGTAAAACACCTTCATTTTTTTGCGAGAGCTGTGATTTTCAAGCATATTATAAATATCAGCTCATAGTGCATATTAAAAAACGTCATTCGTTTGGTTCATAATCACTTTAAAGAAATAGAAGAAATGTTTCTAACAATCTTATTGTTTATTAACTGTGTTTTGAAATCATTTTAAAATGCTGTTGAATCAGGAAATATAATATTTATACTGTTATCAAAAAAATGTATTAAGTATACGATACCTATCTATTTATAACTGAAGAAAGAATTGAATAAATATATCTATTTCCAACTTCTTAATAATACTTCAACGAACCATAGTAAGATAACAATTTAAAAATAATTTGGTATTGTTCCAACTAACCACATTATATATATATACCTTCTTTTATTTGTTATTATTGTGTTTGAATAATCATGAATTTGAAACAAGGATATAGTTATACCATCGACGTCTAAATTTTTTTTTTAAATGGACAAGACTAGTTTTAGGATGGATTTCCTCATTTAAGATGAAAATAAAAGATGTCCATTGCATTCAGAAGTAAAAGAAGTGGATTTTAGTGGATTCGGTACGTTTAAAGTTTTTATACTGATCATTTGAAAATACGTAGTTTTAAGAAGTGTCTCTTATATAAATAAAATACAAGTTTAATTAAATTGATTTTATTTTTAGAGACGACGACACGTCCAGAAATATTCACATGTGACAGATGTAAAAAGCAATATAGACATAGGGGATCCCTATATAATCATAGAAAGTTTGCTTGCGGCCAAATTCAATCGTTTTATTGTTCTATGTGTAATTTTACCGCTAAATATAAACATTTGCTGAATATTCATATTAAACGACACCATTCAGAAAAAATGTAAGATGTAATCAAATATTGGAAATGTTTCTTATTTTTATGTTTTATTGCGTCACAGCATGTATCTCAGCTATTGTAAAAATTTCAATAAAAAAGTTACTTATATGCGAATTTTTTTTTATCTACGCCCAGTTGTCCGGCTCCCCACATATCGCATGCCCATTATGTCGTATTAATGTTGCGATAGTCAGAAACTATTTTAATTAATTTCGCCGAATGTAATAATAATTTACGAAAATAATGTCTTTAAATAACCCAAATAAATCTCTCTAACTCTCAAATAACTATAACATACAAAACATCATTGTATTAAAGATAATTTCATACAATTTTAGAATATCAAATAATGATTAGTAGGTTCGCTCTATTTAAAATGTTGTAAAAAATATTTGATGCTCAAATGTTTCTTTGATTTTGAAAAATTATTGAAAATAAACTGTTGAACAACTTTCGTATATAACATTTATTTTGAAATTCTTGTCGTGGCCGAGATATCTGCTGTGACACAATAAATCCAACAAACTGTGTACGTACAGGGTGTAACAAAAAAGGTGAGCTGGCTATCGTTAAAAAAGGGTGTGGTTGTTAAGAAAATTAATGTTACTTATTGTGTTGCAAATGAAAGTTTGTATTAGTGCTTTGTTTGTTTTAAAAATGGAAAATTATTCATTTACCGAAGTCACAGATATGCGTTTAGTGGTTTGGTTTGGTTAATAGAGTCGAAGCTAATTTTCAATTTGCTAAACATAGTGATTTTTTTTGTTTGCTTTAAATGAGTACTATATGACTATGCATAGTCAGCTCACCGTTTTTGTTACATCCTGTATATGTATTACGTAAATGTTTTTAAATACGAGATGTATTTATAGTACTTACTTACAACAATAATAAATTATTAGAAGACAATTTTATTTATTTGCTTTGTTCCATAATATTATGAATAATACAATAGATGTAATTTTAATAACGTAAAGTGCAATCATGATAATAAAACAGTATTGTAATAATATGCGTTTTTATTTACTAAAATTTAATATGGTTATTAAAAACAAATACAGACACTGTATCAAAAATGAGAATACAGGGCGATTCCGAATTTTAAAATGTATTTTCAGAAAAATGTTTGTTTATTTCGATTTAGATCGCATACTTGTTTATTACAATTCTCAAAGTCTACTTTTGGCTTTTATATGAACCCCCTCGCCCGAATTATTTAGTATTATAATTATTACAAAAATTATGAAAGGAGATGTTATGTCCATTAAATCACAATTATTACTTGGGTACTTTTATTAAATGATTTAGAAATACAAATCATTTTATTACAAGGCAATGTTATGACGTCATGACGTACCCACTTTAATTCATTAATTTCTAAATATTTGACAATACAACGTGGATTACATAAATCGAACACGATAAGATGAATATAGTGGAAACTTATTTAAATAACTTTTTATTTTTAAAAACTGGAACCGCATATAAAGAAACATTCATGTGCGGAACGTGTAAGAAACGATATAAACACAAGGGATCTCTATATAATCATAAAAAGTTTGCTTGCGGTAAAGTTCCATCATTTTGTTGTCCTTCGTGCAATTTTAGGTCAAATTATGAACATTTTCTTAAACTTCATATTAAAAGACGTCACCCAGTGAAGGGGGAAGAATCGTCACCGTTATAAACTTCAGTAAGAGAATTTTTAAAATGATGTAACTGTACCTTAAAGTAGACTCTTGAAAAATTGAATGATTGAAAATAAAAGGGTGAACGTCTTTCTCATACATTTTCTTTAATTATCATCTTACATAAAAATAAACAAAATAACGTAATCGCCATATGTAATTTATGAAATAAATACAATCACCTATATAAAATACCGCATTTATTTATGAATTAAGTATATTTAACTATAGCTCATCCAAACCTATATGATATCACGTCATCAATACAAGGTTACTAAATGATGACGTTTCACACAGTGCTGTCACCTCGTGCCTCGTATTTTGACAGTTCTAATAAATTGTAGTCTTTCTTTATACCATCTAATATGTGCGCAAGTAAATCATTTATAAAATATGACCCGAATATGCCACCTTCCAAACTTTAAATCGAATTACAAATAAATAATCTAGTAACTTTTTTTTGATGACGTGAATATCATATAGGTTTGGATAAGCTATATTTAATTTATTAATGTTGTGGCTTAGTTTCAGAAGGCTGGATTGTTTCGTCGAACAGTTTGTTTTTTAAACCATAGCGAACGTTACATATGGCTTATCCAAACCTATATGCAATTTACGTCATCAACAAAAAGTTACTAGATTGTTTATTTGTAATTCGGTTTAAAGTTTGGAATGTGACATATTCTGTAGATGATTTACTTGCGCACATATTAAATGGTATAAAGAAAAACTACAATTTATTAGAACTGTCAAAATACGAGGTACGAGGTGAGACAGCACCGTGTGAAACGTCATCATCTAGTAACCTGACGTGATTGCATATAGGTTTGGACGAAGTGTAGGTATGAGATCTCCAATAATTTTAATATTAATTTTAATTAGTAGCTTTGGTCTAACCGATTAGTCAGTCGAATTTTTGTTTACGGTTTTCTGATTAGTCTTCACAAACATCCATGGTTGCGGCGGGATTCGAACCCGCAGCCGTGAGTGCGCTAGAAGACCAATCGAGAGACTGACTCCGCTAGGCCACACGTCCTCTCCCTCAAGATCGTTATTGAGTTGTAATAGATAAATCTGCATTTTTGATTCAACATGAATCTTCTACGTCCAAATCGGATTTCAGAGAATTTATCATTGACGCTCTGTTATTTCTAGAGACTGAGAAAAATGATAACAATCAGCCGTCTACAACGTCGTCGTACCCAAAAAAATTGATTACTCAACATACTATTAAGAAAAAGAAAGGCCCAGCTCACAGAGTACGAAAATACTGTAAAGGTTGTTACATTAATAAAAGCAGGGGAATGATTGAAAAAAATCGTGTACCGAAAGTAACGACCTATTGCAACGATTGCTACAATCAGCCACATTATTGTTCAAATTGTTTTGCCATTTATCACACTTAATATTTCTTTATTACTTAAGTAAATATGCTTCTAAATATTACTTCTGAGTAATGTTTCATTCCGCATGTTCATGATTTCAAATCGTAAACATTTTTTTTACATTTATTCTATGATGTCACGAAGCAAAACGTTCAAAGTAACAATAACAACGTTGAATGCTATATCCAAAATGTTATGAAATCATCTACGACACACTCACTATTTTCTGTTAGTTCATTTGGATTGGTTGGATACTGAGATACATATTGTGTTAAAAGTTTGTGCTACCTTAAAAAGAAACGTTGCTACTTAACCATTTTGTATGCTGACGTCACGTGTACCTTGTTAGTCGTTTTTTTAACAGTTATTTATTACTGATTACATTCATACAATTCACGCATAATTATTTCAAATAATTGTTAAACTAACTAAGTAAATATAAAAACACCACAACGATATATCTGATGTATATACATAAGTTTATTAGGTTGAGTACACACTAAAGGAACATCTAGTCAACCAACGAGGTCTTCATAATCCGATCTTGCCGACCACTCTGTGAACTGTTATTGGTCGACTAGATGTTCGCTAATAACATGTTCGTTAATCTGTACTCGGCTTTAAGTGTCGTTTGTTGTTATTTTAATACTATTGCAAAGATAATGACTTGGAAAATATTTTTGTAGACTTTCAAAATAAATCTTTGAGATTAACCGTTTTTTTATATTATATTTTTATTATCGTTCATGTTTTTGTTTTAAATGTCTACTAATTATGCCTAGTCTAGGTGGTTATCAAACACAATCTAATGTGCACCTAAAGGGAATGTGGTATAAAATAAAATTAATAAGATTGATTTTCGTGTTATTTTTATTTAATAAAATACAATATACATAAAAGACTAACTATAAATGTACAGTAAAACGACTTTAATCCGAACTAATTGAGGGGGGAGGGCGATCAGATTAGCGGTATGTTCGGATTAGAGATATTGTCTTAAAAGGACAATAAGTAAATTGTATAGCAAAACTAAACTAAACCCTACTACTCTAATCTCGATATTAACATGTAGCAATTACCCAGTGGTTCATGCCTTAGTAAACTACCATCTTAGCTGGTTAAGATTTGTGTCAGTTAAGGAATAAAATCTTTTAAAAGCAGTAAATAAATCAAGGCTAAATAATAAAAAGATCACCTTTATTTTTTTCACTATTTATTATTTAAAAGTCACATATATATTTAGACAAGTGTGTTGCCATCTTCAGGATATATATAATGACTTTTGACGATGACAACGTAGTTGTGTTCGGATTGTAGAGGTGCGAATAAGCTCAACTCGCTCTGCGGATTATAGAGGTTTTAGTGTAATTAAGTGTTAATTTTACAAATATAGCTTTAAGGTAACAATTTGACCATTAATGAGAACTGAAAACAAAGTTAATGGATTCATTTGATGCCAAGTTGATCGACAGTGATGTAAATTTTTGCCACTTGTTCTAAATAGTAGGTACCTACGTTATAATTAATTATATTACAAGAAAAAGAAAGATTATATTAATATAGGTACAGTACAGTAAATCCCTCGTTATCAGCGATTTTTTACCCGCGTTCGAATAAAAGTTGAAATAAATTATGAAAATTGGCGCCAAAATCTTGCGTAGCGAAAATGCTTGCGCAACGTTTGTTATTATGCCCATTATTTAAAAAAAAGGTTAGCGATATTTTAAATTGTTAAACAAAAATGAGTTTAAATTTTAATATATTGAAATATCACTAAATAAGTGCATTTCAAATTAACTGTGCTACTGTATATTGTTTTTAACCACTACAAAATTTTCATATAGATATGTTAAAATTTAAAATGCTTTATAACCCAATTATGTACAAGTAGGTAGTCCAGTCCTATTACATTAATTAAAAAGGTATTTTATTTATAGATATGAGAACCAAAGGAACGTATGAATTTGAATGCCAAAAATGTGGAAAATCATATAAGCACAAGGCATCTCTGTATAACCATAAGAAATATGCGTGCGGAAAAAGACCTTCATTTTTCTGCTCGGAGTGCCCTTTTAGTTCAAATTACAAGTTTCTGCTGATTTTACATCTTAAAAAAAATCATATGGATACATATTTCAATTAATTTGTCTAGAACGAATATATTTACCTAGTATATTAATTTTTATAAGTAGAAATGTTACAAACCGTACCGTACAATTGTAGCGATTTCAATTTTTAATGTTAGTATCTTTATAAACTCATATTTACCTGATATATTAAACATCTGATTCGTACAGATTAATAAATTGTGACTACAATAAACGTTACAAAAAAAAACATGTAATGTACGAGAAAACGTACGTATCTTTATTTTACTTAACCAGTTTGTTATACGGGGCGATTCAAAATTTCGTCGACAAACTGGAATGAAAAGTCGGGCATGTGGAAACAAAGAAAAATCACATATGAACATATCGACGCAAACGCCATCCGGAGGCATAAGGTTGGCAGAGCGGACCTGCGTCATTTGAACCGTGGATTGTGCACGTAACCATTGTCCTTACACGTGTAATTACAGTGTAAATAACAATGTTGTCGACTGATTCTTGCTTGTCGCCTCTGTATCTTGTATTATCTTCAGGAACGTACACCACCTCCGGATGGCGTTTACGTCGATATATTCCTATGTGAATTTTTTTTGTTTCCGTATGCCTGACTTTCCCTTCCAATTTGTCAATCGAATTTTGAATCACCACGTATACAATTATTAAAATATTTTTTCCGAATTACGATTGTCTGATCATCAAATGCATTGTTATTAACTTTTGTACGTCACGGAATGGACATTTCGTTTGTAGAGACAAAACGTTCATTTTCATATAAAAGCTCAATTTGTTATTTACTTCACTGATGATAACTTCATAATAATACAGCTTATCCAAACCTATATGATATTCACGTCATCAATACAAGGATACTAGATGATGACGTTTCACACAATGCTGTCACCTCGTACCACGTATTTTGACAGTTCTAATAAATTGTAGTCTTTCTTTATACCATCTAATATATGCGCAAGTAAATCATTTACAGAATATGTCACTTTCCAAACTTTAAACCGAATTACAAATAAACAATCTAGTAACTTTTTGTTGATGACGTGAACATCATATAGGTTTGGATAAGCTATAAATGATAATGAAAAGAGTGACAAGACTGCAAATGGCCAGTTACGTAAAATATACCCATACCTATACGGTTTTGATACAATCTATGGTCTATCCAAACCTATAATCAATCACGTCACCAATAAAAGGTTACTAGATTGTTTATTTGTAATTCACTTGTGTTTCACTGTGTGAAACGTCATCATCTAGTAATCTTTTATTGATGACGTGAATTGCTTATTGGTTTGGATAAAGTGTACTGCAATAAACTTTTCTGGTGTCTTTTTTAGATAAATGGTTATGTGTTTTAAAGTCACAAATACAAATTAATGATTTAATTTTTTTTAAGTATTACATTAGATCACGAATATACAAAGCGTCGACTTATGCTTGTCTATCATTAATTTAATTACACGTGTGACGTTTTTGACTAAATTTACTGTTTGTTGCAAGGCTTGGACGCTTTACGCAATTTGACGCTTTACTGTGTATATATATATTAAGTTCTTGTTTAACTGTGTTCGATCTTATGTTCAAAGTTAATGATTAATAAACTTGATAGTCTTTTTATAATAGGAAATATACATATGTATTTTAAAATAATTACATTATCTAAATTGAATGCGCATTAAAAACATATTTTACAAAATATGAAATTTAAAATATAAACGAACAGTGGCCGCCATGGAAACTGAGACATCTCTTCAAGTAGATTTTAACAAATATTTAGTGGTGTGAAACGGAGTTACTTGACAGTAAGGTATTTAACCTAAACATTTTATTTTGACGTTTAATTAATGGTCGATTAAAAATTATTATTGCCAAATGTCATTTCATCCACATCTACTTTAAGTTTTAAAGTCAGTTTTACATTGCACAATTTTGGTATCCCATTTTCCATGGCACCCACTGGACATACATATGTATGAAAGTACATGATTAGCATTATTTAGAATTTCATTTTTACGTAAACTGTTGTATTTTTAATGTAATTGATTGTATTCATGAATTTTAATTCACTTGTCATATTTAATCATGTTCTATTTATGTGATGTCAATAGTTTTTTTTTGTTTTAGCTATTATTAATAAAAATAACAGTTCTTATAGGTAATTGATTTTTTTGTTATAACTGTTTATACCGTAGAATTAATAACCGTTGCAGTTGATGTTCCAAAGCTCCCTGTGCTAGGGTGGAATAAAATAAAATTAAAAAATGCCCCAAAATGCCAATAATTTGTAGTCCATGGAAGCATGCCAGGGAAGTGGTGCTTCCATTGACCGCACGCGATTGCCTATTAGATATTTAATTTAAAAAGTTTATTATGTTAGATCTTGCCTTTTTTAAGATATAACACGTGTGTGCGGTATAATATCAATTCGCAAATATCAATTACTTATGCACTTTACTTTAATTTAAACAATTTCCTAATTCTTTTCTTTCTCGTTATTTTTTGTACTATAATTGTATAATCTACGCATCTTAGAGGAATCTTACGTTATGACAAAACGGTGTTGGAAACTTTTTGTGTTATTTAGAAAACAGTAAAGAACTGATGACGTTTATTTCTTCAACTGTAACATAATATACAGTAAGTTCTTTACATACAAACCTTTAAGTTGCAAATTTTTAAGTGTAAGTAAAATTTACGAAAATTTTAAATTTCAAATTTTGCGGCAGAAAAGCTACGCTCTTATTATTTACATAATTTTTCTTATTTTCCATAATTACAACCGGTACACTGAACCAACTTATCATCTTTAATAATACAAAATTCTGTTTATTTTAACGATTTTATCACTCACTGCCATCTCTACATACAAGGTGTTCCTAAAATAGGTGGTCAAAACTTGAAGACACGTAGAACAAGTCAAACATGACAAAACCTCCAAATGTTTTTTTTTCTAAAACACCCCCTGAGGTAGATAGGCCCCTTCAAATGTGAGTTTTATTTTAAAATTGTTTTTATTTAATATTTCTTGAAGCTTTTAAGATAAAATGACGAAAATTAGTACATATACTATTGTTTTAAAACTTATTAAATTAAAATTATCAAATGTTCAATATTCAATTCGGGGGTTTGTCAAATTGCACAGAACGCTCAGAAACTCGTTTTCGAATGAATCACAATCATATTTTATAGCGAATGAATACGGTAATAACCACGGACGATAAAAACTTGTTCTCCGAAAAGAATCCCGTTTTACACATCGATACTCCCACTCTTAAAGATATAAACTGGTTGCGCACTCCACTGGAACTCTTTAGAATATTTACAATATGCGTCAGTGTTGCCAGCTGTATAGTTGAAATTTTCTTTCGATTTGATGCTCTCATATCAGGCAACCTTTATATGTGTAGTAACGGTTCGCTTACTTTTGAAACATACTGTATGTCTTAATAGCTTAAACGAAAAATTCCAGTAGAACTTACGAATTATTTCGATATATTGTAGGTCTCAATACGTATTTATTTAATATTTAAAGTTATTCGAAAAACAGATTATTATTTATAACCTGTAAGATGGCGCAAAAATAAAGAAAGAGAAACGCGCGTATTCGAGGAATCAGAACGTGGCGTTGCGACGCGTCGCAGCCGAATGAGAAAGTCGTCCATAATTCAATATAGGTATTTTGTTAGTTTTACTAAACTCAGTACATTTCCTGTTCGTGTTTTTATTTATATATTTTGTTTTTAATTGGAGATACATATTTATCTTCTTACACATTTTATTTTAGAACATTTTAATCTTTATATTTTTCCAAGCTCAACTAACTAAATATTATTCTTACAGGTCATTTTTGCGTATATTTATAGTAATTAATTATAATTTGAATCACATATGTATTTAATTGAAATTATTTAAAAATATATCAAATATGTTAATTACTTCAGTAACGATTTGTTTTTAGAGTCTTGGATGGAAAGTGGCGTGTACAAGTGCAATAATTGTGCAAAATCATATAAACATAAAGGATCATTATATAATCACAAAAGATTTGAATGCGGTAAAATTCCGGAATTTTCTTGCTTTTTATGTAATTTCAAGACAAAGCGTAAATATGGTATTCAATCACATATAAAAAAACGTCACTGTTGAATGTAATTTATTGTATTTGTGAATATTACTTATATTATAATAAATCTTATTCAATTTAATAAATAAACGATATTTTTAAACGAATATTTGTGTAAAATGTAGGGGTATGGATATTTATCATAGTTTAAACAAACATACTAACTTATAATACCTATGCGTTGAAATTAGAAATAATTTATATAAAACTGATTGTTGCGTAACGAATTTGTGAGATTTATTTTATAATAAAATTACACGTTCCTGAGGTACGTAAATGTGCTAAAAGAGGTATTTTTAGAATCTTCAAAATTTTTAACTTCTTGAACTTTAAAGTGATATTAAGTTTTCAAATAAATGAACAAACTTAATTTAAAATATCTCAATTTGATTATTAACTAGAGTTTTTTTATTTTGTAGAATATGGTACGACATATGAAGAAATAGAAATATACAAATGTGATAAATGTGGAAAATCGTACAAGCACAAAGCATCACTATATAATCATATAACGTATGTGTGCGGAAAAACTGCGTCTTTTTCTTGTCCCTCCTGCGACTTTAGTTCGAAATATAAACATCGACTTAAATCGCATATTTTACATCGCCATCCATGCCTTTTAGAAAATTATAAAATGTTTTCATTGTAATTATTCGTTATATAAATCTATGACTTGACCGAAAACGGGCCTAGGGTGCGATTGCTATTGTCACAACGATGCGGTGTGACGACTAACCCTGTCAACCTACCCTACGCACACACACGCGCGTGCGCGCGCTCGCTAACAACCTCTATCCAGTCGTAACGTCCCTCTATCGGCAGTGGGACAAAAGGTTTCGTTTAAATTTGTCTTACCCTCCTAGAGTACTCAGAGTAACAGTATTCGAATTTCGAAGGGCCACTCTTGACGTCACTCATTACACCCAGGCCCCTTTTCGACCAGCTATAGAAACATAGTGTATAACATATTTTCAAAATTTTTATATTGAATAAAAACTTTTAAATTGCACCTATAATTACATTGTTCATAGAACTAGGATGCAACTACTCAAATGATTGAAACACAACAAACCGTAAATAGCGACGAACGTCATATCTTCAATTGGATCATGACAGAAAATGATGATGAATTAGGTGCACATGTACAAAAGGCATTTAGTAAACATTAATAAACAACACGTTCTGAAATCAATTATTACAAATTAATACACATCGATTCTGTAGGTATCTCAGAAATTGTGAAGTGAACGTGAAAATCAGGCAAGTCTGTACAATGTCTAAATTTTTAGAAAGGTATTTCGGGAGGTCGTGGCGGACTGGATAGCTTGACACTCGTCTAATAAACCAACGGTCTGGGATTCGAATCCTCCTGCAGCCGTGGATATTTGTGGCGTCTTAATACATAAATACATAGATGGCGGCTAATGGTCAATGGCCAATTTGATCATTTGATTACGTGGTTTTATTTATATATTTACCATTCAAGTACTTAAATATTTCAAACATTAATTACTTATTGTGAAACTTATTGTTGTCTCTGATGCTTTGATATTAACATAATTTTGTTTTAGGCAATATGATTCGGTATTCCTGTTTAATATGCGACAGGAATTATAAATACAAAGGTGGTCTAACGAGGCACATAAAGTATGAGTGTAATACACCTGGGCATTTTAAATGCGATTTTTGCTGCAGGAGATTTAAACGGAAAACGAAGTTAAAGTATCATCTTTCTCGTTATCACGTAAACGTGTCAATTTTACACAAATAACATTTGTAGGTATGTCGTAGGCATAAAGGAAATTTAGGCAAACGATCCATTTGACGTGGCATAACGTTAAGTGCCATGTCAAATAGCAAAATAACTTAAAACGAATACGATTTTGTCATTTAATATTTTTGTCGATATTTACGTCAGGACAAATGAAAAAGTGATTATAAAACAAATACATTTAACGTTTGCACAACTGTAAGTTAGTCGTTTGGTAAACGACGAGTTGCAGGCAAGTAAGAACCAGTACGGTAACAGAAAATGTGTTTGTTTTGAAAGTGCAACAGCAAATGTCACTCAATTATGATTTTGTTATGTATTTTATATAATCACTTGTTATTACTTTACTACTATCAGAATTTAAATTACATATTTGCATTTTGCGCAATTTGCGTTACATACGTCATAAACTTTTTCATTTCGTTGTTTTTGACATTGCCGTGGAGAGTACTTTGCAATTAATTTTTTTATAAAGGCGTGCATTTGTGACAAGCAGCTCAGCTGCTGCAATTGGTTGTCCACATGTATTTTAAACGGAGAAACAAAAAATGATGACATCAAACAATATGTATTTGTTATACCTGCTACAGAGTTATAAGAACTACAAAATTACATTATGAAAAAAGAAATTTTTTCTCATCTTTTTTATTTTTCTTTTCCCTTTTGACTTTTGATATTCTCACATACGTGATGGTCTGTTGAGTTCGAGAATCCACAAAATCTTTGTTTTCTCATTAAATATTAGTTACTTGCTCAATGAATCATCACTAAACCACTTAATGATTTAAAAGAAAATTTATGTTGTTAAAGGATGTCGTTTTGGTTGAAGGTTATTTAAATATTGTAAATAGAAAGTTACAAATATGATTATTTGAATGGTAAAGATTTTTTTACTTAAAAATAACCTTCGGCCATTCTACAAACAGTAATTTATTCCATATATTTTGAAATTTTGATAAATATTGTTTCGTTTTCTCATAATTCGTTTAGAAAAAACGTGGTAAAATGAACTGTTTTCTTGAGTGCGCCTGTACCCTTAATAGTATTACTTAAAGCAGAAATTCATATGTAAACGTGAAGTGACTAGACGTTACTCACTAGTTCAAAAACAATAAAAACACCTATAAAATTACTAAACTGTGAGAGTAGTTCTTGCTGTGTAGTAGGTACACTAATTTGTTGACTTTAGGTATTGTGTTCAAATTACAACTGAATAATTAGATTTATGACAACCAACCCGAAGATATCGGCAAATATTAAATGCCCAGCCTAATTGTCAAATCGTATTCGTCTTAAGTTTTTTACCATGGCACTTAGCATATGCCTAGTCAAATAATCATTTGTATAAATTTCCTTTATGCCTACGACAAGTATAACTTGTTATGATGTCTGTAGGTACATTATTATATTTCTATATTTTCTTGTGTAGTGTTTTGTCATGAAATAATAGTAAACTATAAAACTATAACTAGTAAACTATAGGTAAACTATATTCTTTTTTAATTTCAAAACAAATCTCGTTTTATTATTATTTATATCCAAAGGTAAGAAACTGACCGATTTTGAGAAGAAAATAGTTCTTGTTTATTCAACCGTTTATCACAAAAACAGTTTAGTTCAAATCTATTGATATGACAAAACACGTGGTTTAAAGTTTATAAAGTTGTTTGACAAACAAATAGGACGCATCATGGGGGCACATTGTTTTATTAAGAAAAGTTGATTATAGACATGCCTAATTACAAAAAATGTTAAATACTTATATAAATATTCAAGTTTTTAATTTGTACAAACATTTTACTCTAATAAAAAGTCTGAAATTTTTACACATTTTATAGATATACATAGTTCATAGATAGTTAAGATATAGTTAATTGTCAAACTAAATGTAACTACTGTATCAAGACAATATGGAAATCTTCAGATTAGTAATCATGTTTGTGTCATTCAAAGGAGCCCTTCGAGTAGGTCCAGGAACTGGCTTTACTTGACCCCTCACACCCCCTGTCAAAAGTTATAGAGCTTCAAAGTTGATTAATTCACTAGTTGATGCCACTGTTGGGTATCTCTTAAATCATTTGACTATTTAAGTCTACTTAATATATTTTATTCAAAATCACATTCGATCTGGGGTTCTACTTCCGGTGTTGGAACAACTTCCGGTTCAAATAAAAGAAAAAAGACAATTATTGTCGTTTAGATGTATAGATAACTTTAAAGGTATATTACGAAATATAATCCTGTATTTTGTTTTAAACCTGTACCTCACATAGCGCGTGATATTTCTGGAACCTATCCTCCGCGTTATACGAGGTTTGCCTGCATATGTTTGTTTTACATGCGACAGAGATTATGAACACAAAAGTTGCTTAACGAGATATTTGAAATACAAGTATGCAAACGTTTATATATATATTGTTGATTGTGAGTACGAAATTTGTTACCTATAAATGATTTAAGCATAATTTAAAATTACAATAGCGTAGCTAATGTCACTATTATTTATAAAAATTATTTCAACAATAATTGGACCTTAACTACTTAGAATGCGAAATAAAAATATGCAACAAATTAAAAAGCTTTTTATTTATCTATGTACTAGTCTACAATAACCTAGATAATAAAATATTAAAATAGTAAAACTCAAAAATCTTTCTAGAAAGATCTTTTTTTTTTAATTGTAGTATTTAATTATAAAATATTTAATTTTCAGAAAAATTTGTAGTGAATGAAGAAGAGAAAAAATATAAATGTAATGTTTGCCCACGATCCTACAAACGACGTCAAGGATTATATTATCATCAGAGATACGAATGCGGGAAAGAACCACAATTTTTTTGTCCTGCAGACGGGTGCAAGTATAAATCGAAGACGAAAGGTAATTTAAAACAGCACGTTTTTCTCAAACACGATGGTGTATTTTACTTATGTAATACATTAAAATGAAAACTGAAATGTAGACTGTTTAACCTACTTAAAGCGAATTTACTCTTGTAGTGTTATTTATATTTGTATTGACTTCTCATGTTAGACTTATTAAGTGTAAGCAATAATTTTTTTTGCTTTAAAACGTACATTTATTACATGGTGTGGTAAGTCGTCTAGATATTAACTGTGGCCACCGTTATATTATTGTAGTGATCAGACCGGTGCTGACAATGTAAAATAATCATTGTTTTTCATTTAAAATCAAATACATTCACGAACGTCTATGGAATAACCATAATACCGACCATAACCATAACCATAAACCGTCTAATAACCAACCATTAAATACACCTAACATTAATGTTAAACTGAACTGGCCGAAAAAAACAGTAGATACATTCACAAATTCGTAAAAAATGAATGAGTGTAATATTATGCTAAAAAACAGTAAAAAATATCTTACCTAATAGAATTATTTAGAATTAATTAAAATTCTATCCTTTCTATTCTAATATTCTAAAAATATTTTTTAAAAGTGTCTTGGAAACTATACATACAATTTTGTTCTAGTTTTGGTTAAAGATGGAAATTATGAATAATTATGGTGTTATGTTTTTCAAGGACATCGAATTTACAGTTTGTTTGTTTTTTCAATCATAGACACTTAAGTACTTGTTTTAATTATCAAAATTTTCACATTACGAAAACGTTTTTTGCGTACTTTTTAATAAATTGTAAATTGAAATTTAAATAATATTTGAAATCTTGCCAAACCGGAAATGGTCGATTTTTTTTGTTCGCGGCAGTTTATTGTACTGCAAAATGCCATCAGTCTCTTTATGGCTCTTATAAACATCTTAAGACCGCTCACTTTTTCTACTGCGCAACTAGGGTTTTCGCCAATTATAATGACATAACTCTATTGCCATACTATTCCACGACCAGAAAGAATTGCGGTAACATGCAGTTTTATATTGCAGTTTGAATCTGATTGAACTATAAGAATTTTTACCACAGCTCTTCAGTTCAGTTGTGTTAATATTCAACTTTCAGGCTAGTATTGAAAACATTAATTGCTTACATTAGACTGTGGTCTCTGATACTTTGATATTAACATAATTCTCTTTTAGGCAATATTACTCGATATTTTTGTTTAATATGCGGCAGAAATTATAAATACAAAGGCAGTCTAACGAGGCACATAAAATACGAGTGTAATTCATCTGGACATTTCAAATGCAACATTTGCTACAAGAGTTTTAAACAAAAAACGAAGTTAAACTATCATCGTTCTCATTGTCACATAAACGTGTCAATTTCATACAAATAACATTGGTATATTTGTTATGTTGTTTATATTGTATTCTGTTTCTAAATGTTTTTGTCACGAAATAAAAATGTACCTCATAAACTAGTAAATATATGGTTCTGTTTAATATCAAAAACAAATCTCGACATATTATTTAGATATATTCAAAGGTAAGAAACTGACTGATTGCGAGAGGAAAATAGTTTTTTAAGTTCATTCAAAACGTTTTAATACAGTCCCTGGTCATAAGACAAGTTTTCTCTTCGGATCTTGTTAGGGAATGTATAAAGGAAGAATAAAATCTTGGGTAGACATCTGGCAACCAGAGCATAAGTTTCGTAAGGGGCGGTTTCTTTTTCGTAAAAGTACATTGGTATACAGGATGTTTCAAAATTTATAGAAAAAACTTTAAGGAGTGGCACAACACGTCAAAATAATGCCATAAGTTCCTATAAAAATTTTCCCACGACGCACACCTGTTGCTTCAAATATGACAACTACAAATAATAATAATCAACATTTTCGATAAAAGTTTTATTTTTTATTGGAATTTAATAATTTTTGGTATACATTCGTGGTAAGTGAAGATATTTAAACCAATGTAATGGATTTTTCGATATCACCTCAGGGGGCTGAGGGTACTGTATCCCTAATATTTCTAATCGCCATTTTTTTCAAGAATCCACGTTTTAAATTTTTAATAACATTTTTTGATTCTCCAAACATTATACGGAAAAAAGGTACTCTTATGTAATTTCGATGAATTAGACTATATTCGAGAAAACTGCACTTAAAGAGTAACAGGTGTTAAAAATCTTTTGCAGTGTTATTATATTCCAAAATATCAATAAACGAAAAGTACATGCTCGGTATTTCTTTCAAGTAGATATCAATATTAAACACGGTAATTTTTATATATCAACTTAGGGAGTAAACATCTTAATAGGGGTGCGTCGCGTCGTAGGTAAAAGGTTAATTATAAAAACTTACGGCATTATTTTTGATGTGTTTCATTATCATTTACAGTTTGTTTCCATGAACTTTGGAACACTCTGTATAATTTTAATAAATGTAAATTGTATACTAAAATGTCTAAAAAATAACGTAATTATACGTAGCGAGGAATCTAATTTTCGAAAAATCTACTTATAAATAAATTAGTTAAAAAATTATAAAAAGCTAAGAAACGATATTAACATAATTCCGTTTTAGGCAAGATGAATCGGTATTCTTGTTTAATATGTGGCAGAGATTATAAATACAAAAAGGGTGTAGCGAGGCATATAACATATGAGTGTAATACATCTGGGCATTTCGAATGCGACATTTGCTACAAGAGATTTAAACAGAAAACGACGTTAAACTATCATCGTCACGTAAAAAACGATATTTCGTCATGAAATAAAAATGCAATAAATTTATTTTTAGTTTCAAAACGAATCTCGACCTATTATTTATGACCTGTACGACAGATACTTTAACTATTTAACCAAATTTAAGATATATTTAATTTTTTCCTGAAAGATAATTAAGTATGTCCTTATTTAATACTCATAAAATGCAATAAAAGACTTTGAAAAAATTCAGTTTTAAATTTATCTTTTTTATCGTTTTCCCTGTATATAAATTTCCAGTGGAGATGAAACGTTAATTGCAATACTAACTACTGTGAAATACCTTCTGTGCTGTTATAGGCTTACAATGTTACACACACTTTATATTTGATTGTATTTTACCAATCACTGTGAATGCGGAAATACAATCGCGAAAACGGGCGCAAGACATAAGTGGCGAAATTGGGGACCGTTGAATATTTAAGAACCTAACCAAGTTCCTATCCCAAGAGCCTAACCAATCCCGAATTTCAGAGAATTTGTGTTGGAGCTAAAGGTCACGTATTTACACTTAGTCAACAAAAAAAGCCTACCTTTACCTTCGTCGTATCTACCTTCTGTTGTATAAATCTATGCAAAATGCCATATAAACACTCGAACACTCCACGCACACACAAATAATATGACGCAGAAATTTAACATTCGTATTAAAACAAACATTACCGCTCTGAACCGAGATCTGAACTGAGAACGCGAGAGAACTGAAGTCATTTTGTCAGAATTATGTTTATAAATGAATTAAAGCTATTGCATAAAGACTAAAAACCCCCGTTTTTATTTTAGAAAGTTTTTATTCTTTGTTCGAACTCTGATAAGTTACGAAAGTGTTCTTAGTACACGTGTTCTAAGCCTAAAGATACTTCCTTTGTATTTTATCGATCTGATAAAAATGCGACCGAACATTTAACTACCTACTACAAACTATGTAGTTTATTAGTTATGATAAGAAAATTTTCGATTCTTAAATGCACATAAATGATTTTTAAATTTAGAATTAAAAAAAATTATAAATTTGTGGTAAAAAACAATACATTTTTGTCATAATGAGTTATGTAGTTATCTGCAAAGTTCTGTTTTTTTATGAAAAAATGCCACGAAACGATGCAAAAATGGATTCGTGTACGACGACATAGTAGGAATAGTAATCGCCATAAAAATCGACGGGATTAAGATAAAATATAGTTACAACGTTACATTTGTATGTTATAAACGTTTAAAATATGTTAAAGTAAATGTAAAGGAACAAAAACGTTAGAAATTGTAACGTGATTATTTTGGGATTGTAACAAATCCTTTTAGGTACGCCCCTGGCCGTGTGCCGTTGGAAAGTGGCGAGGACGCGTTGTTACTCGCAATCAATTACCTGCCATTGTGAAAGTTGAACTAGCTCCGAAAAAACATTTTGTTCATTTCTATATTCGGATTTTATGTTATACAATAAAAATATTCGTACATAGTGCGTTATCACAATCACGGTAACCCAACACCCTCGCGTATTAATTTTACGTTACTCACGACTCATTGAATTTCGAATTTATTTCTCGTGCATTGTGCATTCGCATACTATTTATAAAAGGTAGAATACTGACGTTAATTCAAGTGAGATTAATGTATATAGGTATTATAAATATATTACATACTTTAATATGTCTAAATTATTACATTTACGCGATTACGTTGTTTCCCACAAATACATATTTTTTTTACCATAAGTTATTTGCAATAACTTTTCAATAACTTCTTTGAGGATGTGTCTGATTAACAGTTTTTTGTAGGTACTAACTTTGGAAACGGAAAGGACTAACGTACCTAACGTATTTTATAGAATTGAATTTTATGAATTGTATTTTATAGAATTTCGTTTGAAGTATATGATTGTTAATGTAATCGTATTTTAGGTAATAGTTTAAACCAAGACTTTATGCAGAATAAACCTTATTGTTGTTTTACATGCGGCAGAGATTACAAACACAAAAGTTGTCTAACAAGACATTTAAAATACGAGTGCAACACGTTTGGATTGTTTGAGTGCGAAATTTGTTATAAAAGATTTAAGCAGAATTCAAAATTACAATATCATCGTAGTCATTGTCACTATTATTTATAAAATGTATTTAAATGATAATTGGGGCCTTAACTTGTTAAATTTTATATTGATCAGAATATGGAATAAAGATATGCATTAAATTAAAAAGTTTTTTTTATTATTATTTATGTAGTAGGTACTTTTTTTTTTAATTGTAGTAATAATTATAAAATATTTAATTTTTAGGAAGAAATGTAGTGAACGAAGAAAAGAAACAGTATAAATGTAATGTTTGCCCACGCTCCTACAAGCGACGTCAAGGATTATATCAACACCAAAGATACGAATGTGGAAAAGAACCCCAATTTTCTTGCCCCATAGTTGGGTGCAAATACAAGTCGAAAACTAAAGGTAATTTAAAGCAGCACGTTCTCCTCAGACACGATGACGGTGTATTTAATATACATAATTTATTAAAGTGAAAATAGAAATGTAGACTTTTAATGTACATACGTACAAGTGAATAAGTACAATGACCTACAATTTACTTTTGTACTGTTATTTATATTTTTATTGCCTTCTCATTACCATTGCTATATACTTATTAAGTTTAAGTAATAAACGTTTTTTTGGCCAAAAAGTGGTTTTTAATATGTTTGTCGATTAACGATTTTTGCAAATAAGCAGATAAGCAACTCAAATATACTCTGATTAGCTTATTAAAGGTTATATCTACTTGATCAAATCTACGGACCTTTTGTTTGACTCTACTAATCATTTTCTGTGCAGTTTCTTCTGCGACTAATTTGGATACGATAGTTCATTCCAATGTTTCTACCGGACGTAGGTCGAGACAATTGGCGCTGGATTGTTGTTGTGTGGAACATGTAAATTCCCAAGTTAATGGAAGGACTTTTTTTTCGTAAATTTTTCTGAAATACATTTCTTATTATTTTCTATAATATATATGTAATACTCCATTCTGGGCAAGTATTTGGAAAATTTGCAGCCACGTATACAGGGCGATTTAAAATTAAGCGACATCCTGTATTGATCGCGTTCCTCGCACCAAGAGGTCCACAATGCTGCGTTACCGAGATATAGGGTGTTGAACATTTCGAATTTTCTTAAATGATTAAAAAAATGCGAAACAAAAATGTACAACAAATACACGATTACTATCAATTTTCGATCTTTTTGTAATAGTTAGCTGTTTACGATATTTTTTCGACAACAGTTGATCTGATAATTTTTGACAATTTTCTTACGTAGATGTTCAAATAGAGAAACTAGGAGTTTCACGTATTTTACAAATTTCACTTTGAACTTGCTCTTGGTTTGATGGAATTTTGTTTATTTAAATGTCAGGACATACTAACTGTTCATAAAAATCTGCTCCAAAAAATGTTTTATTCTACATATGTTTAACAATATTGCTATAATTAAATGCACCTGCCCGAATTTTATCGAGTATAATCTTTATATGTATAGTTGTATTATAAAAAGGTTGCAATGATGCTATTCCTTAAGGCGTTTCTCTATTTTAGGCTTTTCCGGTTAATGGACCATCTTTAAAAGTCAATACAAAGTTTTATAATTAAATAAACTATAAATAGAAATAATGCATGGAAAGAAATAAGTCAAAAAATTTTATATGGATATTTTAGGAAATTTCCATAGGAAATAAAGTTATTTTGAATCTATAAAGATATTTACAGTTCGTCTTTGTTGAAACACCCGATAAATTTCTATGAATGTAAAAATGTACTTAAAACGATTAATTTAAGTTAATTAAAATATTCTTATTTACTTTAGTTAGTAGTAATTTTATTTTATTGTATAAGTCCCACCAACGGGAAGTAGCAAAACTACTATGTACCCGATTAAGGCAACTAAGGGCACTAAGTTAATAGTTATTTGTTTGTAGACTTCACGAAAATTATTTAGAAATCATCGTTAAATTCAGAATTTATTGTCACATAATTTATGAATGTTATTTTTATAGAACAATTAAGGCTGAGGCTGTTTTGATAAACATTTTATATTAGGTATGTAGGTACCTATGTTATTTTTCTTGTAATATAGATTTTTTTTCAGGTGTCTACACATGTTCTCGATGTAGCACAACTTATAAAATGTATGGATTTTTCAAAAGACATGTAAGATATTGCTGTGGAGTTGTTAGGACATCTGTTACTGGCTACAGCGTTACTGGGAAGGTTTATACTTGTCAAACTTGCAATCGAAGCTACAAAACTCTTGGATCAGTGAACCGTCATTTAAAGTACGAATGTGGAAAAAAGGCAACTATCAAATGTCCCGTCGAACATTGTAATTTTAAGGCCAAATTAAACTTCAAGATGTTACGACACGTTAGAAAGGTGCACAAATTCAATACCTAATATTAATTCGTAATCAAATTTTAATTTCTCTTTTATTATCTAATGATGGCCGTAATAAGAATTTCAATGTTCAACTTATTGTTAGAATTTGTTTATTATTCGTGATATTAAACATGATAAGTAGGTATTATTAAGTACCTACATCATTAAAATTTATGTTCGCTCTATCGGGTTTTAAATGTATTTTTTTTAACCCTTAAGGCCGCTCTAAACAGTAGTTAAGCAACCAGTTTTTAAGCCCGCATGATACAAATGGGAGTGTAATCTACAAAAATTTAAAATAGCTACATAGGTAGGTACTAATAGTAGTACCTAATTGAAATATAGTAAGAAAATAATTCCGTATCAAATGCCGGATTGATTTTTATATATTTTTTAAGCATTAACAAGGAAAGAATTTTTTTTGCATTAGGCTTCGACCATACATTGTTTGTTGCAACGGTATCGGTATGTGAGGTATGACTTTTCCAGTGGGATTTTCCCATCTGGGTATTAGTCATGTCTAGCACTTGTTTTCTTGGTAATTACACCTGTAATAGTAGTGTAGCATATATAACCGATGCTTTTTCTTATTCTTAAAATTACTATCACAAACGTCCATGGTTGCAGCGGAATTCGAACTTACAGCGACTTCTGAGTGACCCGGTTGAATGCTTGAAAAGTCAGCCCGGTTGAATGCGCTCATTGAACGTATATGATATAATCATTAATAAATAATGTATGTGGTACTTAAACAGTGAGGTTAATCAACTTGAAAGTGAAAGTTACGGCATCGTTGTTGAATGACAGCTCACGCCTACCATGATCTCTGAAAGACTGATGATTTCGGTGAACAAAATAAATTATTGTCGCTCGTCTACACTTATTATCTGTATTTATGAAATAAATTACCAGGAATTTATTCATTTTTAACAACTTTTAATTTACAGGTCGCACCAAAAATATAAAGGTAACAAATTATACATGTGATAAATGTGATAAAAGGTACGTGCGGAAAAGTGGTCTAAGGCACCATGAAGTTTACGAGTGCGGAGTAACACCCAAATTTTTCTGCCCGCAAAATGGCTGCGAATATAAAACCTGTGTCAAAGGAAATCTGAAACGGCACATTCTTCTGATACATAAAGATTTAAAACTGCTCGATCGTCTTGGAAAAAATTAATTAAAAACAATTATTTGTTGAATATCGGTGTGGAGTAGGCAGTGATTTACTATTTACATAAGGCGTTTGGCAGAACATCTTAACCGCGACTTTTTTCGAAAACGTCTATCTTATGAACCTGTTAAAATATGGTAACAACATTTCGATTTTTTCTACCAAAAAAATCGATTTGTATTTCACGCTACAACGCAAAATGTGCGCTAATGTAAAATGAGCTTTTTGTCGCTTAAGATGTTTTGCCAAAACGCCGTCAACATGAATGTACCTACGCAATTTTGATGATCTAATAAATTTTAATTTAATTTTGTGTAATCTTTAATTTTTCTGTCAATCATTACTTTTATTTTAGAATTCTTTTCTACTATTTCAAATAGAAAAAAAAAGAGATAACAGTATATATCTACTGCATATGTAATTAAATGTTCATTTGATGACATTTATTTTGCTATTTGCATTTAATTTCTTATAGATTGCTGATGAATTAACTTTTTTTTTAGTTTTTTTTTGTATTCGGTTCTTTGACCATCGCATCTTCCAGTTGTTTTTTTTTTAGTTCCTAAAGACGTTTTATATATTTATAAATTCATAAAAATTGAATCATATTTACTGTATATGTAATGTAAAGTATCTTGTATATATCGATGGCGTTTTGGTAGAACATCGTAAGCGCCAGAGTAGTTCTGATTATCCTTCGCATTTAAGGCAAAGACGTAATTTGGTAAAGTTTGGTAACAACATTTCGATTTTTCCACCACAAAGATCGATTTGTATTTCCGTAAGTACGTGGAAACCGTGCCCACCATCGTAAGTACTTTGCATGCGGCAACAACACGTTACCACCAGTTGGTATTCGACACGCACTGCCATCGCGCAGCGCAGGCTTACACGTGGCAATGAACTGTGAACACGTTACAATACGTCCAATCGTCATAAACACAAAAAAGTGCGAAAATAATGGAAAAGCAAGTGCCTGGGGTGTAGTTACGAAACGTGGTTACGGTACGTTTAATTCTCTGTACTGAAGTTGCGTGTCTTTGTCATCCAAAACAACAAACGTGTAGATTTACACTACTTGTTATCGTATCTCGTTCAAGGATAGTAGTATTTAACCTCCGTACAACTCCATTTATCACTCAAACCAGTGACTGCATCGTAGAATAAATACAATATTTGATACAAACGTTATAGTTAAGCTGCAACGCAAAATGTGAGCTTCTGTAAAATTTGCTTTTTGTCTCTTACGACGTTTTGTCAAAACGCCATTGATATGTTACGGGAAATGTCCGCAAGGTGGGCATAGTCAGCACTGCCCGGACAAAGAAATGATTGATTCTGCATCATGACATTGCACATCGCTGGAGCGGCACTGTCGACATTGTCCGCATTAAACCGGGCCAAGTCCGCTAATTAACAATTTCTACGGACTTTGCTCGACAACGACGGACAATATTGACATTGTTCGGGCGGTGCTGGCTCTGCTCACCCTGCGGACTTTTCCCGTAACTTACACATTAAAGTGCAAAAAACCTTATGAGTAGGTTATAGTACATAAGTACTTATTGTAATAGGTAAATAACTATTAATTATAAATTTGTATACGCATCGATAAATATTTACGTTCTGCGATGTCTTGAGTTATCACAATTACACATCGAACGGTGTGTCAAAATTAAAGGAGCCAACTGTACCTACCTTTTTTTTACCATACCGATCGACACTTCATATTTATTTTGATGCACAGTGTAAATATTTATTCTCGTACATACTATTAAATAAAACATAACTAATGCTATTAGATAATTTAGTATGTATGTACCTACTAGCAAAACAATGGAATTGTAAATAAATTAAGAAGATGTTTTTCTTGTTATTTACTGTGCGTTCTTTTTACATTTTTTTAGAAGCGAATAAGGCAATTATCGATCATGGCCGCATACATATCGACTGGCGTTTTGGCTGAAGGACGTAACACACGCTTTTTGCAAAAATGAACTATACTGACTACCTTCTGCATTTAAGGTGAAGTCGTCATTTGTTAAAATCTAGTAACAATATTCTGATTTTTTCCATCGAAAAGTCGATTTGCATTTCCGTGAAACGTATCTGCTTATAGCTAAGTGACGACACGAAACGTGCGCTCCTGTAAAATTTACTTTTTGTGCTTTACGTCTTTCTGCAAAACTGATTCGCCCAAACGGATTACCGCTGAAACGGGGTGACGCGACTACCTAGTAGAACAGAAAGCAGCCTTCACTCGACCGCAAGAATTATAACAACCCCATAGTTGTCAACGTTTTCTGGATCAATGTATGCACGTCTGGGAACTTGCTCGGCACAATAACGCTAACTAATTAACTCGTCACTATTGACGTTGTGTTACATTGAACGAGTTTGATAGCAGCGAGTAAATTCGCAGGCGAGTAGCGAGTAAACCGATTTCGATTTCAATTTTTAATCATATTTACAATAAATATTTTGTTTTCTTACATCCGCTAATATGTTAGTTGTGCCGTAATTTGCACTCTGCTAATTGAAAATAATACATAATAACCAATCGCCCTAAACAACAAAATAATTTAGACCAATTTTTACTAACAATTTTATAAAGTGCTTTTAAAGTACAACTTATAACGATTAATATTAGGGGGACCGGATAGTAATGTCGTTTCTGCGCACATCAATATTTGTTTACCATTTATCAGCTCATTGTGTACTTCAAAGTCGCACCAAAGATATTTTAAGGTTAATGTGACTTGTTTACTTTCAAAATCTTCAATTTTTTTATAATTTTGGGTGAAATGGCCAGCCAAATACTGTAAGAGGAACATATCTGGAATTGTATGCTTTTTAAGTTTCACAAGGGTAGTAAGGTAACAGTTGCTACCAAAAACATTTACGATGTTTATCCAAGTGCATTAGATGTTTGTAAATATGAAAGGTGGTTTTTCAAGTCCGGATCCAGTAAAAAATTTAAAAATTTGGATGATATCCAAAATGCCATATCCAGATATTTTGCTCAAAAACGAATTGATTTTTATCGATCCGGTATTGAAAATTTGCACACTAGATGGCAAAAGATTGATTGATAACGAGGGTGATTACATCATCGATTAAAAATAAAAACTTGTTTGAATTTAATGTAAAAAAACGACATTATTTTCCGGTCCCCCTAATAATTTTGTAAGTAGTACTCTGTTATTTTAATTTAATTGAAATATTGTACTAAGTAGATGTTATGTTGTAGGTTACGAAACGTGCTTCATTTGTCCTAAATGCAACAACGCATACAGGCGACAAAGATCACTTTGGCGACATAGAAAATACGAATGTGGGGAGAATCCTCATTTTCTTTGCACCGTAAATTATTGCTCGTATAGAACTAAACACAAAGCTACTTTAAAAAATCATATTTTGTCAGTTCATAATATACATATTTCGGAGTATCAACAATATATTGGAATCGTTTAATTATTGGTATCGATAAATGTAAATTACTGTTTTAAATATATTAATATAACATAAAATGTTTTTATATTTATTAGTTTATCCACCGCTCACCTATTTTAATTTAACTACTCATATTTGATAATTTAATTTATGTTAAAATGCTATATTAAAAATAAGTAGATGTTATATTGCAGATTACGAATTCATTTGTCCAAAGTGCGATAAAGTATACAAGCTACGAAGATCTCTTTGGCGACATAGAAAATACGAATGTGGGGAGAATCCTCATTTCCTTTGCACCGTAAATCATTGCTCGTATAGAACTAAACACAAAGCTACTT
The DNA here is from genome assembly GCA_036326145.1 of Rhagophthalmus giganteus. Lineage (NCBI taxonomy): Eukaryota > Metazoa > Arthropoda > Insecta > Coleoptera > Rhagophthalmidae > Rhagophthalmus > Rhagophthalmus giganteus. The sequence continues at coordinate 45,252,531 of JARFJA010000001.1, read as the reverse complement.
TAAAAAATCATATTTTGTTAGTACATAATATACATATTTCGGAGTATCAACAATATATTGGAATCGTTTAAATATTAGTATCGAAAAATGTAAATTATTATTGTTTTAAATAAATTAATATACCTACTTAACCTAGATTTTTATATTTATATTTATACCACTCACCTATTTTAACGTAATTCGGTATTATTTTTATTTTATTTAAGTATTTGATAATTTAATTTAATTAAAATGCTATACTAACTAGATGTTATATTGTAGGTTACGAATTCATTTGTCCTAAATGTAACAAAGTATACAAGATACGAAGATCTCTTTGGCGACATACAAAATACGAATGTGGGGAGTCTCCTCATTTTCTTTGCAATGTAAAACACTGTTCGTTTAGGGCTAAACAGAAATCCACATTAAAAAATCATATTTTGTCAGTTCATAATGTACATATTAAGGAGTATCAAAAATATATTGAAATCGTAAAAAAATAGATTAATACCCATCAATTTTAATTTAATTATTTGATAATTTAATTTAATTAAAAATGATAAGTTTACTAACAATAAGTAGATGTTGTATTGTAGGTTACGAATTCATTTGTCCTAAATGTTACAAAGTATTCAAGCGACGAAGATCTCTTTGGCGTGTGCCAGCACAATGTGCAATGGTGTGCTTGGTGTGTGGGACGCACACGGGTGCGTCCCACACACCAAGCCTGCGCGCCAAGTCTGTAAAGGCATTAAAGATTGCAGGCACGCCGTTGCTTTGCCAAGATACAAAATACAAACGTGGGGAGACTCCTCATTTTCTGTGCAATGTAAAACACTGTTCGTTTGGGGCCAAACAGAAATCTAATTTAAAAGTTAACATTTTGATGGTTCATAACGTACATTCAGAATATCGATGATATATTAAAATCTTTTAAATATCTTTAATACTGCACGATATGTTCGCTCTGAAACTGCTACGAAATTCAGTTGCTCTTCCAACTTTTTCTCCACCTAGTAACATAAACAGATTTAACATTGGTTGCGAATGGGCTACTTTAGTATTGAAGAATATGAATTCGTTTATATAAATTTGTTTTCGTATATTTGTAAATTGATGTAACTTGATTTTTTATATTTATCACATTATACACAAATGTGTATAATGTGTATGTATACACATTGCGCAAAATAATGTATTAAACAAATATCGATCGAATTTTCGTGAAATTAAAATATTTAATACATAAGTATGACGTCATGAGCAATACAATTTGAATGCCCTTTAAGTATTAATAAAACATGATTAATTTGTAAAATAAAAATAAATAGGTAATAATGAATGTAAAATAAACATTTGATTTAATTATAGCAGAAGTAGACGATTTTAAGTTATTTGGTTTTTTATGGATGTTTCATAAAATGTGTATATCGTTGACCCAATTGTGAGTATATTTTCTGTATAGCATATTATAATTACAGATTTAAAATTGTAAAGTAATCTGTAATTTGAGAAATTTAAAGAAAAGAATTCTAGTTACAGAGGAATTTTATTTAATTTGTGCCTGGAAATACGTGGAATGTATTGTTTAAACCGTCGTGGTTTGTTATCTGTATATCAAAGTGGAATGAAAAACACCTTATCTCGCCTAATATTTTTACTGTATAATCTCAAATAGTGCATGGATAAGCTGTTAGAATTTTATAAAATTTGGCCACTCTTTTTTTAAGATAGGTAAGCTTTCAAAAACGAGGGTCAACACATTTTGTTTTTACTATAGTATACTCGAATTCGATTTAATTTTGCGAATGACCTTGTGCAATCTTTGAGTGTTTCCGATGTATATTACGAATATTAACATTAAACATGTAAAATGTTTGTAACTGTATTTCATTCGAAACTTGTTTTGGTCGCTGGTTTTGTGAGCACGTGGACGCTCATCTTCAAAACAAGTAAAGACTGCAAGGGTCGTCCGCAAAATTAGATCGAATCCGAGTATACATATTGTGATAATAGACGACGCCAATGCTGACGTGACTTGCAATAGCTGTGTTTACTATACATAAATGTTGGTATCATAAAAGTATCTATCTTCAAAGATTTATTTATTTCGTTAAGAAACAAATGAAAGCGGTGTATTTTGAAATAGAAGAAAAAATGGTATTTATCCATACGTATTTTACATAGGTGGTAACATTAGCATCAAGCAAGTTTCATTAAAACAAAGTAATGACAATAATTAGTTTCGTCCTTTTTAATTGTATTTTTTCATTTTCCCCTTCATATTAATAAGAAATGTGATAATAAGAAACTGGTTCTTTCAGATTCACAAAGTTTCAAGTGTTTTGAATGTGGTCGTCAGTATAAAACAAAACGATGTTTAAACACTCATAAAGGTTTGGACTGCGGAAAAGAACGTCGTTTTGAATGCCAAAAATGCAATAGACGGTTTCGCCGGAAATGGGATTTAAAAAGACACTTGACAACTACAGGATGTTACGTATATCCGATTAAAGAAGATTCGAAGATTAAACCGTTTTAATTTATGGTAAATGTAACTTTATGTACAAATTAACAATATTGAGGACAATTAATAATAACTGTAAATACAAGTGAACGCCTATAATTAAATGCTTACAATGTAAGTTTTAAAATTATCCGACTTTATAGTAAATGAAAATGTCAAAATAAAACGGATGAAGTTACTCTCTATAATGAACAAAAATTATGTTTTATAAACTCGTCTAAATTTAATCGTTTTTCGTTCTTTATAATTTTAACATTATTATCTTACTATTTTAAATAAGTAATCTTTTTAGGTGCATTTTCGACAAGTCGTAATAGAAAATTAAATTTGAACCGTTGCTCGACTTGTGGCCGTGGTTATGCTCAAATGAATAACTTAAGGAGACACGAGAAATACGAGTGCGGAAAACCAGCTACTTTCCCATGTTTATTTTGTTCTTACAAAGTTAAACAGAAACATAACTTGTACGCCCACGTTGCTAAATATCACCCTAATAAATCGGAAGAATTTAGGGTGAAATTTAGATCTATCGTGCCCATATAAATACTTTTATAATTTGTTTTATTTACTTATATACCTACAACGTTAATTTGTATTTACTTTTTTATAGACGGTATTTTCGAGATGTGAATAAAATCGAAATAAAAGTAACAAGTGCGTTTATTTATAGGTTTTTCCTTTTTCCTTCAAATTCTTGTAACGGATGATTTTTTTCTTCTAAAAATTAATTATTGTCAGTTACCTACCTACTTCGATTTTAATTTAAAACATAAAAATGCCGCTGTTTAAAAATATGTACATTTAATTATAAATTACGTGAATTAGGTAAGTACCTACTATTACGAATTACATAACCTTTGCGTATTTGCGCTTCTAGAATATAGCTCGGGGGCGGAGAGGGGAGACAGTTGACAAATACTGTTCTTATTAAAATTAAACTTTTTATATGTATGAAAAACTTTTTTTAAAGGTAGGTAACGTAAGGCGTAATATTTTTAATAGAAAACATTTTTTTCTTTTCAACAACATCAAACGCTTCACAACTGGCATAGGAAAAACCAAATAATTGCAGTAATAACAATTCATTTAGATTTTAGATGGATGAACGTTGAAAGTAGTATTTAGATCAAAGATATCTTCGTAAAAATAATACAAAAATTTCGTTGAGATGAAGAATTAGATAATAAAACAAAAAACTATTGATAAATCAAGAAAATTCTGGTTTATGGTAATATCGATACAGGTTGATCGATATGCATGGTTATCGGTATGAAACATTTCAACAGAATCGAAAATTACGAAAACTCTGCGCACAAAATTTTAGAATATCAAAAACTACCTTTTGTGACAAATATCTAAATGAAGCTCTTCATCAACAGCTATGATGAGTTAATAGTACTTGGCAAACGTGCCAAACGTAGTAACTGGCAACGTGTTTAAAACTTTCACAAATATGAAACTTTGTAGGAGGACTTTTCTTATCGAAAATTGTGAGTCTGGAAATCGTAGGTCGGTTAATTTATTCTCGAGTTGCTATGCTAATCAACGCACGGCTGTCAGTTTTACAATTCCCGTTAATGGCTGTTCAAAAGGACTCCTTTACGAAGTTCCATGATTACGCAATAATACATTTTACGATTAAAAAAATTGGTGTCATAATTTTGGTTTGATTGAAAATAACTTGGTTTGGTATTTTCATATTTGTAGAAAGAAATATTGTTTAATATCTGTTTAAAATATATGTACCTACGTATTTTATAGTTTAGAAAATGCGACAATAATTAATTTAATTTATATTTTAATCGAATTTAATTTATAAATGCAATCTCGCGTCTCTGCGTCTTCACAATGTTTTTGGTTGCAATCAATTTCTCTACACGACGAAGATGCATTGGTTTAATGGGAAAATAAGTCATTACAACTTAAATTGCACAAATTAACTTGAAATCTTGACGACTACTAAACAACTATCTGTCAATTACAACTTATACAAAACAACCGGCACCGAATGGCGGCCCGGCTATTTAGCTAAACGATGTTTTTTGTATAAGTAGAAATAAATGTAAAATACTGTCCTGAACAAAAAAAATTAAAAATATTTTATAAAACATTTAAATATTAATTTATCTAGTATCTATACTAGGAGTCGTGGTGGTTGGCGAGTTTACCGATTGTCTGACAAACCAACGGCCAGAGGTTCGAACCCTCCTGCAACCCGAACGTTTTTGAATATCACAGTTATTTAAAAAGTAAAACAGCGGGTGGTATTATTTTTCTAACTTTATTTATTCTACGTGTCGTTGATGGATTATTTTAACTACCGATAAGTTGATGTCAAAGCTTTATTCTCTATCCGCTGTTACGAATTACATATTTTCCGGAAACGTTACTATTAAATGTTTTCTGTTTCAGAAAAAAGATTTTATTGTACGCAGTGCAACAAATCGTATAAAAGAAGAATAAGTTTAACGAGACATATACGATACGAATGCAACAAAACTGGAAATTTTGCCTGCTCCATTTGTCAGAAATTATTTAAACATAAGCATCATATGAAATCACACGAAGGTAGACATTATTCGCTTATTTAATTCTTGTTTGTTATAATATGTATATAAAATTATTACATAATGTGTATATGTACATATGTACATATTAAAGAATAAAATTACCTATTTATAATATCTCTGTTTTACTTTCAACCCAAAAAAATTAAATATGATTTGTATTTGATATAGCTTATTATTACAGGGTCTATTATACGTGGTGTCCAAAAAGAAGTGCTTGGGCGAAAACTGTAGAAAGTAGACGGGATTTCATCCACAAAAAATCTATGTTTCTTTTTTTTTAAGTATTCAGCCAATTTAAATTGAAAAGAAAAAAAGAAAGACCTACAACAACACCTGAAAAGTCGACACCTATAAAGTGTGCATCTACTATATCAAGAAATAAATCTTACTTGGCATAGCGGTTCAGATAAAACTCTTGGAAGTCTTGGGTAGGGTAAAGACGTAAATCAGCTTTACTAAACTACGTTTTTAATTTAAATCGGCCGAATAGTTTAAAAATTAAGATCCGATTTTTTATTCGAAGAAAACAAATCAAAGGCCAGCCAAAAAATACTAAGACGTTTCGATCGTGGCAACGTAAGGTTTCTTTGTGGATAAAATTTCGTCCACTTTCTGCAATCTTCGTTTTGAGCACTTTTTCGGGACACACTATATAAATTCATTTCGAATTTGAAATAAATAAGAGAAACATTGTTACTTACCTATTTTATTGTATTACATTGTTCATAATCATCGTTTAATTATTAATTTTGCTTTATTATTTTGTAGTTTTTATTATTACTTTTAGGAAATTAATGTTCTCTAAGATCAAGCTGATATAGAACACATTTAAAATTTGGCATCATTTTGATAGGTAATTGTGTTAGTGGTTGATTTTAATTTTATCGAAGCAGAACGAAGCAACTATATTACTTACATGTTTTCAATTCAGCATGTTTCTAGGATTATATGCGTATATACACTGTAGGTTAAATCTCGTTCGATTAGGAATAGTTGATCACAAATGATTAAGTTGTTCATTTATACAGTATAGGTAAACGTTATTATATTTATCATGTAAATAACTCTAAAACTTGTTTTTCTAGGAGCTCCTTTGATTCGTTGTACTAAATGTGGTTGTAATTATACAAAAGCTGGATTATATCACCATCAGAAACATTGCGGAGTACCACCAATGTATATATGCATGGTAGAGGGGTGCCAATATAAATCCAATCTAAAATCGAATTTTAAGCGACATGTTGCAACTAAACACAGAATAGTTTTTAGGTAGTTACATATCGAGCAGTTTTTCCAGAAGGGCGTAACCCACAAAAAGTAAATTTTACAGGAAAGATACGTTTCGCGGAAATACAAATCTATTTTCCGATGGAAAAAATTGGAATATTGTTACTAGATTTTAACATGCATTTGCTTTGGATGCATTGGAATAATTCATTTTCACAAAAAGCGTGGGCTACGCCCTTTTGGCAAAACGTCATCGATAAGTATTTCATGTTGTAATGTAGAAATTGTTAGAAATGTATTCTCAAATATCGCATTGGCATTTAAAATATAAATAAACTAAGTTTAAAATAAAATTTTCACGATCGCTAATATCTGTTTCGGCTGCATTTTAATTAAATTAATATTTTTTATCTTTCTTTAAAAGTTGCGAAGAATTTTAGATTAAAACAAAATAAAGTAAGTATTTGAAGACGGTAGGTAATTAAATTTATTTATTTATTTAGCTATATATTACGTAGGTATATTTGTTGTAGATAGTACACCTGATAGGTATCCTTTCCTGGAGCAAGGCTACTCTGTAGATATTGGCGTAAAGTTACCACATATCCCTTATGAAAATAGAATTATTTAGAATTAAAAGAAAATTTAACACGTTCTGTGTCAGATTAATTTTTGGCGATTTTCCATTCAGGTCTCGTGGGTCGATACGCCCAACGTTATCTTAATTAGATAATAGTTTTACTTCTTACACATACCTGACTATATTCACAATAATGCAAAAATCATACTTATCGAGAAAAAGGTGTAGAATTTAAAATTCATTACAGAACAAAACAATAGATATTTATGAATCTAGGGCTTAACGAAGCTGTTTCTGGGCCACGACACCATTCAACGTCAAATTCCAAATGAACGGAAAATTCAGCATCACGTGTAAGCGACCGACGCGGCGCGGAACGTGTTAAAAAAGCAATCTGGTGAAACTGATTAACTAATTGTAAGTGATTAGTTAAGTTAATTAAATATCGATACGTTATTCACGATAGGTTCCAATGCACGTCATCAATATACACACATATGATGTGACAAAGAAAGACTACAATTTATTAGTACTATAAAAATACGTAGTTTTATTGATGACGAGGATTGGAACCTATCGTGAATAACGTATAACATTATAAAGTACGTACGCAACACTATTAAATCTAACATGAAATACAAAGGTAACGTCTTCAGCTTCAATAGTTAAATAAAATGTAGAACAAATTTTAAATTATCGTTATTTAAATAAATAATACTATACTATTTTAGGTTTAAAAATATCCGATCGGCCTTATCAGTGTTTAAAATGTGGAAACTTGTACAAATTAAAGCAATCACTACAAGCCCATCTGAAATACGAATGTGAACAAGAACCTAAACATGTATGTCAACTATGCGGTTATAAAAGTAAACGAAAAGGCAATTTCCTAAGACACTTAATTGGTAAACATAAGCTAAATGTGCATAATTTAATTTGTAAAGAATGAACATCGGTACCGATATGTAAATTGTAAAAAAGAAACGCTTTTGGTTCGGTTCCAGATTTTTATTTGTAGAATCTATTTACAAAACAATTATCTAACGTTTCGATATTGAACAGTAGCAGCATCCGGACTAAAAAGGGGCACATATAAATTATTAAAAATTAATATTCAAAAAATTAATCAAGATTTCGTAGGTGTACTTTAACTGTCAGCACTAAGTTACACTAATTCCGTTAAAAGTATACGTTAAGTATTGTCTCCGGGAAAAACGTTCAATTAGTAATTTCAATTAAATCAAACTAGTAATTTTAAACGAAATTATTTAATTTTAATTTCTCAACAAATATTTTTACGCTCTAATTTGTTTTGTTTTCTTTTTGGTTTTTTACGACCATTTATGTAAAAGAACCGTTTTTCAAGATGCATACTTGCATCTTTAGTGGAATTAAGTAATGTTAAGTAGTACAATCTTAGAATTAGTTTACGATAACATAACATGTCCCTTTTAGCCCCAATGATGGATGTTATTTAATATCGAAACGTTTGTTAATTACTCTCTCCCTCTCTCTCTCTCTCACGTATATTTCGCATCCGAAGAACGTGATAAGTGCGTCTAGGTATTCGTATGGCTCCTGATTATATTTCTCCATTTTTTCCGATCCTGTGCATTTATATTGTTTTCTACCAATCTTGCTCCAGTTAATTCCTTTACTTCTTTCGTCTGATCATCTTCTTGGCGATCTGCCTCTTAAACGTTTCCCCTTCATTTTTCCTTGTACCATTAGTTTTTCTAAATGTATAACTGTGTAACTAAATTCTAGAAATAAATGTCTGAGACCGAATGAAGGGCCGTTTTTCTTAATTTATTAGATTATGAACTTGAGACTGTTCTAAACTACAACAGCGCGACAGTAAATATACAATCAGATTAATACGTACCTATAGGTATGTTGTTTATTCTGACTTGATCGAACGTTGAAGATGACAACCTCTAATCCAAATACAATGCAAGATCATAGAGGTAGTCTTAGTAATAAACCATCGAGTATAAACCATCGAGTTGACGACTTAAGTAGATCTTCTTTTACAACGGATCTACAAACAAAATTACAATACAATCTCCGTAAAGTGCCCACCTTTGAAAAATGGTCGTCTTATTAGGTAGGTGCCTATATTTATAACATAAAGTTTAAATAGATGTTTTTACGAGTAAAATTGATATTCCACAAGCAATCAGACTATTCCACCTACCCCGACTTAATAGCAACGAGCAATGCTCACATTACCCGGGCAATTTCAACTCTACCTACTTTGCGGGCTTCTCCCTGACATGTAAAACAATGATTGACATGGCCAGCATGGTCAAAATCGTGGGTTAAAATTGGACAAAGATCGATAACATTTTCTAATAAACGGAAAACGCAGTAAAACTTCGTTACAGCGCTGTACTTTATATAACACAATTTTTTACGGTGCCGGTCCCAAATTGTAATTTATCATATAAAACGATCCGGGTAAAAAAAGGCACTTAAATGCCTTTCATAACGCTAAAAAATCCAGTTTATAGCACATTTTTTACCAAAATCCTTACCTAAATAGCGTTATAACGAGATTTTAGTGTAGGTATTTGTAAGAATGAAACCATATACTCGTGTCATTACTGTCCTCGCTTACACTAGAGCAATAAACTTAACACTCGAGACTAAAAAATATACCTGCATACGTACTTAAATCTTTTGTTATACGGGATGTTTATTAAACATACTACAAAAATTCAATTTTATGAATAATTATACTACTAATTTTTCGAAATTCGTTTTGTTTCGAAGATACGAGGTTTTAAGATTTTCAAAATACGCAATATTTTCTGAATAAGTATTTATCGTCAGTATAAGTATTTTTAGAGATATTTGGATTTGTGCATCCTAGCTGGTAGTGATCATTTCCAGCAGTTCGTACATGCAATATTTATTTACGGACGTTTACGATAATTGAACCAATAAATACCGAACTAACCTATCGCGCCCTTCGGTATTTGTTACTATTGAAAGCTGTATCGTGTTATTTATACAATTTTTGTAATCGTTTAGTATGATTTTTAAACGAGATAAATAATCGAAAGTTTGTATTTTCAAAGATGACAAGTTGGTTCGGTATCTACCGGTATCTTAATCGAAAACACCTATAATGTTTATGTTTCTAGATATTGTGATATTTGTTATTATTTAATTACCACGGAAATTATCTTGACAACGATGCAGTTAATTAAATATTTAACCATAATATTCAGAAAATCTTTATAACCCCGTATCTTCGAAATGAAATGATTCTCGAAAAGGTATCCATCGCTTCTTGAATTTTTGCCGTATGTTTAGTAAACACCCTGTATAATACGTATGCTATATATTAGTATCACATATTGATTTTAATGTAAAAATGAAGTTGTGTGTTAAATAAATGTAGAACTTTTTTAAGTATGTATTAAAAGAACTGTAAAAAATTTAAATAAACGATTTATTAACTACATTTTTATATATACACTACGCTAATATTCATTTATAGATCATATTCACCATTTAAATTATTACAACCGACAATTTAAAAATATTATCAATTGTAATTTATGTTTGTAATTTTAGATACACGCTTGGTTTGTAATAATTGCAAGAAAGTTTTTACAAAAAAGATTTCCTACTACTGTCACGTGAAATACTATTGCGGAAGGATTGGCGCATTTCTTTGTCCTACTTCTAATTGCGGTTACAAGGCGAAAAGGAAGCACGATTTAAAGCGCCATATGATTACCCATAATAAGGACTTCATAAATTGATATTATTAAAACGAATATAATTCAAAATTATCATGTACAGAGTAAGATAAATAAATACGCATCTTTTCGAATGTTAATGTTTTTTAATGTTAACGCTAATTATATGTAGATATATATTTTTAATACTTGATGGGCAATTTAAGAAAAACTATTTGAATAATTCTTCCTTTTTTTAGTTTTTCTGTTACTTTCGTTTTATCGATTAAATAGTTTGATACTTACTTTCGTTTCAGGATTGACAATAATGCGAATTGACAAAACTCATCGTAATTCATTACTAGACGAAGAAAGGCATTATTGCGTGAAATGTAATAGAAGTTATAAGTACCGTAACCATCTTACCAGCCACCTTAACTACGAATGTGGAAAAACGCCACGATTTAAGTGCAATATATGTTCTAAGAAATTTTATCAAAAATACAATTTAAATGCACATATAAAAACGCACACTAGAAAATTTAAAATATTTTAATTTTATTCTCGAATGTACTAGTAATTTTTATTAATAATTTATAACATTAGTGGAATGTTATACGTGTACGTGCGATCTGCCGTTTTGATCTTGCGATCCTTTACGACGATCCGTTTGTTGGTCTCAACAAAACATATGTCATTTCTACGGAAAGATGCCGATTTAAATTTCCCACAGATCGTATATGCACGTATAAATACTATTATTGAGTTGTAATTATTCCGTTGTTTGGTTAAAGTGGAAATTATTTAAATTGGCCTCTCGTAAAATAGAAAACGAAAGCTCTGTAAAGTTTTTCATCTTACGATACATTTTTTTTCTCTCGTCACTCATATTTCCAATTACAGTAAACTCTCATTATAATGGACTAATTGGGGCTCGAAGTTGTCCGTTTTAACCAAAGTCCGGTTTATAACAAATAAAGGTGAACATTGATGAAACTAGGGAAGTACATATACAATACGTAGCTATGTGCAATGTGTTTATTGTACTTTACATAATCTACAATACAAAATTAAATTAAAAGAGTTGTACATACTGTATTACTCTTTAGAGCAAGAAGAAATAATTAATTTTCTATTGTGATTGTTTGTTATTTATTTCTTTGGTGGAAGAAAACTATCAAACTGCGTATCTTTGTACTGTCCGTTATAAAAGACGTCCGGTTTAATAAGGTCCGTTATAATTGAGGGTTTACTGTATTTAAATTTTCTGCCATTTTCCTCTAGGTTGTTTTCAATTATATCTTTAGTTTCATCTACTCGTCGCCTTGGAGATCTACCTCTTGGTTTCTCACACTCTATTTTTTCTTGACCATTAGTTTAAGAGAAGTATTCATTTCTGTATTACCTGTTATTATCAATTTATGTTTTACCATCTTTTGAATAACTGAGTCATTGATTCGATGCTCTGTCCATTTGGCTCTTAAAACGGTCTTCCGCAGCATATCTTTATTATGATCGATATTTACGTATAAAATAAATAGTATGTGTTGACTAATTTAACCATAATTAATTATAGGTACACCTGAGAGCCTTAAATCGTTGAGAGTGTGCTCGATTTACTCAATTATTTAAAATAGTACAATACAAAATATGATAGTAAAGAAAATAAATGATTTAACGACATAAAAATGCGCCCCCTGCTTGTATCCCTAATTGTTATGGTTTTTAAAACTGTTTTCATGACTGCTGCCACCACAATTTTGTATCGTTACTATTTGCAAAAATAATGAAACACGTTCTGATTAATGTTCGTATAAATCTTTTATTATTACAGTCACTACAATTCGCGAAAGAATTTGACCGAATCTTTTTGAAAATACCCTGTTTATATTTATTTAAATACTTATACATTTTTTTGCAAAATTAAACCAGTTAATCAAACGATAAAGTCATAAGTACATTGACTTATTACTTGCATATTACTGGTAAGAAGGACGTGTGATATGATAACGTAAACTAATAGACAATATAGTAAAATGTGAGGGCTCTCGTAATCGTATCGATACAGATGAAATCATATTTTCAGTGGAATCAATATAAATAACTATAATTTTATTATCGGTTAAAACTTTTTGATTTAAATTAACAGGAAGTGAAGTATTAATATCATCTGAATGAGCCGATAATCATTGAACTAATTTTAAGAGTGTGCGGTTTTTTCATCATTTTTGTTTTACGAACGATAGTTTCATCAAAATGTTAGAAATATTTAAGGAAGTGTATTATTTAAATTAAGGTCGGGCTACGCGCTCTATATAAAACAAAACTGCGGTCGCAAAAATCGGAGAAATTAATAAAAGATAAATTAATGTGGTTTATTTCATGTCTATAAAATCTAGTGGAAAAATCGCATTAATTTATCTTTATTCGTTTTCCTGATTTTTGCAACCGCACTTTTGTTTTATACCATACAGAGCGCGTAGCCCAGCCTCACATTTTTCATATCCGAAACCTGTATTATTATTTATAATGTTTAGGTATATGTGCACATGTATTTTTACGAGCCTTTGTAAGCATGTATATGTTTGAAAATATTTTTTCTCAAAATTACAGTTGATACTTAAATAAACGTTTTTCGAAAAATTGCCTTTCAGATAATTTTATTTATGTTGAAAGTTATCGTTTGTTTTTTCAATAGTATGTAGTAATTTGATTAAGGGGATAGTAGTCGCTCAAAAATGAATACTTATATATCGTTAGTAACGTCTTTGAAAAGATTCTTGACGTTGTAAACGATGTATTTTTTATAATTATTTGATATTCTATAATAAAAATTTATTGATCTTACACGATAACAAAGATAAGCATTTAGATATTTTCTCAAAATCTATGAGGAATTTGTAACATATTTTTACAATTATAGAATCTGTATTGTGATAATATCGATAAAAATTGAAACTTCCCTCTAGTAATCTCACAATTTTAATTTTTATAGACGTTTTATGTTCACACGTCTTAAGTAACTATAAAATGTCTATAAAAATTGAAATTGTGAGATCACTAAAGGGATGTTTCAATTTTTATTGAAATTATCACTTAGATAAACCAATACAGATTCTATAAATTATAAAAATAATATATAATTATAATTAATAATTATATATATTATTATTATTATTATATATATTATATATATATATATATATATTATTAAAATAATTATAATTTATATTATAATGTATAATTATATAAATAATTATAAAAAATACATCACTTACAACGTCAAGAAACTTTTCAAAATCGTTACCAACAATAAAAAAACGTTATATAAGTATTCATTTTCGAGCGTCTACTATCCCCTTAAATATCAAAGGAAATATAATTCCAATAAGTTAAACCACAAGTTTTATTTTATTAAAATCGTTTTTTTTAGGTGGAAGAAAATATTGTTCCGCTTATCAGTGTTTCAAATGTTCAAAAGTTTACAAATTGAGAAGATCATTACTGTTTCACCTAAAACATGAATGTGGAAAAGAGCCAAAGTTTAAGTGCAAATTTTGTTGTTATAAAGCTAAACAAAAGGGTAATTTATTCAGGCACATAACTGTAAAACATAACTGGGAATAATATTATAAAGGGTACTTTGTTAAAATAATCAATATTTTTTTAATTGTATGTATCTATTGAAGTATAAATAATCTAGGAGGTACTACTATATATTTTTGTATTGATTTAGTATATAAAAAGTGTGGAACCTGTGTCTCAAATTATCACAATTTTATTGTAGTTTTTCAAATGATTTTCCTAAATTATTAACAGGTACTATCATCGTCTCAAAAACGATTGTTACTTTTCGAGAAGACATTTGAACTTTCGTTCATATATAAACTTTTTTTATTATTAGGGTCACTACAATTCGTTAATAAAGATTGACCGGACCTTTTGGAAACATCCTGTATATGGTTACATATATTTAAATATTTTCTGCAAAAATAAATCAGTTAATCAAACGATGAAATTACATTAACTTGTTACTTCATTATTGACAAAAAGGATGCACGACATGGTACATGTATATTTTATTTAACTAACAATATCTAATAAAAATATTTCTCGCATTACTAGTATGAGATCGCTTTGCAATGATATTAATTTTTATATCATATAGAAGTACTAGATACTCGAATTTATGCTTTCAATTTTCACAGAAGATAAAGTATTAATATCAACTTAATTACTATTAGTTTTAAGATTATTTTAATAGATTTTGTCATTTTTGTTTTATTAAAATTACTGTTATTAAATTTCATAGAATTATTTCCAAATATAGTAAAACTGCTTAAGAGCAGTTAAGGCAGACACCTCCAAATAACGAAATTTTCCAAGTACGAGACTTAATAGCAGACAATCTTTTGATCCCTCGACGCCCGAATGTTCGGTAGGTGTTAAAAGATTTTATTGTATAGGTATGTTATAAATATTTATAAACGTGTATAAATTAAGTTCTATCTATTTTTTATATCCAAAACATGTGATATTATTTATAATACAATGTCTACGCACATGTATAGTGCTTTCGTTAATCATTGTAGCCCACGTGACCTTAGGACATAGGCAACCAAACATGCAGAGTTAATAACGACCGAATAATTAACAAGTAACCAAAGATAAAATTTTTGTGGAACTTTTATGATAAATAACAAGTCAAACATAAACCGCATGAAATAAAAGATACAAAAACCTCAATAAACGGTAATGCGAATTTGTGCAATTTACACTAATGGACTGTTAATTTATTGCTAATTTGACATTAAGTGACAACGCCGAAATACTAAATTCCCTAGTACGTTAAAAGTATTGGTCACGTGGATTACAATTATTAACGGAAACTCTGTATACTATAGCTTATCCAAACCTATATGATGTCACGTCATCAATAAAAAGTTACTAGATTGTTTATTTGTAATTCGGTTTAAAGTTTGGAAAGTGACATATTCTATAGATGATTTACTTGCGCACATATTAAGTGGTATAAAGAAAGACTATAATTTATTAGAACTGTCAAAATACATGGTACGAGGTGACAGCACTGTGTGAAACGTCATCATCTAATAACCTTGTATTGATGACGTGAATATCATATAGGTTTGGATAAGCTATACATGCATATAACGTATTATAATGTTAATATTGTTTGATAATATTTTTTGTTAAAATTACAGTTAATATTTATTTAAATATATTCTTTTGGGAAAAAAACTAGATTTCAGATAATTTTGTTTATGTTGAAAGTTGCTGTTTTTTTATATATGGTGTTAGTATTATATTAAAGGAAATATAAGTTAAAATAAATTTTAATTTCCATACGTTAAGCCGCAATCCAGGGGTCTATTCTCGAATCATTCGTTTATATAACGCATGCGAATATAACGTCATAACAATGAGTTCGAATAAGCGAATGGTTCGAGAATAGGCCCCAGTGGTACTATTATCAAACCATTGACTTATCATTTTTCGCAAGGAATTTTGCGAAGGTCAAATTGCGATATTCTGGACAGTCATAACCTGGTCTATCACCAGTTCTAACGTTATCTGCTATTTGCGGGACACCCTGTATAACATGTGCGAAAATCGCGTCAAAACAAATATATTGCTATAGAAACTCATTGTTATGAAGGACATTTTTGCATACGTTATATTATGCGTTATGTTATTATTGTTAGGCAAGCGAATAGTTCGAGAATAGACATCAACAACATTCTGTTGATAAGTACACGTATCTAAAATTGTTTCTTTTAGTTCGAAGAAAAGGAATAAAAGCGTTCCTTACGTATCGTTGTTTTAAATGCGACAAAATTTATAAATTTAAAACATGATTGCAGTTCCACCTCAAAAATGAATGTGGACAAAATCCAAAATGTAAGTGTAAATTGTGCTGTTATAAGACGAAGGTAAAGAGCAATTTACTCAGACATTTAAGTGGAAAACGTATTATAGATTGTAAATTGTTAAATTCATATGTATGTAATCTACTTATAAAATTTGCTTTAACTTTGTTACTTTTATAGGTAACATAGTTTTATTATTACATTTTTTATTATTATGAATACATACTACATTCTTGCTTTTGACGTATTAAAAAAATAAAATGATAAATAAAGGATCTCTATTATCAATATAGATAATTAATATAATATTTTATACCTGCTTATAGAGGGCGATTCCGTGATGTCGTATAAACGTTACGTTGTATGGACCGTTAATGGAACTTAGAAAAAATTGTAAAAAGATCTTGATTGCCAATTCATCAAGAAATGAAGAGAAAAGTGCAAGCCTCAACTTGTTCAGTTATAGTAATGTTGAAACACTACTATTTTCTACCAACGTTATTCATCTTTGTTGTTAAAAAAAAGTTTGCAACGCCTGCTTTAAGTGAATTTGTAATTTAAAAAATTACAAGGGTCGTCCCATATAAGCATCTACCAGTTTAACGTTTCTGTTAACTAGCCTTTTAAAAGAGAAACCGCCTTTAAAAGCGTAATCTACATGTTTATATTTTCGCAAATACATATTTCGTAAAAACTACGATATTGAAAGTATAAAAAAAAAGTTTAAATGAAACATTTATAATATCATACCTTCACGTGATGTTGACAATGCTGTTAAAGGTAATAGAACTACCATTATCTGATGCATCATTTAAAACCTTATAACTTTTGACCGAAACATTTTTCTCTAAAATCTAGCGTTTAAGAAATAATTGGGTGATCTGGGACATCCAGTATATTTAGATATACAGTCGAACTCGCTTATAACGAGCTCGGATTTAACGAGATCCTGGATATTACGAGCATTTTACGTGCTTACATTTGAAATTGTATTGACTCAATGCTAAAAATTCCCGTTTGCTACGAACTCGGTTCCCAGATATAACGAGCAAAAAGTTTAAGAATGCCGCTTTGTTCCAACTCTCTGACAAGTGATTTGCGACGTCTACAAGAAAAATATCGACGCGTGACACTTGACATTAACAACTATAATTAATATTTTTCGCCCACATAATTATAATAACCCTGTAAGTCTGTATATCATGAATTCTTCGTATCCGTTCGAATTCCACCACTACTGAATGTTGTAAATGTAAAATTAGAAATCTACCATAATTATTTTTGTCAATTACATATACGTAAGTATTCGTTCATTTTACAATGTTAATAGATTACTTTTATATATTATGATTTTTTTTTAATAATTGCATTACAAACTTTTGTGAATTTACTATTGAAGGTATTGATTGTATGTATAATATAAGATAATGATTTTTATACTATTTATTTCTTATAACAATTATCTTTTAATAAATTTATTTTTATATTGTTCATTATGAATTAGTTAAAATATTTATTTAAGTAGATATAAAATACTAATTAGCTACTTACACGTAATTTTTTATTTTATACATTAAGTTATTTTATTAGATAATTTTATTTAGTTGTTTTAAACTTCAGTTTAAATTAATAAAATTTAAGTACTTACTTTATACTTAGATATCAATAATGTTGCACATAAGCTTTCCTGTTACACTTATTTTTTTTTACTAATTAAAAGTTTAACTCTTGATTTCGTTCCAGAATTACCAAAAATGACTATTGGTGAATTTCATTTTGATTCCGTGCCAACCGACGGAAGACATTACTGCTTTAAATGTAATAAAAGTTATAAACATCGTAGACACCTTAACAGTCATCTTAACTACGAGTGTGGCAAACCCAAACAATTTAAGTGCAATATTTGTCATAAAATGTATCATCAAAAGTATAATTTGAATGCGCACTTAAGATACGCTCACTAACTGCAACTTAAAAAAAATTATTTAAATGCTGATAATTTTAGGTCTTAAATAATTTTATAAATGTGAATCGGTACCTAAGTAGTTAATGTGTACCTATGCTTAACATAATTTTTCAATTTTAATATTAAGTACTTATTATACCATTGTTGTACTTTTTTGTTATAAAATATTTTAATGTTACCATTATTATATTGAAAAAAGGTTTATAAAATAAAGATGATTTTCCTATGTACTTAAATAAGATTTTCGGCATAATCGTTTTTTAATGTACCTACTTACCTACCTATACGTCATTCACGATAGGTTCCAATACATGCCATCAATAAAACCTCGTATTTTTACAGTAGTAATAAATTGTAGTCTTTCTGTACAGGTATAAATCATCGGTAGAAATGTCACGTTCAAAACTTTAAACTGAATATTACAAATATACAATTTAGTAACTTTTTATTGATGACGTGCATTGGAACTTCTCGTGAATAACGTAGACCTACATTTTTACGTTGACCTATAAGAGATATATATGAACCTTTCTGATTATAAATTGTGTTGGTCGAATATACTTATATTAATTTTATCAATTTCTTTAGATTAACAAAAGAAACTTTTACTATATATACAATAATTAAAACGTATATAATCCATACACTTCTTTTACAAAAATCTATGTTTTCGTTTCTTCCTGAATGTCTCATTTACATCAACTTGTCCCGCAACATACAAGTCGTTGGCGTGTCTTTTTTGAAAATCAATTTTCAAAAGAAGTCCTTCTTATATCTGACTTAATTTTAATTGAGTTTAACCTAACAATAATTCGTAAGCACTAAAGATCAACTTGTGTCAACTAAACACCGTAAAAACTAATATCGAAAGCGTTTACTGCAGTTTTGGTGGTAAGTTACGAAATTTTCCATATTTTTGAGTATTCAGATATTGAGTATAGATAATCAGGATATTAACTGCAACGTATCTTTGTTAGTAAAATAACTACAACAATTACATGAGAGTATTAAATTTAATTAAATTAAAAAACTAGAATTATTAGAATATTTTTTTACGTAAAAAACTGGCAAAATAAAAAGTTAATTGAGAAAATTAGGCATTACACATTTTTTACGCACAATTCAAACACATACGATACCCCAAATAAATTAATATATTATTACATGTATAATACTTATTTAAAATAAAATAAATCACTCCTGTCAATATAAACTAAAAGTAAACTAGTCAGAAACGATTTTAATAACTAACTCGATTATTCTAAAAAAAAGTTAAGAACTAATTTGCAAATTTTAGTATACAAATTTTGTCTCGTTGCCAATCTAAATTGTTGTGACAATCAGAAATTTGAATTCCGTTTTTTATTCGTTAACGAATGCATTGAAAAGGTAAATTTTCTCAAAATAAAAGGAATTTAAAAAAAATCAAATTAAAAATTAAAAAATTAAATTAAAATTAATTAAAAATTAAAATTAAACAATTAAAACAAATTAAAATTATGAAATGTTTTTTAATACTTACGTAAAATTCAGACTAACACTGAAACCGCTGCAACTGTAACTTGTCTGCAACAGACTATAAAAAAAAATTAGAATCTTCTAAATTTTTCTTTCTATTTTCTACCTTTTTCCTGTCATCGTTTTCTCTCTATCCAATTTCCAGCGTAGATTCTTTCGTTGACTGCGACGTAACATTATTACGTACCTATCTACGCTTCATATTTTACTGTATTTCACCAACCATTGTGATCACGAAAACGTGCGTAAAATAAAATTTTGATCGCGATATTGAATCGTAGAATGTTTGAGGAAAGCCCTAACCAAGACCATAACCGAGTCCCTATCCAAGAGCCTAACCAAGCTCGATTTTCAGAGAATTTGTGTTAGAGCTTTACACTTTATAAACACATGGAGTGTTAGTTGACAAAAAAAGATCCTGCCTTTCCTCGTCGTATTAATCCTTTTTGTTTGTAATCCTTTTAGAGAACACACCACAACACGACACTCGCGCACTCATACGCAAAAAGGCGTTATAAACCTAACGAGCACTCCTCGCACACACGAACAACATGACACCGTAGTTTAAAATTCGAACTACTGAAACAAACACTACCGCTCTGTACTACTGACGCGAAAGATCTGTAACTGTTTTGCCAGAAATCTATATATAAATGTATTCGAGTTATCACTTGGATTCTGGGAAATCCCGTTTTTATTTTAAAAACATTCAGTTCTTTGTTAGGCACTGCGATAAGATATCTTACGAGTAGGTGGCGCACACGTTTTATTAGTTGCTTTGTATTTTATCGGTCGCATAAAAATGCGATTAAACCTTTATCTGGTTTATGGTTTCTATTAGGGAAATTTAAAATGCTTAAGGGCACACGAATAGTTTTTAAGTTAAAAATAGAGAAAATTCATAATTCTAAAGGCGGTATAAAGGCAGTAGATAGTGATTATTCATATAATTTGACTGCATAAAAAATATATAATTTTAAAATATTTTCCTAAAAAGTACATATTTTAAAAATGTTAGGTCACTATCTGCATTTTTTTATGAAACTCACTACGGTCCCTGTTATAATTGGCAAAAAAACGGTCGGGAAAGGTTGTTACTTTCACTAATAATTTCGCCCTTCACTACTACGCGCTTCAGTAACGTAAGGACACGCAATACACTTGTTCTACTGCGCAACCAATACTTTCGCCAATTATTATGATATTATTAATTATAATGAAATAAAATTATCTTTTAATGTTATTATCTATCGTCTTCTGTTTTTTGCGAATTGACAATTTTTTATTTGCCCGATCTTTAGGTATTTCTTATTTGATAGATTTATAGTGGATTCAGTTTAACTAGCCTATTACATCATTACTAATGTAAAAATAGAAGGACTAAAGTTCGTTCACGATATGTTTAAAGTGACGTCATATACATTTTGTTAAATAAGTACATATTTTGTTTTCGTGAAGATTAGATTGATATTTATTCAACACATTAGCTCGCGCATTTGAAGGCGTAAATAAAAATATGCGGGGTGTTAAGTAAAACGATGTAGGTGTTATAAAGGTTGATAAAAAAGTTATTTCCAATAAAGCAGCATCAGTGGTTTACAACACGTTTATTAATGATAGTTTTACATTCTAATTAATTAATACAACATGATACAAAAGTTAAGAAAGTAGATTCAACTCAGAAATGATATCAACATCGTAACAAAACTCTTTGTTTTAACAAGACATTTAACAAACTTTCTCTGGTTTTACAGTTCAGTTGCTATATACTAGTGTATGTTTTATTCTCTTTTTAATGACGTATGATACACACCTTTATCGGTGGGATTTCATAAAAAAAAACTAGTTTACAAAATATCTTATCACGTCATTGTCGTTTGTACGGTAGGTGGAAAACTGTTAATAAGACGTATCCCGATACAAAAATCGGTATTTATTGTGTGTTAGCCAGTCTCGTTTTGGTTTCTCGTGAAAGATAACGTTTCTGTCTGTGCTGGTTTTTCCAGTTTTCGTGTTTCACTGTGTTACATTGAGTTATGCTGATTGATTCCGTCATGAATCCATTCACGTTGGGTAGAGTGTTGTTTTGGACTGTTACTGTTATCGTTGTATTGTTTTGACGTAATAGTCCTGTTGTTCGTAATTCAAAAAGACATATTTGTTTCGTTATAGGTACCTTAGAATCCTAGTATTAGGTACTATAATCCATAAATCTTTCTGTAGTTTATACCTTTCTAGACTAATTAACTTTGTCATGTTAGGACTACTGCGTAAGAGAGGATTTAGAAAAGTTTACTGATTGCAATTCACCATCGGAAAGTTCACCAACCGGTGAATTTGTCGAATGAAAAATTCACCGATTCTAAAATTGAACTCACCTCGTCTGCACTAGTCTAAACTCGTTTCATCTACAATAACCTAAGTTCGCATCGTCTGCACTTAAATAATCAATTAATTTTTCTTTTGACAAACTATGGGCCGGTAAATTTTCTAGTCGATGAATTGTTGTTGACGAACTTTCCGGATACCTGTAAGAGAAATTCAATAATTGTTACAATATAAGGGCACTATGTGCAGAAAAATAACATTTACTTACACATAATACTTACATAACTGCAGCTGCAAAACAGTAGCGAGAGAAAAGCATTGAAGTTATTAGATTTTAATGGAATCTGGTAAAATATTGCAAGTTAATTAATGTATAATAATGTAGTTTTAAAATTGTAAATATTGGAAAGTCATTTCAACTGCAAAATAGTTTACGACTACATTTTTGTACTAAAAAATAATGTTTTAAGAGACTCCGCAGTATTATTATTTTAAAGTTTCTTTATGTACTTAATAAGTATATTAAAGTAGATTAATAATTACATAAATAGGTAAAATAGTAGAGTATTATTTATTACATTTTATGTAGAATCTTTTTTACACTTAAGTAGTTAATTGTTACATTCGTAAGCAATAACGCAGCTAATAATATATCCTAATAGATATATGATGCTTTAGTGAGAATTTATTTTAGTGACGTTTGATTTTTACAGTTGCTACTACGGTTAATTATGCTGCTAATAAATTCGTCTGCCAATGTTGTAAAAGGAAGTACAAGAACAGGTGCTCGCTTCGAACGCATATGAATATGGACTGTGGAAAAGAACGGAAATTTTGTTGCAAGTTGTGTCCATTTAGTACTACAAGAAGATATAGTTTGAAGATTCATTATGTTAAACATAAGGTACTATACGAACCTGTACAATAAAATGGTTTTTAATTTAATTTTTAAATCTGTAGGTATAGGTAGATACACACTTACATATTGTTTCTTTTTTGTAGTAAAAAATAATATTCACAGGTAATAGTTATTTACTTTACTAGCGGGCTAAGTAAGGAATTGCCCACGCGAGATAATTTTCTCGACCAGGTCGTTCCTTTCAGGCTTGGGCCACACGAACGTCAAAATTCGCGGACGTTTCGTCGTCGACGTTCGTTTAACATTAATCTAAATGTTAGACGAGAGTCGACGACGACGTCACGTCCGTTAATTTTTACGCTCGTGTGGCCTCAGCCTTAGCCCGCGTGTATAACGTTTTATCCAACACCTCTAACAATTAATAAAGTTAAAATTATTTTAAATATACACTTCAATTAATTTTCTAAATTAAAATGCCGATCGTAACAGTTATCGGGGTGTTGTTGTGGATTATTTATTCTATTGTCTTGTTTATCGAAGTTTAGAAAAATTACTCATTAGTGTCTTTGTCCGCAATTACACTCATTAGTGGGCAATCGGTTATTTCGTTTATTTAAAATCGCCATGATTACGCTGTTTTTATTAAGAGGTGTTGGATAAACGAATTTTATTACCTATGTAAATACTAAAATAATTTTAATTAATCTGTTTAATTAATCTTGTGAATAAAATGTAGAAAATGCTTTTGCTTCAATTTATAGAAAATAAATTCTAGTTTACTATAATCGATTACAAAGCAAAAAAAAACAAACAGAAAGTTATTCACACGCTCTGCTTTTTTGCTTTTATTTCGAAATCAGTGTTTTTACTTCTATCATTATTTAAAAGCGTTTGTTTTCTTTTTATTTAAAAGTACCAATAGTTTGCTAACTTATTACTTATATGTATTTTTTTAAATTAAGAATAAGATACCTAATTCGCAAATTAAGGAGTTTACTAAAATAATATTGTAAAAAAATATCATATGTGAACGAAAAATGAATAAACTTTGTTTAGGCATGTAACTAACTGTTTAGTATTTAATTAAATCAGTGTTAAAAATAATTTAACGCAATATTATGACGCAGATTTATTGTGGAATGACTATAGTAAGTAATTTTAATGTAAGTAAGTACTAGTAATAACAAACAAGTGTCCTCTTTATGGTTAATAAATTAAATCAAAAATATCTAAAACCAGTCATGTTGATTGAAGGTAAGTATTGACACAACGCATTAGCTGGATAAGGCGATTTTTGGATTTTTATGAGATATGGAATTTTATTATGTTTAAATAATGGAGCTT
Source organism: Rhagophthalmus giganteus (assembly GCA_036326145.1). Taxonomy (NCBI): domain Eukaryota; kingdom Metazoa; phylum Arthropoda; class Insecta; order Coleoptera; family Rhagophthalmidae; genus Rhagophthalmus; species Rhagophthalmus giganteus. The sequence goes on along the minus strand of JARFJA010000001.1, from coordinate 45,228,050 downwards.
GAAACGAAGAATACAGTCGTACCACTATGTCATCTTTTTTTTAAAATTTTTATTAAATTAAAAATGTTTTGGAACAAAATGAAACACTTATTAAGTGAAAAATATAAATAAAATAGATATCTTATTGAAAAAAAGGTTTTTATTTTTTCACTGCATGTTATAAAATGTTGGAGGACATATTGGGAGCTACCTTATCGAGGATAAAGTGACTCGATGTAATATGTCCTGGTCAGTGGAATTAGATTTTTTATGATTAAGTTGTTTATAATGTTAATTTAGTAAATATGTACAAGTAGGTATATATTGTGATCTATTCCATTTTTAAGTTTTATAAAATAAATACATTTTTCTTAAAATTAACATAAAAATATTTTTAGATATGGTTCATACTATAAAGGATCGGTCATTTACGTGCAAAAGTTGTGGACGGAAGTATAAATATGGATCGTCACTCTACACGCATATGAAATATGAGTGCGGAAAGGAACCAAAGTTTAAGTGCACGATGTGTAATTATAAAACTTTCCAAAAGGGTAATTTTCAGAGACACGTACTAATCCAACACAAATGCCAAGATAAACCATAAACCATAAGAATTGACTGAAGTTGTTAAATGTAGATAAACCATATTAATTAATTTTTGTTAAAGGTGTTATTTGGATCTGTACAACTACGACCGATGATTCTTCCACACGATTGCGACTATAAAGTCATGTATTCGCTAGAGGACAAATCTAGTGAGTTCGGGACATTTCGACGTGGCCTTTTGGACGCAAGAACATTTCGACGCGAGCTATTTCGGTATAAACAGGGACAGCACGACGCAAAATTTGTCATGTTCCTTGTCTTATTGTATTTATTTCACTTGATCTACTACTTAACTCATAATTCGTATCATATTTAATTCTGTAAAAATTACGCTTTCCACATATTTTTACGTTATATATGTAAATTATACAACAACTTTTATGTACGATCGATCAATACCTAGTAAGCCTATTATAAATATTATTTGCGAGAGTAAAGTAACCATTTTTTGTCCGTTATCTCGGCATGGAACGTAATAGAATGAAAGTGACAATTTACAGTAGAAACATTTTCATGACGTCACATAAGACACGTACTATAATTTTTTTGGGAATACATCCTTCAACCTATTGCAGTAGTTAAATAATTAGTAACTAAGCAACAGCGTAATCAAAGGTATAAATAGAATTATTTAATGCATAATTCTTTGCGTAATCGTAAAACAAATCTTACTAATACAGCTAATACTCTAATGCAGCTGGCGTACAAACAATTTCAATTTGGCGTAAATTTGTTTAAAAACATGGCGTAAGGTCATTGAAAATGGAGCCTATAAAATCAAGGACAAAATCAGGATTGTTTTTGTTTCCATACTAAAATAAGTAAGTATTTGAAAGGCTATTTTAAATAATGGTTTCGGAAAAAAGGATTGCCCGCCCGACGCAATTTTGATAAAATTAGTGCAATAAAAACATGTTACACATAATGTTCGTATGAAAAACGGAAACAAATAATGCATACGTCATAACACATCAATATATCGAAGACTAACAAGTGATGTGATTTGCGTCGTAACAGCTCGCGCCTCAGTGTCTCTGCGTCTAAGTGTACATGTCTTAGTGGTCGCGCCGTAAGGTCCGCGTAGAAATATCCGAACCTAATGTGTAGATTGTCCGCGTTTTGTTCGGGAACTTTTATTGCAGTACGTTGAAGCACATGATCCCTAGTGAATGCATGGCTTGTCTATGTTGCGGTCTACTCTATCCAATCGTTGTTCATAGAACATTAGTCAATAGAACATTATAGTGAACAGTAGCAGTACAAATATGCAAGGGTCGTCGGTCGTAGGTAGTCGTGCAGTTCCAAATAGCAACTTAAAATATTTTAGTTTGTAACCATTTCCTTTTTTTATGTATTACTTATACTATACAGTGTACTGAATTACACCATAGACACCTTATTACTAATTGTAAGTGAATAATTTTTAGTTTCAAAAATATCGATTTTTATTATTGCAATTTTTAAATGATTCAAAATTTAAGTTAGTAAGAGGGTAGTTAATTTAATTAAAATTTTACCAAATACTAATGATATTTGTACAATGTACATAGATACTTACCACTAACAAGCAAATAATTTTAAACAACCGATTCATATACATAAATTATGTATGATTTACCATTGCATTATGTATATTATGTTAGCTGTGTATTTTGTTAAATATATTTTCAAATTGATCAAAATATTTTCCAATACAAACGTTGTTTAGTTGTTGAGCATACTGTAAAATGTCGAAACAAATTCGTGGGTAGTTATGTAGTATACAGGATGATTCAAAACTCTTGGGCTAAACTTTAAGGGGTAATAGAACACACCTAAATAAGCACTTTTCGTCATACAGTGCATGGTCGTAACTCAAGCTGTACTTATCCCTAGTAGACAAAATAAATCAATATTGTATTTGGATGTCTTAAAATATAGATAGGTAACTACTTGTTTATTTTGTTTGCGCTGGATATGTTTTTGGTCAGAAAAATGTTAAAAATATACCATTAATACTATTTGGGAAAATCATTTTAACGCCACTGCACATCAAACTTGGTCTAATCAAGAATTTCTAGTCAAGAATTTGGTCTCAAACAAATGTTTTCTACGTTAAGTGTTGCCAAAATTAAAAAAGGGATTTTTGTAAGATCAGATATAAGAAAATCCATCGACGATCCTTCTTTTTTATTTAGTCTCATAGTCAGTCCCACAGAAAGAAGCATGGTTGGCTTTTGTCGATGAGACAAATATTTCCTTGACAACTACAAGCCTTCTGATTTTCATGAAAAAAATTAAATTAACGCCTACCATAAACTGGTATGCGACGTGTCTTTAAAAATTTATTTTGTACACTCCCATTTAAGTTTTTTTCCGAAAAACATGGACACTGTTAGCGATGAACATGGAGAACGATTTCAAGGAAACGGCTAAGTTTAAGAAGGGCAGGTGGGAGCCGGCCGTGATTGCTGACTACCGTTGGTCTTTTTAAGGGGCACTTCGAGTGCTGGCTACAAGGGGAAAGCTAAGCGTTCGAAAAATATAAGTATTTTTCTAAAGAATAACGTTTTATGTACCTGGTTAATTTTATATTATTTAAAAAAATCTGACGCGATATTACAATTTCATTTATTACCCTTAATTAAGTTTGGGATAAGGAATAATAATTAGGCGCTGTAAACCCAGTGAAAAAAGTTTTGAATTTGTTACATACTTGTGTTATTTATTCATATCCGTTTCATATTAATTATTTTTTAGGAACTGATTATATGAAAAGAAGAACGACGAAACCTAAACCTTTTAAGTGCGAAACATGTTCGAGATCATACACGTTACAGACAAGTTTAACGAGACACAGAAATGTGCAATGTGGCAAAGAAAAAAAATACGCTTGTAGTTATTGCACGCAAAAATTTTACTACAAGCAGGAATTACAGTGCCATACATATAGTAAACATAAAAATGTAATATGTCAATGAGTATTATATTTTGTAACAGGTTGTTTCAGTTACCTACTGTTAAGGTGCTGATCCACCGCAGTGCTGCATTTATGCGGCACAAAAATTGGGAAAAATATTCCTAATGTGTATGAAGTAATAATTGTCAAAACTGTTTATTTTAAGTGTTAAAAAAATGCGTGCTTTTAATTATATTATTATTATTATCGAGTTTTTCCTGAATTTGTAAACTTTAATGTAAATAAAAATTAACACTGCAATATCGTTTCTAATAAATACAATTGCGCTTCCATAGAAGTATAATTTGAAAGAAATATGGTTATTAACAATTTTACTTATTTTTAAAAGAAGTAAGTATTGTTTCGTTTTTAATCTACGAGTCATTCAAAATGGTTTTAGTGCATCTGTTGCAAATGATTAATTAAGGAATTAATTTAATTATGGAATGCTACAATTTTGTTATTTAGGTAGTTAGCGTAAGTAAGGCAATGTTTATTTGAACTAATTTTATAAATGTTCGAACTATATTAATAATGTTTTTTTTTCGTAGATCTAGATTGGAAGCCGACTAAAAGGAAAATAAATAGAGCTTTATCGATTCCGGAGTATGTGCATGGAGTAGGTTTTATTTGTCCAACATGTAATAAAGTCTATCATTACAAGAAAACTTTGAGTAGGCATATGCGTCAAGAGTGTGGAGTAGAACCTTACTTACAGTGTCCCTTCTGTCCATATCGAGCACGACGAGTTTATGTATTAAAATCTCACATTAACGTTCACAAAGTGAAATCCTCTGCTTAATTATGAATTTTAAGTGATTTTTAAATAATCTAGTCGCATGTATTCAGTGATACCTGATTATTTCTAGTATTTACAAATGTCAACAATGTGTAGTAGATAACATTGATAATTAAATTATTTTAATCAATTGTATTTGCAGTTACCAGCTATTCATAATGTATAAATATAGTAAGAAATAATTAAATATTTTGAAAGATATAAAGCTTTTTGAAATACATTTTTGGATCTAAAATCATATTTGTACGGTCAGTTGCAGAAAAGAAGTTCAATATTTAATCCTGCATTAAGTTAGTAGTTATGACGCCCAAAGTTTTTGACCAGTAGGAAACCAATTCCGCCATTCACCGAGAAAGCACTGTCTTAGCGCTAAAACAGCGATTAGGTTGAGCGCCACACTTAGCGCTGTGCCAGCAATTTTTGATAGCATAATTTATTTACGCCTTTTTATTTTATTTTTATAGTTGTATTATATCAATTTTGCCACGTTTTTATCACAATAGCTTTGGATCGTTCAGTCGTAGTTGGCTGCTATAACGTAGCGCTTACTTTCCGCTGTTTTAGCAATGAGCCCGGCCGAATGCCGAAGAAAAATTAAATTAAAAAATAATAATAAAATTAAAAAAAAATTTGTCTACGTCTTCTATTACCAGTTAATTTATAGTTTCTTATTTCAGAGACACCTTGTATATATACATAGTTTAGTATAGAGTTCCACAGAATTAAATTTAACATAGGTTTAGTTATTCCACGGTTAATTCGTTGTTTAAAATGTTCGATCGATAGTTTCGATTTTGCGTACATATAGCGGGGGTACAATAGGCTGTATTACAGTGGACGAACCGGTGAACCACCCTCAGTGTATTAATTTTTTGCGGGCATATGCGTAAAGATAGTCTCGTCGTATTTTGCATTTTATTTTAGCGTCATTTCAGCTATTACTTGTTACCGCATTGTCTCTTATTTCAGAGACATCCTGTGTATATGAAAAAGATTTTATGATAAAAATAAAGTGAATAAATTATACAGGGTGTTAAAGATAATGGTTAAAAGTTTAATAGACATATAGTACGATCAAAAACAAATGAAAAAGTCTGAATATATACATTCTGTTACACGCGATATACCGATAAAAAACTGTAAAACTTTTTTCGGCACCCTTTATTACCATATACGACGTTACCATATATCATTACGTTTTTTCAAAAAGTTAGTTTTAATATTGAATCGTTTTCAAAATCTCCGTTTTTTTTTAAACCCGGCCTAGTCGAATATCCATATAAATATTTAATTCAATTAAATACAACTATAAGTAACGTTTTTAATCCTAAATCATAAATTTAGTGATTTTATTAAAAATATTAATTTATTTTATTTAAACAATCTACAGTTGCTCATTTGAAACTTTTACAACAACCTAACTTCAACTTCGTAAAAATAAGTCGACTTTCTTGGTATTTTAAAATTACCGAAGACCATCAGTCATTTTCTTTTGTTGGGTAGTTCACATACACAGATAGTTTACGTTCCTTAATAAAAATAGTCACTACCTATTTTGATAAACTAACGTAAGCATCAGCTTAATTTATTAATTAAATTAATTGTAATTGTAATTTATTAAAATTACATTGGTTTTTCATTTATCTATTTTTTAGTCCATACTCGTTTCTTTCTTTTTTCTTCATTTTTATTGTACCTACCTAATAACAACAAAATATTATAATAAATTGACAAAACAGAATAAAATTAATACAGTTATGAAACTCCCACGAAATTAATTACGAAACCTGGTGTCGTCGTGTGTAACTCGACTTTAGTGTGTAAACGACTACAAAAGTATTGTGTTACATCTTACCGTCACTTCTGATATAGGTACTTTTACTACTAAAAGTGTTACTCATAAGTATGACAGTGTGGAACTTAGATGTTTTTTAATTGCCTTTCAAATTTAAACTTACATAGTTTTTTTGCAGATATAATAGAGGACGTTACCTTGTTGGATCAAACTTTTGAACTTCAACCGACATTGTTCGATGAAAACAATGAATGCACAACGATACAAGTGATTTTTCCGGATGGTACTTCGATACCCCCACTAATATCGGAAATCGATACGTTGATTTCTTTAGAAAATATCACGGAGGTGGAGGAACCGCCTCCGAAAATAATGAAACCGAGAAAAGTAGTTTGCCGTTTGCCGAACATTGGACTCCGGCCGGTTATGTCTGTCCTAATTGCGAAAAACTTTACAACGCCAGGAAGAACTTAGCCAGACACATAAATCTGGAGTGCGGAAAAGAACCACAGTACATGTGTTCTTTCTGCGATTATAAGAATCATCGTCGCAATGAGATTAAGAAGCATGTACGAAATAAGCATAACGCTTTGGTCTTGTGATTGCATTTCTTAAACTGTTAATCATTATACAATCTTTGTTAGCAAAGTGTTATAGAAATAAGATTTATGTGGTCCATAGACGCTCGATATCGTTGTGAATTTAAGATTGCGTAATAATATTGAGCGTCTAGGAACCGTTTTAGAAGATGAATTAGATTATTGACAATAATGGCAGAATCTTCTAGTACCTACAACGCCAATTTGCAACTACAATAAATAGAATTTATTTTAAAAAAGTAAATAAATACATAATAGAAAGTATAATTACCTAATGTTATACTTCAACTATGACAATAGTAGCTGTAAAACTGTTATAAATTGAATGTTAATATTGTTGATGTTTATTGATGTATATTAGAAGTATCTGTTAAATTCATTGTGATAAATGTTTGTAGTTTCGTGAAATGCAGAAAAAACTAACAATTAGTGAAAATAAACACTGAACTATTTTCCCACGTTCTTAATTTTAAAGGTAGTCTAATTTACAACGTTTACCTACTTACATAACGGTAAAAAAAATGAAACGATTACCTACGAATTATTTTATTCGCATATTTTCCACATATAAAACATTATAATTTCAGATAATTTGCAACATCATCACGATTCGTTGAAGGATGAAAATGTTCCGTACTCTTGCAATAATTGCGGAAAGATCTATAGGTACCATTCGTCTTTGTATCGTCATTTACGGTACGAGTGCGGCAAAGATCCAGAATTTGTTTGTGAACATTGTCCGTACAAAACGAAACGAAAAAGTAGTTTAGAATTACACACTAAAAATCGCCATTTTATACTAAATAATTTTTAATACCTTGTTATTACGTAGGTATAGTTTTATTTATAAAACTCGTGTCCGTTGCTTAAATTATCCCGCGAGTAATTTCACGATTATACTGGTTATTAAAAATTGTTTAATTTTAAAGTAATCGCGCACATCCAAGCTACTGACATATGAAACGCTAAATTCAGATTAGAATAACCAACTTTGTCGTTTTTGTTTTTGTTTTTAAATAATTTCTTTTGATAAACTATAACTTTGTAAGTTTGACAATACGCAATCAATATATTGTATATATGCGACGCGACTTTATAATATTGTGCGACTACTAACACGATGATTCAGGCAACAGACACCAGTCTTGGCAAATAATTGCACCATGTGTACCTACTTATCGCAATAAATTGATTGGGATTATTTAATTTATTACATTTAATAGTTAAAATAAAATATTTTACATTTTAACGTTCGATTCGGAAGTGCGTTAGTTGTAATTTTATTTAAGTCATTTGAAAATTGTATATCTAATAAAAAAATTGATTGTATTAATAAAAGAAAATTAAAGCAAAGTTTTGCCTAAGGGACGACGGATTTACTTTTAACACGTTAATTGCGTCCTATATAGGTCTATACAGGTGGCAGCACTGGTAGCCGCGCTGGCGTCGAATACGCGGTCCCGTATAAACAATTATTGACTGCAATTAACTGTAACTTTTATTTAGACATTTCCTACTAAATTTATTGAGAAATTTTGATACAAATTAGTTGAATCGGTGCATCACAGGTACTTGTAAGAGATATTATGTTAGTGGTGGTTAAATAGATTATGGTTAAATACACTATAAAGAGAATTCCTACAATATTAATTGACCAAAAAAAATAATAATACTTTTAGTATGGCAGTGGCAATTAATGTGTTAATTACATCATACTAAAATTGCTCTGTGATTGTGAAATTATTGAATTAAAATTGCATAGTCATAATTTTAAATAAATAAACCGCAGTTTGTTTGTGTAATTTAATTTAAACAAATAAAATTCTAAAATACCTGCAACTTATTTACTTATACCTACCTTGTTTGTTTAAAATAAAATCGTTTTGTGAACATCTGTTTAGTATATGTAGGTGGTTTGCTCATGATTTGTTTTATACATAAAGCAACTTAATCAGCGGGAAAATGTCCTACATAATTTTAATAATAACTGAATTGTGTAGATAGCAATGACGCAAAAATGAGTTTGGGCATCTTGCACATCACCTACAGGGTGATTATATAATGTGTAGTGTAGTAATTGATTTAAAACGAGAAACACGATTAAACCTAACATTCCTTATTCATTCCTTATTCGAAATGAGCTTATGACCTTCAGTCATACAATCGAGCAAGTTTTTTTTTAAACATTATTCGATTACGTAATGCTAATGCGTACTAAATATCGTTCAAGTAATTATTTATTATTGATGAATACGTTATATATGAATGCAGTGAAATGACTCTTGAAATGAAACTTGAATGAAATGAAACTTCTCAATACCAGACATACGTGAGACCAAAAAAACTGTCCGTTATTAAGAAGTGTCCGCTAATGGGAAATACGCAACCTATTCTCTTGGTAGCTCTAATTTATAATCATAAAAAAGACAACTAGTGTTTACATTTCCTTTAAAATTTGAAAGTATGAATTAAATTACCTATATAACTGGTTTTGCATTTTTAACGTGAACGTTCGATAACGTTTAAGTTTTAGTTAATAAAGGTATTATTTTCAGTTATCAATTTCGTGAGGCGCTTTATCTTGGCACGCCCAAAAGCGAGTGTAAGGTCACTTACGACCACTTTCCAGTTTAGTAACGACGTTTTTAATAACTTAATTATATTATGTTGCTAATAATGATTTGCAGTCTAACATTCTGTTGTTAAATTATTGAAAACTGTCGATTATTATTCCCAAATAAGTTTCAGACGTTAACCGAATTAATCCGGTGATAATCGGATTAAGTTATCAAAATATTCATAACGATAATGACTAATGACCAGACGTGACTACTTTTGGAGCCGGTTATATAGACCTTCCGTTGACTATTGGTTCACAAACTAAAGTTGGATTGTTTCAATTAGAGCTAAGGTAAAAAGTTTACGTGAACATCGTATAAAAGCAATCGAGTATTTGATTAACCAAAATTAGCGAAACACTTGAAAAAAAATTATCTAGGTACGTAATATGTGGATGCGAATATGATTAATATTAATAATATGATTCAATTTAGTAAGACATCGATGATATTACAAATATAGTCCAGTCAATCTGGCGTTAAAAAATGGACAACCGCGCATTTTGGGTTTTCTAGAAGGATCGGTGGTGAGTGTAAAACTTTCCGAGACTGCGGGTGTTGTCATTCGTTTGCCATCATCAAATTAAAGGTGCAATGAGTTTTTAATTTATATCCCTAATGGTGGGGTAATCAATAAAGGGCCTTAAAACCGATTTAGGAACAAAAGCAGTTTTCTCTACTCTTTTTAGTTATTTATTAATGTTATGCCGCAAAGTGATTAATAAAAATTATAGAGAATTGTATTATCTGCAAGAATGCTCTTTATCAAATTTTTGTCTGAATCGCGGTTACGAAGATAAAACTAATCACGCGGTCTCGTGCCGGATTGGATTAATAGGGATGTCATGTTTTTGTGCGCAAACGTGGAGTTTAGACTTCTCGGCTGGTTATATAAAGTCAATGTACATTGTCCACGCTTCTCACATTCTTACATACGTATGTACCTACATTGTAACACTATGTTGTTTTAGCTGGAAATTTGCAACATTATCCCACATATTGTACATCTTCTTCGTATTCGGCGGAATCCAAGTCATTAGTAAACAAATTGCAATGTCTCGCTTGCGGTCGCGTATATAAATTAAAAAGTTCATTACATAATCACCAGAAATGGGAGTGTGGCAAAGAGCCGCAGTTTCGATGTCCTTACTGTAGTTATAGAGGTAAACATAAAATGCACATAACTCGACATATAATACGAATACATAAAGAAAAGTTGTAAATGACGTGCAGCCAATAGGCAAGACTTAAATGTGGGATATTAAAGATTTCACTCATCATTGATTAGTTCATTATTTTATTTCATAGACTAGTTTATTTCCGATTAGTGTTATCCCTGGTATAATAACTTAATTAGGTAGGATATCCAAGTGTTCTAAACACGTTCAAACCGTCAGATTTTGATATTTTCACGAATGACGTCACATCTCGATACACAGAACCGCCCCGAAATCTTACCTTAATAGTTATTGTACCATGGCGTTAATCTGTGTTTAAGTTGGATTTATGGGTGGGAAATTTAATAGTGACGTGATCTTATCTATATGATAGATTCGCGTGTTTGCAACCCTTTATTCGCGGCCACCAACAGATAATTTATGTAATAATAGTAAAACCATATAAAAAATACAGTTAAAACGAAAAATATACTCGTACGCTTTGTATGTTTTATTTGTCTTGACGATTTTCATGGTTTTACTATTATTGCATAAAATATTTCTAGGCGGCCTCTAATGGAGTAGGATAAAGGGCTTTACTAAGTTTTATAATGATGTTCGTTTTTTTATTGATTTTAGACAATACTGTATTATATGTAATTCTGTATAATACTGATAATAAAAGCATTTAAAAAATGTGTAGATATCATTTATATATATTTTAAAGTGATTTTTATTCCTGACGTTTTCTGTTTAAAATAATCGTAAAGTCATAAATAGCAGATGTTGAGTAAAAACGTATTGACATGTCATGCACCTCAAAATAACTAATAATAATTACTATACATGTATTACTATGTATGATCACTTCCCTTAGTAGTTATGGTCATTTGAAGTTTAAGTACGATAAAAACGGACGAAACGTATTGTGACTGATGGATTGATTGAAGAAAGCCTACTTTGCGATCTCCTCGCTCTCCTGACCAAAATTCAGTTGAATTTTATCATGCGGGACATCTGAAAAATTTTGTTTACTCTAATAAATAAATGTAGAAACTCTTACGTAAGGGCCGTGGTGCACTAGAGCGCTTTACACTTTTCTAGAAAACGGACGGTCGTCGGTTCGTATCTGCACTTGTCAATACTAACACAAATTAATGGATAATTTACAAATTAGAGTGGTATATTGGTTAAACCGCTTACAATTGTTAGACAAGTCGTAACAATCCTGGAATTTTTGAACGAGCATATAATTCCATTATTCGTAGAGTTCATTTGTAGGTGAGCGGCGTTATCAAGGTGGTTTATTTAATGAATTTTGAATTAATTGCACGTTGTTCGTCAAGATTCCCCTACGACTTTATAGAGCGCAGTGACGTATTCCATATAACAAGTTATTTGAATGATCGACACACGTTTTATGCAAATCTTTCTGTCGATAGACAAAGTTGGTATAGATATAGTAGGAATAGATCTTTTAAATGCATATTTTCTTATCTTTGGAAACATGTAGTGTTACATTGTGATAATGTATGTGTTGTTCGAGGAACTACAATGATTTAGTATAAAAATGTAGTCTGGCCGCATCGACATGCTCCAAAAATAACTCGAAACCTGCGCCATATTGGATGTATTTCATATTAAAACAAAACTGCAGTAACAACATATTATTAGATATTTAATTTTTATACATTAATATTATTAAAATTGAATAATATTTTATTTATTTAAATTATATTTGTTTGGATCGTTTTTATTTACAAGAAATGATAATAATTTAATACACTTAAAACAGTTTTATTAATAAAATTAATGATTTTAGGGAAGAGGAAGAAGTTAGGATTGACATGGACTCAAGAACAACTCAGCAAGGCGATGGATGCTGTTTTGAAGGATGGTATGTCAGTCCGAAAGGCTGGTGAAATTTTCAAAGTCCCAAGGACAACTCTAAGGAACCACCTTGCCTCAGGCAGTCGAGACAAAGTTAGAGGTAGAAAACCGATCTTATCTCGAGAACAAGAATTAGAAATATGCAGGGCGATAAACAGGCTTGCTGACATTGGAGTCTCTATCACGCCTGAATGTCTCAAACGGACCGTTTACAATTTTTGCGTAACAAACAAAATTCACAATCCATTTAGCGAAGCAGTCGGTATGGCTGGAAGCAAGTGGATGAATTTATTTTTAAAAAGGCATCCGGACATTGCAAAGAGGGTATCTCAAAATTTGAATACCGCCCGCGCTCGAAACTAAATAAATTCACTGCGAGTAATAATTTTGAGAAGTTTCAAAGGTCATGATAGGTTTGAATTTATTTGAAAAGCCTCGGTCTATTTATAATATCGACGAAGAGGGGAGATGATTATGTTTACTCAAACAACGAGTTATTTTGAAACGAAAAGGGAACAAACGTGGTCCCAACATCGCTACAGAACACGGCGAAAATGTAATAATTGTTGCGCGCGGCAATACATTAGGCCTCATTAGTTATTCCCTTTAAAGGAGAAAGGATAAAACTTGTAGGGCTTGATAAACTCGCGCCCTGGAAGGATCTGATCTTCTTAGTTTTAATGACGCTTCATACTGTTTACATGAAGCAGACGTTGCAGCAGCACAACGCGTGAATTACAACCACGAGACAAATCATTTTTCAAAGCGTTCGAATCTTACTGGGACATGATTCAGCTTTGTTGTTTTGGACTCGAAAATATATTAACAGGAACAAAACTGATCGTACACTTACAAGAAGTCGATTCGAACAAATCTTCAAAGAAGCATGGATCAGGGTTGCGACGCCTAAAATTGCATAAGTTCGAATTTGAAGCGATAGGTATTTATCCTCACAGAATCCCCACAGAATTCCAGATGAGTCATTTGCGCCAAGTGATCTCATCGTCGATCATCATCCGATAATTGAAACACTGTATCCCAAGATGTTGAACAAAAACTTCAAGTAACTGGCAGCCTGCAAGCGCCAGTTGTAGAAACTTTGACGACGAAAAAATAGAATGAACGACTTAAAAGATCTTCAACTTCTCGAAAAGACAACTCCGGCCCTCGTTGTCGGTGTGATAGTGGTGATTGCTCACCTTGAGATTCCGATTTCTCGTACAACCTTAACATCAGCGATGTGAAGATGGTTCCAACTATTTTCTAACTCCTGAGGCACTAGCTAAGGAATCCTATACACCTAAGAGAAAAGCTCTGACCTACCGTGTGGAAACAATGTGCTTAGACGTTTATTACATTTTTATTAATAATTTTGTTGTTTACCATAGTTTTTTTTTAAATAAAAATTGTAGTTTTAGTTTTAATTTTATTAATTTAGTTTAAGTTAAATACCTAAAAATTGTTAAATTAAATTAAATAATTATTATTAATAGAAAATTGTTTGTTTAATAAAATAATGTTATTTTAATGAAAATAGTTTTGCCGTAGATCAATTGTTTATTTTAATTTCAGAGCTGTAAAATTGCAATTTTACATAGCGGTCGCCTTTTGTTCACCTGTTTCCAAGGTAGCCCACAAGGTATTGATTTGGAAATGTGAGATAGTTTTAACGTTACTGGTTGCGTATAAATGAAAATTGTTTATTTTACAGTAAATAATTAGAAACACGTTATTAACAATTAGAAATTAATGTTTTTTATCTGTCGTAAATTATTTTTCATAGTCGTGTATGAATTTTCAGTAAAATAATCAACTTTATGAAAAGGACCGAACAACGTTTTTTAACGAATAAGTACACCAAATATATGTTAGCAATAAATTTGACATTACCAAGAAAAAATTCGACTACTTACGTCCAATGATAAAATTATAAACAATGGAAAACACTTAACTATGGCCACCTTGATTCATCTACTCAGTCTAGAATATCGATTATGTGAACTTGCTTTTTTACTTAATATTTTGGGTTGTAGAACACTTCCACAAAATTTTGTCCAACTTTTTGGTAACACCCTGAATATTACCTACATTACGTAAGTGGTATCTAGTTCAACTCGCCGCCGTTCAAGTCGTTGCCGTATCGTTACGCATTCAACTCGTCCCGAAATATTTAATTTCACTGGCATTTGTATATAGTACAGCCCAAACCCGAAATGCGGTCATTATCTATCCGTCAAGATTTTTGGTCAGTATTCGAAATAATAAGTGTGTGAATATTCTCGATTTGGGCCGGCCAATGTTTATTATTTTGCTGTGGTCAGAAAGCAACTAAAACAAAGCAAAGTAACGAACTTTTGTATTTTAATACAAAACAAGTATAAAATAAATTACTATGAATACCTGATTCGCTGATGGCTACCAGTTGAACCGCGGCGAGTACAACTTGACTCACGTAAATCTACCTATTTCAAAATTTATGATAAACTAAAGCTACTTGAAATATTTTTTTTGTTTAAATACAAAATATACCTAAAGATTTTATTTATACAACCATGATGAACACGATTTTTAGAAGAAAAACAATTTTTAATTTATTGAAGCAGTCGAGGCACCCGAAGTCTAAATAAAAAAAAATTATTGTAAATATAAAATTGTACATATTAGTAAGTACTTATTTTAATATAAAATGGTTCATTCTTGGTGATGGTATATTTTTACGTAATCGATGTCTAACGTATTCGTTTATTTATAGGCTGGAATTCCAATCCTCTTCTTTTTAATTATCTGTGCAAGTGTTGTGGAAATAAATATAAATACAGACGAAATTTACTTAAACATGTGAATTATGAATGCAATCAACAAGGCCGCTTTGTGTGCAAGTATTGTCAACGAATTTTTAAGCAGAAAGTTCATTTGAAATATCACGTTATTCATTTACATAATGGTGTTGTATAGATTTTATTAAAGAATTTATTCTATTTTAATTAGGTAGGTACTACGATATTCATTATTTATCCTTGTTATGTTAACGAAATCTTTTTTTATATATATATATATATTTATATATATATTTTACATACGTAGGTATATAATAATAATCGTTAATTTTGTATATACATTTATTATGGTTAATATTGAAAATTTTATATTTTGTTTATATATGACTTTTAATCAAAATAATCTTATTATATGTTAAAAAGTTTGTTGAAGTTATTTATTCTTTTAATTTTAATAGGTACATAATCATACTGTTACGCGAAAATTATTTTTATCGAACTAACAAATGGTTTAGATAGCTATATCACTCTGCTAGGTCATCACGGCTGCGGGTTCGAACCCCGCTGCAACCATGGGTGTTTGTAAATGTTCTACTAACAGAATTTGAACATAACAGAATATGTATCATAACAACAATTTGTGGTTAATGAATCAAGTTCAAGGCCAATAACAAAACACAAAAACAGAAAAATTTAATAATATCGGTCGGCTCAGAATCTAACTTTAAAAAATTGAATGAATATCGAAAATAATAGTCAACTATCACGTTCATATATAGGTAGGTAGATAGGTAGTTATATAATGTAAGAATGTATGTACTTGTGTGTATTTTTTTTTAAATTTCAATTTATTTAAGAAATTTTATAGCCCAATGAAAAAGGTTCCCTTCAACGAAACAAATTCGCAGTCACTTCATATAAATATATGTATATGTATTTGTTAGTAGTGCAGCATGTTGTAAATAAACATCGGAGGTTTCAACAACAAAGGTTTCTGGTTTACCTAAGGATTTGGTCGTAGATGGTGTATGTAATAAAAATCTTAATAACTTAACCCCCTTTCGTTTTAGAGAACAGTCATAATGAGAAAAGTTGTTGCTTATCACATCTACCATTTAAATACAATAAACTCGCGTTAATCCGACAATTATGGGACCGAGAGTAGCGCCTGGTTAATGGAGTCAGACTATCTCGTTATCTTCCTTGCACACGTTAAACACTCTTCTCGAGCGGTGCGTCGGTTTAGAAGGGGTGACGAACTGTCGAGCGTCGGATTAGCGCGAGTCTACTGTATGCGATCTTCATTTCATATATCATCTGGGGTCAAATCATTATGTGAATATGGAACTTTTTTTTACGGGCACACATGAAAATTTCAAGAAATCCTAAGTCGGTCAATTTTTATGATAGGAGAGCTAAACGTAAAAACAAATTATAGGTAATTTTATAACGTTTAATTTTTATTTAAAGAATTTTTTGATAAAATCTTTCAATTAAAAAAAACACTTTGCCCCGTATTTGACCCCTCCAAAAAGAGGGGATAAAACCCTTTCAATTGCGTCCGATTTTCGTTTACAACATTCTATACTAGTAACAAACATATGTAGGTATATACATTTTGAAGTGAGTACGAATTTTTTTATTATTGCACGATTTTTGTAGTTTTTACTGGGCTAATAATTTAGGGGAATAGTGAGCATGAGAGGCAAGCTAAAAATATTATAAAAACTCGTAAGTTATTTTGCAAATATTTAAATACCTACAATATTAGTTCAATCTACTTTGATTTAGCGTGTCCATATATACGTATATCTTATCCAAACCTATAGGATGTCCACGTCATCAACAAAAAGTTACTAAATTGCAGCACTGTGTGAAACGTCATCATCTAGTAACCTTGTATTGATGACGTGAACATCATATAGGTTTGGATAAGCTATATATAATAAATATATGTTTGTTTTTGTTTTAATATTTATTTCTTTTTCAGAGAAAATATTCCACTGCCAAACTTGTAATAAAGCTTATAAGAGATATGATTCTTTGAATCGCCATATTCGAAATGAATGTATGAAAACAGGAAGATTCACATGTTCTGTATGTAACAGAACATTCAAACATCGTTTTAATATGAAAACTCACGAGAATAGACATTTTATATAAGTAATGCGCTTGTAAGTAAATTAATTTATTATTTGCTGAATTCATTATAATTAGCCACTACATAATATTAATTTATCTGTCATTTAATAAAAGCAACGCGTTTTTCTCGAAAACGCTTAGAGATACTTAAAAATTACTTAATATAAAAATTGTAGAATATGAAGCAGGCCGTCTGATGGTGACCTTGAGTGACCTCGAAACCCATTGGTTTTGGAGTTATGGGCCTAAGCTATCTCTTCTTAAATTGAATGTGATGTCCAATCGATAACTCGTAAAAAAATCAAAAGTTTTGCTTAAAGGAATTTTTCGAAATAATTAATCGCTGTGAAAATACGAGACAAAATAAAAATTTAGTTTAGGTAAATAAGAACCAAAAACGTGCTCATCGTTAAAAATGAAAACAAGCTCTAACAAAAACGGAGAAATCAACCAGCCTTTCAAGAAATTATTAAGGTCACCTGACTTAATCTGTATGGATATTTACCTCTGGGGAAAAGCAAAAGATTCGACATACTTTGGACGACCTATTATTCATAATGACGCGAAAAATGGAATGAAATCAATTTTTGAAAACATTGAAGAATCTGAGATGGACCGCAGTTCAGCAGACTTTTCACAAAAGATACAAAAGTGTTTGGAACAAAATGGTGGTCATTTTGAACATTTTTATAAAAAAATAAATCGATGTTAAACTCCAATTATCAAAAAATTCTTCCGAAACTAAATTTTTATTTTGGTTATTTTGATTAATTTGGTTAATTTTAAAAAAAGCAGGTCTATAACTCCGAAACCAATTGATTTCAAGATCACTCAAGGTCGCCATTAATTGATCTTTACACTCTACTATTTTTATAATAAGTGATTTTTACCTATATCTAATCGTTCGAGAAAAACGCGCGGCATTGTTTAAACGACTTAGCCTGTATATATAAACATTTTTGGCATCTATATCTTTAACATTAAATATTTAGATATAGATAATCATCAAAACAGTTGTTATCAAAAATATAATCGTTACTAATTATCAGTGTAAATACGAAGATGAAAAAAATGATTTAGCAATTAAAATATAATATTACCGACCTTCACTCGTAAAATGAAGAATAATATAGAAAGAATTAGGGAGTAACGTTAGGAAATAATTAAGTAATTGTTTTATAAATAATGAAAATATTGCGATGCTAAAATTTATAGAAATATGCAAACAGCCTATTCATATTTTGATTATGTATCTTAACGATTATGTTTACGAATTGCTATTTCGTAATTGATCGAAATAATGCGTTATCATAAAACAAATAAAATTATAAATAAATTATTGAACTTTAATTTCGACGTTCATATTATCAATTTAAATCAACAAATTCTTAATTCATATCAGTTCTGCGTTGCGAACACATTGTTTTCGGCAGTTTATCTTGTTAGTGATTCTTAGGTAAGTGTACAAAAAATTGAAAGGGACATTTATCGATTTACGATTAGTTCACGACGAAACATATCTATTTAAACATAATATAACCTAAACTGATTTGTTTTCGAAATACGACATGTTGTTAAAGCTAACAAAAAATAAATAAATAAAAAAAGCCATTTTCAACAATTACTCTGATGCTTAAATTTTTTGGCTTGCAATTAGTTATTGTCATTTAGATTCTTTTTTACTTGTCGTAATACACTTTACTTCACAATACAGGATTACTTTATTTATAGTTTAACTACAATTTGTAGTTTTTAGTTATTATTATTTTTTAATTCTCTAAAAACGGCCAATGGCCTCAAAATTTTAGTAGGTACTAGATTAAAATAAAATCATTATATTTAGAAAAATAACAGTGGTGTATCGTTTAAAAATGTTTAATTAATACCAAAAAAATGATTCTTAATAGCATATACACGGTACGTCACGATGAGATTTGATTAGCAGAATATATCTAGAAAAATAACAAGAGTTGGTACTTAAAATTTTGCAGGCAACATTCTCACAACACATTCTTTTTATTTAAAATAATTTTAAATTTCTAATTTCTCCGGTTACTCCGGAAATGGGTGTGAACTTCAAATGGAATTTCCTAATTTTTATTATTGATGCGCTTGCATTTCCCAGACGATTGTAAAATTAGTTTGTCTCATAAACCTGCCTTTAAAATTAGCCCTTTTTGAATTATATATGTATCTACTTCTTGTTTTGTAAAAAAATCAATAGCTGCAGGCTATTACAAATAACTATATTTTCAAAACAGTTAAGTATGCACGTACAGATTTAGGTAATTATTTTGGAAGTACGTTGCATCAAATACGGTATTATAAACTTAACAAAATACCGGGTGTTCAGAAATAAATGCCACACTTTTATCCGAAAAATATCAATATCTTATTAGTTTTAAATAGCAATCTACGTTTTTCAATTTTATTGCATTGTACGTTCAAAATCAGGGACAGTATGTATTTACTTCCCTATAACGAAATGTCATAGTTTTAAAGTTATTTTGGAAAATATATTAACTACCTCAAAGTTTTACCGAAGGTGGCATAAAGTAAATTAAAACATAAAAAATTGGTTAAGTACTTCGCGTTGGTAAAATATTTACTTCGCTAAAAAATATCATATGAATGGACGAAGCAAGGTTTTTTCGAAATTGACTGTTTCAGTGTAACCGGAAATCTAAAATTATTTTAAATTCGAAAGGACGTAATTCTTAACTTAACTCGCAACTCTTATATTTTATATCCTATATTTTTTTAACCAAATCTCGTCGTGGTATATCCTGTATATGTTATTGTAGATATGTGTAGGTTAGTAAGGAATAAATATAGACAATTTTTGAAAACGAAATAGTTTTTGATATAGGTACCTACATATTATGCTAGAGCTCATCCAGTTTAAGATTCAGACTGTCAATCACAATAGTATGAGTTCGAAATTTTTAAAGCGGTTATTTTGTCTAATTTTAACTATTTAAGACAAATTTGAAAATTACCGCAAGAGGTGGCAAAGAAGTGATAAAGATTTCCAATATTTCTTTTCGCGCGGAATTAAAAAAAATAAACAATATCGCATCTAAAGAAAATTATAGTAACAATTATGATTGACAGTCCCAACCTTAAACTGGATGAACTCTAGTTGAGACTTTTCAACATAAAACAAACCCTGACAATTTTTGGTACTTACTTAGTAGCCACTCTGTATAGATACATAATAAATAAGTTACCGCAACGTTTGCTTATAATTTCAATAGCGCATTATAAAAGATTTTTACAATTAAATTTTACAATTTAATTAATTTTTTTAAAATTAAATTTTAATTAAATTACGATTTTACAGTGTAAACTAAATTTTAAGTGGCTATTTATCAATTTAAATGACGATTTAACGTTTTAAAGAATCGATGTCAAAAATTTTCACAAATAAGCAATTTTGTAAAATTGAAATTTATAGGGTTTAATATATTTAAAAAACTATACATATTTGCATATGTTTATGTTTATATGTATATAGCAATGTTATAACACGATATCTATCTTAAATTTAATAAATCTTTAACGCCTAAATGGATTTTCTTAGATTATAAAGTTGACAAAAACTTAAAAAAATTAGGATTTTTAGACTCGTAGATTTTGAGCTATTAATTTTAAAAAGCAGCAAAAATCGCACAAAAATAACATATTTAACTCTTTAAAAGTTGTAACTTAAAAACTATTTGACCTAAAAAACTCAATTCGGTGCCATTCTCTTCTGTTTTTAATGAGCTTTTTAAAATTCTTATATTGAGCCGCGCTGTCATTAGAAGAGTATACGATTTTCTCACGGTTGAAAGATTTTCTTTTAGGATTGAAATCAACTTTTTTGGAAATTTAAAAGACGGCTTCAAACAGTCCGAGATGAAAACGTATTGTAAATGTTTGATGTTTTCCCGAATACACTTACAATATACAATGTATTTTTATATTATTTGTAGTGAAAAAATGATTAAATAGATTACTAGCAACTTTCAAACCGCAATTACGCAGTTTATAATATTAGTTTCCATAGGAATTCATTGTAAAATTTAGCACATAAATAGTCAAAAACATACTATAGTTTTTTCAAAAAAAATAAAATAGGTGGTTTTGAGATTTTCAAAAAGAAATTCTTTTAAAGTTTTCAAAAATTACAAAATTTAAATATCATAGTCATGTTGGATAATATAAAATTAAAGCCCATTAAAAACAGAAGAGCACGACATCAAATTGAGCTGTCTAGGTCAAATAGTTTTTGAGTTACAGCATTTTAAAGGAGATGTCATTTTTGTGTGATTTTGCTATTTTTAAAATCAACAGTTCAAAAACTGCTAGCCCAAAAATATGAAACTTTGGGTTTTTCGTCTTGTTAATAGGTACGATGAATATATAAAAAATCATACAAATCGGAAATCTTAAAGTCCAAAAATATGTTTTTAATTGGTTGATTTGACATGGAATGTAAGTCTCATTGCAATATTCATACTTTCGATTGACAAAGCGTCCACGTCAATGGACTTAGACTACATAAATCAATGGCAAGACAGTAATGATTTACACTGATTGACTTCTGAGACCTCCAGTTATTAATGATCTAACAATTAAAGAATTTTGCTTTATTGAACCCATTTTTATTACAATCTGTTAAAAAAATGCAAACATCCACGTTAAGTAATATGTCAAACAATAATTGTTGACAAGTAGGAGGCGCATCCGCCGATGTGCCCCTTTTTTATTTACTAGTCAGAATAAAAAACTATTTTTGTCATTGGGGTTGAAGAAATAAGATATGAGAATTGTTTACAAATAAAAATACGCGCAGGTATAGTGTACAGGGCAGGGTTTCCCAAACTTTTTATACACTAGAGCACATTCTAAAATACCGGAAGGGGTATGAGCACCTAACCTAACCTTAAATTGAATTTCTTTACCGAAATTTGTAGAATTAAAAGAAGCAAAATAAGTATTTTTGAAACTAAATGTAAATAAAAACTTTTCGAACTGTGGCGGGTACACATAAGTTAAACGGCGGGCACGGAGTTGGGAACCCCTGCAGCGTAGAGTTAATTCAATTTATTTAAAAAATGTGATATAGGTATAAAAGAATTTTGAAAATAATTTCATCACTTTCCACTGATGAATAATTTTAACAAACACTAAGTATATGTAGTACGTTAAAGATTGTTAACATTGATACGAGATTTACGTTTGAATAGAATACTTTAAGAACGCCCAATATATCTAATTCGCATTTAAATTAGCGTTATTTCGAAGCTGATAACAGTGGATAATAATAATTACTCGGACCGTCACATATGTATTACCTCTGTTCCGTCACACTATCAAACAGTTTTGCGAACGGTACAGTAAATGCTTTCGGCCAATCAACATTTTAGATTTTGACATTTTATTGTTAGTAAATTTTAAAATTCTGATTAATCAAAAGCATTTACTGTACCGTTCGCAAAACTGTTTGAAGGTGTCTTGAAACGGACCTAATAATTACTTGGACGGTCACATATGTACTACCACTCGTCGCGACGATTAATGAACTCGTGCGCAGTTTTCCGAAAGCGTTCGTACGCGTTATTTCCTGTTGTTAATCTAACCTACGATATTTGTGGATGATAACGAATTTCGATGTAAAAACGCACGTGTTAAAATGATTTGTGGCCGTTTATTTGTGTTTTCTTCAATTTCTAAATAGTGACGCGATGTTTAATTTTGTTTACCATGCGAAAATCCTTAATTCGGTAAGTTTATCTAAATTGTTTTGACTATTTTTATAAATTCCGTTCTTACATTTTTTTACCTGTATTACGTAAATAAGTAATTGGAATACGACACCGTTTCTAATGTTTTTTTTTTTAAATATAGACGAGAGGGAGGCACCTTTGACCGGGGGCAGTTTTTTGACAGTTTTCTCTCTAAAAAAAAAAACGATAGTTTAGGTGAATTTTTACAATGCTACAATACATGATTGATTTTTAACAAGTGACCTTCGGTTCATTTTAATTAAATGTACACATAAGTTACAGTTACTGTTACTGAAAATTACGAATGCCCAGGATATTTTCAGGCCACATGGAAATTTGATTATGCATAACCTAAACTGATAACGTTTATATCGGTCTAAATTTTGTTTAATGGTGCCTTTGGGGCAGTTTTGAACATTTTTTTTTTAAGTATCACATACAACTAAACAAGATTTTTTTTTGTTTAAATCGATGTTACGAGTGCTGATACTCGTATGGTATGGCAGTTTGAGAAAGAAATAGTTGTACGTATAGTGCTCACCCCGGAAAAGGTATTTATTCTGATATTTAATTGTAAGACGGATCTATTTGGAAATAGAGAAAAAGTACAGTTATAAGAAATGAGTGTATTTTATTCTTAATAATAATATTTAAAAAAATTCTAGCGCGGGTCAATTTGACTCCTGCACCTGAATTAACCCTGAAAGAGTTGACGGAAATTTATGCGTACTAATTTGTAAATTAATTTCGCAAATTGTACATCGATTGGTTCACCAATAATTATTGCAGAAGAGGTGTCGGTGGAAAAGAAGTACATCATCAAATCTTTAAAGTATTCATTTCAAGTTCTATACACGGTCTGATTTGGTTGGAAATGCGTCATTTCGATTCGATCGAATACTGTATCCAGACGGTTCGACGTAGCAGCCAATTTCATCGATAAATCGATCTTTGTCTTATTGGCGAGCGCCCACATTACGACTGCTTGTTTTTTTTTTAAACGCCAACACGATAGTATCTATTAACCTTGGAGACGTCCGATTATTAATTTTATGATTACTTACATTATTTACGTTTTAACATGCAGATGTTGCCGTCGCGTCGTTCGCAAAATATCCATTATTGTTAAATAAACAGTATATGACCTTTACGATTTGTAAACTAAACCTTACATAAAATAAAACTACAGCCTATCCAAACCGATATGCAATTCACGTCATCAACAAAAAGTCACTAAATTGTTTATTTGTAATTCGGTTTAAAGTTTGGGAAGTGACGTATTCTATAGATGATTTACTTGCGCACATATTAGATGGCATAAAGAAAGACTACAATTTATTAGAACTGCAAAAATACGAGGTACGAGCTGACAGAACGGTGTGAAACATCATCATCTAGTAACCTTTTATTGATAACGTAAATTGCATATACGTTTGGACAACGTGTAATTATTTGTTTTTGTGTAGATTATTACGCAGTAAACTTTAGAGACAGAAGAATCAAACTGTTGTAACACTGGTCCCAATTTTTGTCTTGAGTAATAAATATCTGGTTGCAGTGTAGTAGTTATTGTTAACAACATCGATCTATTTCGGTAATCGACCTTTCCCTTCTTGTATCTATTAAAAATTGTTTTTGTAGTAATGTTTTAATGGTAAATTAGGTTTAGATAACGGTTATAACGACGGATTTGCGTGGTAACTGTATACAATTCAACGTCATACACAAATATCTTAGAAATTTACGCAACAATTGTATTTGTATGTTAAAGAACTATAAGTGAAGGGTTAAAATTTGTTGTAATTCCTTTATTTCATTCCTATGCACATCTAAACATTGACATCGTATTATGCAATTCGGCAGAAATAAATAATTCGTAAACAACGGTTACGTATCGCCTTTCGACGAGTTTTTATAATAAACATTTTTATAGAGCGGTTGTTTGCCCTGGCCACCCGATAAATAAATCAAAATATTTGTTACATAAACAAATTACGTGCTATTTTGATACACGTCAGTCTAAACATCTCAGCATAAATTAACTCATTTTATTTTTAAAACCTTTAATAAGGGATTAGCCGACAAAGCTGCAGTGTAGACGAATTGAGCCGTCGTTCGTTGGGTTGGCAAGAATCTAGGAAAACTCATTATTTTGTTGAATGATGGCCCTCCACACGATCCGACATTCAACCAAATCGGTTAAACCTTCCAACAAAATCGGATCATCTGTAGAACGCTTAATACATAAATACTAAATGAGAAAGTCGTCGTAGAAGCAAAATATTACGTTTCCGTAATCACATGTATGTATTTATTTTACAACAATCTGCTTTAGTAAGCGTTCATTGTAAATATTTATCTTTTGTAAGTAAATAAATTTACAAATACTTATTTATTTTTGTTGCGGTAAAATATGTGCGTGTATGAAAAATACTAATCGGATTTCTAATAATTAGATACCTCTACCTACTTGTTAGAAAATATTATCGTATTGTATGTATATGTATTTATTTATTTTTAATATAATTTAAATTGTATGTACTTGTATTGTGATGCTATACTGGAAAATTTAGTTTTTTATTGCGAGAAAATAATTTTTTTCTGCTTTCATCAATTTTCCAAAATACATTCCTACTTATATATTTTATTGCGAGTTTTCAGAGTCGATAAATCATTAATTTTTTATTAACAATAAAATTTAGTAACCACTATATGAAAATAAACTAGGATTTTAATTGACATGCGACCATTTTTACAGTTATAATGAAATTATTAATAATAATAACAAATAATATTTAAATTATTCCACTAAAAAGTAGAAGTTTTTAGAAAATTTTCTTATTCTAATATCGGCAATATCTAATATCTAATATCTGTGTTTAACATTGAAAACGGCTCTCCCGTATTTTATCGCAAATGAAATCGAATATCTAGTGGGCTGTTCTAGTTTTACGTTTATCTAATAAGTAAGATAAGGTAAACATGTGTGTTTTGTCTTTTTTTGCTCATTTGTGGGCATTTAATCACTTAGAAGACAGCTATAGAACGTTCGCCCTAAAATTATTTGTGCTAATGATTCTGTTCGAACATTTATTAGTAGCAGCACACGATATTGTAATAAAACTAGCAGCAGAAAGAACGCGGTACAGTGCTGTGCCGCTCGATTTTGGAGTGGTTTGAAATAATTTATACGTAGCGTCCATTGGTCGCTAGGCGGTGTTCGTACACGGTTGGCATCTCTCCGATCCTAATTCTACAGTGAAGAAGCTTTAAGCTGACAATGCCTATACTATAGTCTATCCAAGCGGCTTGCAATGCACGTCATCAGTAAAAAGTTACTAGATTGTATATTTGTAATTCAGTTCTATGTTTGAAAAGCAACATATTCTATCGATGATTTACCTGCACACATATTGTATGGTACAAAAAATGACTATAATTTATTAAAACTGCAAAAATACGTGGTACGATCACTGTGTGAAGCGTCATCATCTTAACCTTCTATTGATGACATCTATTGGAACCGTATACGAGATTAATTTCTTCCGAATACGACAAAATAGTTGTAGTTTGTAGAATACTATTTTGTTCCTTTTTAATGCATCATTTTATAAGATATATGCAAGTATATATTTTGCTAGGCATGAATTAGATAATGAGAAATTTTAATTTATGCGTATGTTCGAAAAAAAAGTGAATAGTGTTTAAATAACAACATTATATTTTCATTAAATATATTTCAATTGCCTACGCTAATGCTTCTGGAAATATATCGAAATAATTACTTTATTAGAAACACACGGCTTATAAGTAAGTAAAGTAAGTAGGTACATAATTTTATATTTTTTATTTTTTTAGGAGAAAGTTGGACTTGTCCCAAATGTAAAAAAAAATACACCAAAAAACTTTCATTCTATTGTCATAAGAAATATTATTGCGGAACACCAGGACGATTTTCATGCGACTATCCATATTGCAATTACAAGGGCAAAACAAGATCTAGTTTAAAACGCCACATGTATGTCCATCAATGAATATACCTGAAATTATTTTTTCCTACGACCGCATTTAGAAACTGCCCCATACATTTTTCAAGTTTGTTTTTAATTTTTACACTACTTCAATTAAGTTCGTGGATTCATTGTTTAGAATGTTCGAAATAACTTTAATAAAAAGTATTACGTCAATAACGCAGTAGGTACTTAAGTGCTGTTGACATTTAAAATGTCAAAACTGTCATTCGGTATTGAAATTTGGAAATTCATCGTTTTAAAATTTTCACTCCATATAGTTTTATCATAACGATGTATTGTTTGCCTGAAGCTTGCTGTAAACATACATGTATTTTTGTTACGTTTTGGTTTTCACGTCGAAAGAAAAAGATTTTGGTAGGTAAATATTTCTTGTGATCGTAGGAAAAATAGTGTACATTACTGGTGCGGAAAGTGACATTTTTCACAAGAGTGGGCGTGGGAATGAGCGAAAAATATCACTTTCCGCACTAGTAATGTGTACGGTATTCCTCGGCTTCGACTCGGCCCGCAACTCCGGACTAGTGATACAAATAACGATTTCATCTAACAATTAGTATTTATACTGTATTTAAAAATATATAAAAATTAGAAAAATAAAAATTGTAGCTAATAAATATTTATTTTTTTACGACGCATTAATTTATCTTTTTAAGTAAGGATTTTTTAGTTCAGAAATATTATAAGTTACGAAATAATAGCTACAATTACAATTACATATTAACAAATTAACAGTCCCAATTAACCAAAGGGCCATAATATTTATAGTCTGCGATTAACTATGATCATTTTTAAACCAAATTTAGAAAGAATCGTTGCGACAATTGCTTCTAAAGAGAAAAACAAGGTTTGCAGTAATGATTTGGCAATAATTGTCAATTACAATAGAAATTATTGTTTAAACAATTGACGTTTAGCGGTGGTCTTCTGTGGGATACGTCTTAAATTTAATTACTATCTATGAATACGAGGAGTTTGGAAATTCGTCGTTTTAAAATTTTCATTTTCCATACAGTTTTATCATAACGATGTATTGTTTGCCTGAAGCTTTTCTTATTGTGTGCTTAAATTTTAAGATTTCTTTGTTCATTTTTTATCTGTGATTTGTTTAATTTTTGTGAAATCCGAGATTCCTTTATCGTGTTTTTCTAGAAATACGTTTATTAATAGGTAACTACAATATTTAAATTATAGACCAATAAAACTTCTTTCGGATTCCAGACAATTCTATATTCAGTTTTACAGTCGAGACGTTTGATTGAAGATTGTTATTGAAATTGTTGTTTCGAATAAATATACACAGGGCGATTTTGGGGAAATCTAACATTTCCGAACGATGATTCGTCTGCGATGGTCAGGTTTATTGATCACCAAGGTTTCCAGACCTTATTCTATTAGATTGCTTGTCACATTTTAAATGGCGATGCCCTTAAAAACTACCTACATCATACGACATCAGATGAGTTAAGGTACGCGTTCATTTAAGAGCTATTTTCGAGTAGTGTTACTCTCAGAAGCAGCTATCAACTAGCGGAAAATCACCTTTCGTGTAGCATTCTCAGGACCGTGTCACTAGCTCAAACATCAACTCGAGAGAGTGCCGTAGAAGTGAATGTTTAGTTCGCTGACGTTGTGTCAGTGACGATGGGTGCAAAAACTAAACGCACTTCGCTCTAAAGTGCTATCAAATAGAAAAAGAGTACGAAGAATGAAACGAAAATGCCGGAATAAACCGTGGATTCAACGTCGATGCGAATTTGGTGCAATTTCTTCACTTATAAAAGAACTTTAAATTGAAGATGCTCAGCAATTTCGTAACTTTGTCCGTATGACTCCGCAGTCACCTGTACCGCTACAGGTGCAATATACAGGGTGGGGCAAAAGTATGGAACCAAGCCTTTTACGCCTAAACTATTTGCTTTTTGAAAAAATAAAAAATGTATGTTAAATGGGACAACAAGGCGCATCTTTGGGAGTTACCGGTTCCAGTTATTTTTGCGTATGACGTCATAACTTTGTTTTTTGAAATAGAAACTCGTTTTACAAATACTTCGATTAAAAAGTACATAAATTTTCTTTTATAAATCTATTAAAAGAACGCTAAAATACCGTAATTGGTTTTTGAATAATTAAAATTTTATATTTTTGAGTCCTTGCGAAAGTCACTGCACTTGGTGTCCCATAACATGGAATGCCATCTTTTTGCATGCCATCTTCGCAAGTACTGAGAACAACTCTTGCAATTCGAACTTCGTATTTTGAAAGTACCTATCAGGAGTGTAAATAATCGCATGTGCAAGACACCGAGATGTATTTTCACTTGCGAGAAATACTCTCGAAATACCTGACGCGTTTTACGTAGCTACTATTGTGTGGTAGGATTTTTAAACATCTATTTTGAACTGTCGCAAATTATCACCAAGTAATTTTTATTTTTCCAGTAATTGCATTAAACTTCCAAAATATTCATTGATCTTATCAATTTTTTTCAAATAGTTCCAACCATACAAAATAAAAGAAAATATTTCTAACGCCGGAATTATAATCATCTGTACATTGTGTTTTCAGATGTTCGTAATCAATGTATTGGTTGTGGCAGAGTTTACAGACATTTCGGTTCCTTGAAAAGGCATCGAAAGTACGAATGTGGCAAGGAGTACAAATTTAGCTGTTCTGTTGCAGGCTGCAGCTACAAATGTAAACGGAGTGATAACCTAAGGAATCACGTAAAATCTCACTTAAAAGTCTCCAATGTCGATAAAAGTATAAATACACGTTTTCAACAAATATAAGAAATACATAGTAAGAATTTAAGTAGTTTAATCTTTTATTTGCTCGTTTTCAAGACTGAACTATATTAGGTTACCTTGTTTATAATTTTTTTAGAGTTTAATTTTTATTATGTAATTATCTGACATAAAATAAATGTTTTAAATAAATTTTTCTTTTTTATAAATATTTAGTATATAATATTAGTATGTACAGTCAAGTTCATATGTTTTGTCCCGTCGCCTGTGTAAGTTTTTATCGTAAAAGGCTCAACAAAAAAATTATTTTATTTATTATCTGACGTGTCCCTTTTACAATTCAAATGCAACTGTCTCCCTTCATCCCTCTTGATCCTCTCTCGTAGCTCGTTGGCATCTCGCGGTACAGAACATATGAACTGTACATGTTGAAATTTTAATTTTATTAAAACATCATTTTCCATTTAATAATTACCGGTTGATACTCCGGGAACCAGTGAATTTTACACGTAATAGTGTTGAGTCGCCATTTTGGGTGGATTAGTAGAGAAACAACATTGAACAAATAATGAAACTCCGGTCAGTTTGCTCTAGGTGGTTGCGTTCCACCGCTATTGAAGGTTGAAAGTGTTCGAGCTGTCGGTGCATTTGCTTCACATATCTGAGTCAAACTTCAACTTTTATTCAACAATGTACGTTACAAACAATTAAACGAAAATAGTCGATCGTGTCATGTAACACTTGTGATAAAAAGCGATGGTTGCAACAATCCATCAAAGTCCAAAATGAACTACTACCATGATAATGAGTACGATCAATATCTATATAAAAAAGGATCTATATATTAGTTTTATTACTTTTTTATATTAATTTTGTTTGTTTTCTAGATTGTATTCGATCAGCAATTTACTGTCAATCTTGTCATAAACCCTATAAAACTAGGCAGTCTTTGAGGCGACATATTGTGTTTGAGTGTGGAGTAGATCCAAAGTTTCAGTGTCCCCATTGCCCGAAAAAATGTAAACAGAAAACTCATTTGCGTTCTCACATAATGAGAATACATGGACTTCCAAGTTAATTTGTTTTCTTTTTTAAATTGTAGGTAGTACAATGGGCGCTATGAAAAATGGGACACCAAAATTTGTATAATGTATAACTGACTTTAAAACTTAAAGTAGATATCTATGAAGTGACATTCGATTTACATTAGAAAAGCGAAGGAGCAAGGTGGTAAATAATAACAACTTGCAGTAAACAGTAGTTACGTCATAAAAGTATTAAATAATTGTTTTTAAATTTATCCTTCTAAATACACCAGCATTTTCGTAGAATTACGTCAGGTAGTTGATTGTGAGCTGTCTAGACATGACAGTCTAGCTGTCACTTTTGATATTTGATTTTTTTCCGTAAATTATAAATAAAATAGAAACACGATTTGTTTGGCTGCGAAAAATAAAAATATATTGTAGGTATATACAGTAAAGTCGAGAGGTTATGTGCGGATTATGCAAATTATTTATTATTCCGTCAAGTAAGTTAGTTTTATACCAATAAATATTCATTAAAATTTAATTCATGTCCCAGTTTTCAAGGCGGCCACTGTACTTAAATACATTTTAATCATTTTTATATTAGGTATAGATATTGTTTAAAGAGGTTATGTACAATACAATGATGTATTTGAACGATGAACAATGTAATGCTCTCTCTTTATGCACATTATTTTTACGTAACCCCACGAAAAGTTATCTAACGGTGACAAGTCAGGAAACCAGGCTGGCCATTCTAATTGTAAGTCCCTTCCTGGCAATTCATCTGCTAGATAAAACGTTATTCAAGTATGTATTCCCTAACACATGCTGTAAAATGTGAAGGTGTCACGGTTTATTGTTTTCAATCGATTAATTTTATCATTTTCTTTTCTACGAATATTATTATTTTATTTTTGACGTTGTTTCATTGCCACATAATAACACTACTAAATAGAAAAAATACCGTTTTGAAAAACGCAAAGAAAACAATAGTTTCCATTTAAAAAACAAAATTTGTTACCGTAACAACGAAACAAAACAGTATACAAACAAATCAAATATATAATCGTGTGCATCTAGATAAACAAGAAAACTTTTGTACTTAACATTTTTTTTGTATTTCTTCTAATTAAAAAGCTATAGTCAGTATAAGTTACCTACTTTTGTTACACTTTGTACTATATATGTAAGTACTTCTTGCATGATATAATAACATTAACATATTTGTAAGTTAACTAACTGTTAATCCATTAATGCGTATAATTGCTTCTAAAAGATATTTGAATGTTGTATCAAATTGAATTTTTTACTAGTCTGTATATCATTTTTTGAAGAATGTATCTATAGGCAATACATTTTAAATATAAATTGCTGGCGAGTGGAATTAGTTAACGTTAAAAATAAAGTTTCTTTGAATTAATTAGCATTAGTATCTACTTACAATTATTAGTAGCAAGTACTTCAATGCCACTGAGAGATTATGAGATTAATAGATTAATTAATTATGGGATAGCGAATAAACTCGCCTAGTTTAATTGAGGCTTATGAACAGGCGATTTTTTAAACAGCGATTAACAAGTATTTCTTTAATCGCGGTTAGCGCAAGTTTAAATTTTTGTTTCTGAATACCGCTGAAAGTGACTAAGAAATCAAGCAAATAACATTTGGGTTAATTTTAATGGTTTCATGCAGTACAACGTCTCCCTATGTAGGTAGGTACTTTATGTACTAATATTTTTTGAAATGTCTTATTGTTTTTTTTGTAGGTGCTTACTTGTATTTTTGTTTTTTTTAGTGTATACAATTTTATATTCAAGATTTGTGTAATTCTATTATTGTAAACCGTGTATCCTATTCAATGTTATTTCATTGAAAAGTAATACTCGAAAATTAATTTTTTAATGCGTTTGTGATGGTGTTCGATCGTTTTTGAAAAACGGGGAATAATCAATAATTACCAATTTAAAAGTATAAATTCTACGCACTTCTGACTGTGAGAAAATGGAAAAAAGGCTTTGTTTTGGAAGTTATGCTGAATATAACCAATTACCTATGTGCGAAATGGAGAAAAGGTTTTTAATAATTTTTATTAGAGACAAACTAACTATACGTTATTCAAGATAGGTTCCAATCTATGTCATCCATAAAACCTCGTATTTTTATAGTACTTTCATATATTGTAGTCTTTCTTTGTCATGTCATATGTGCAGGTAAATTATCGATAGAATATGCCGTGTTCAAAACATTAAACTGAATATTACAAATCTACAATTTAGTAACTTTTTATGCACGACGTGCATAGTCAATGGAATGAGCCTATCAGGAATAACGTATAGGTACTATTTGAATGAAATCACTAATCGTATTTTTTTGTAGGTATTCGACATAGACGTTTTGTTTGTTATGTATGCGAAAGGAGTTATACGTGGTATCGTGGTTTGGTACAGCATCAAACGTACGAATGTGGAAAAAAGCCAAACTTTGCGTGTCATATTTCCGGATGTACTTACAAAAGTAAACGTAAAGGAAATTTAAAACAACACTTAATTTTAAAGCATAACAACTACGATTGAACGTCATAATTATCAAAATAAATTATAATATTGTGTCTTATTTGTAAGAAATTTGTTAATTTTAAAGGCCTATTAATATGTTAGGAGTCAACTATAGTCACCGTATGGCAACGTACGAAAATTTTGATTGCGATTGGTTGTTAATTTTTCAACGGACCTTTAAAATTTACATTTCTAACAGAATAGGAAGAATAAAAGATATTTTTAGTTTTTGCGCTTGCGAGAAGAAGGATATCATTTTGAGCATTTAACGAATTAGTTATGAATAAGTTATTTTTGTACTTGTTTAAGCTTTGTAAGTTGAAATTGT
The DNA here is from genome assembly GCA_036326145.1 of Rhagophthalmus giganteus. Taxonomy (NCBI): domain Eukaryota; kingdom Metazoa; phylum Arthropoda; class Insecta; order Coleoptera; family Rhagophthalmidae; genus Rhagophthalmus; species Rhagophthalmus giganteus. The sequence continues at coordinate 45,194,281 of JARFJA010000001.1, read as the reverse complement.
GTTTAGTAACTTGTTTCATTGATCACTGCCATTTTTTGGTGTTGGTAAATAACAACATTTCTCATAAAATACCGGAAAACTAAAAATATCTTGGAAACGGTCGTGTTTAGGTATAGAAAATTTAAAATCCAGTTGAAAGAGGATGTAATTCTACATCGGCACATGTAAAAAATGTGACGTTTCATTTAAAATAAATAAGTTATTGTCGTTTTAATTTTGAAAAGTTGAATAATTTTTTGCGACTACCCCGTACGAGTTAGATGCAATAAATAAGAAATGTGTTCGATACATCAGTGTATTCGTAATTTACGTCTAAAGTTTTATTTGTTCAAGCTAATTCATTAAGAATATATGATTTTTTTAGTACAGGGTTGTATTTGACAACATCTAAAAAAAAGAACATTTTTTTTCTCAAAAGCTATAAACTTTAAGTGGATATCATTTTAATACTTTTTGACTTAAATTTGCATGCTTAAGTAGAATATGTAAAAAAAGTAGGGCGTTTTATTTAAAATAATTAGGTTGGGTGCTCTACCGCAATATTGGATCACCCTATATAAGCTAAAATAATTTTGTCTCGTGCGACTCTTACAACCAGAAAACTTTTATATGAAATATTTTTTTCTATTGTGTTTAGGCTCTATCAAAGGATCGTGGACATACTGTATACAGAACGTTACAAAAGTAACGCCCGTGCTTTTAAGCATCGAATCAGTAATATAAAAAAAATCGAAAGTCATAAGTGACAAAATTTCTGATTGGCCTTCCTTACAATTTATTTTTGTGAGCTTATTGTAATCGTTTTTGAAAAAAAAATTATTATCTGTTTCCGTTATAAAAGTAATAAAAAAACGTTTGAGAACTGCAAGATCACCGACTAATTGCATGTTGTATTTTGCTTTAACGAGCACGCTGACTAATATAAGTAACCGTTTTTCCGGAGTTTCTCGGATTATATTGTAATTTTTTGAATGGTTTATTTTTGACTGTAAATCCTTCTGTAGGATTTTTGTTAGTACGATCGTGTTAGTATTTTGAAAAGGTAAGATCAACTCAATAGTTCCGAAAGTGTTTGCAATTGATTCGTTGGTAATAAACGCCCAACAGGATTTGGATTCTCATTATAATAGGTACGTATCTACAGCTCACTCACAATAGATATGAAACGTCCTCATACACATTTGATTGTACATTTTTGATTTCTCGAAGTTGTTTAATTTAAAAAATATACACTTCATCCAAAGCAATATGCAACACGTCATCAATGAAAGGTTACTAAATGATGACGTTTCACACAGTGCTGTCACCTCATACCTCGTATTTTGACAGTTCTAATAAATCGTAGTCTTTCTTTATGCCATCTAATATGTGCGCAGGTAAATCATCTACAGAATATGTCACTTTCCAAACTTTAAACCGAATTACAAATAATCTAGTAACTTTTTTTTGATGACGTAAATTGCTTATAGATTTGGATAGGCTATAAGTTTATTTATTTCTGCAAATGATTGTGATACAATATGTATGACGTCATTTTACACTTATCGCGAATGAGTCATTACAAAATTATGAAGTACTTAAGCGTGAATATTATAGTGATCCTACATATGCAGGGTGGTCCGTAATGAATGGACCATAGAGAAATGGGAGATTCTTAACTTCAAAATATCGCGATTCGATCCAACAAGTCTTAATAAAATGTTGATAATAAAAAAAATATAGGGTGTCAAAGGTGAAAATTTTAAATTTATTTTTCGAAATGTTTAATGTTTTTGAATGTATGAACGTAAAAATTTTCGAGTAGATGTTTTGGGATGTGACAAATCATAATCTGACATCTATTGCGATGTAGTCTGCAGAGGGCACCATTAAGTCATGTTTATGATGTAAATGTACGCTTAACTTTTTTATTCTTAACGTTATCGCTTATTTTAATAAAAAAATCTTAAACTAACCTCAATTTGGCGAAACAAATATATACTTGTTATTAGCCTTAGGCTTGTTGCTGAAGTAGTTGAATAATTAATTCAGTGTTGCTTATCGGACGAACAGGTGAATTTGAACCCCCGACCGTTGGTTTACTAAACAAGCGGTAAACTTGCTAGTCCACTAAATTTACATAAAATTACAGCTAGTGGAAAATTAAATTTTATAAAAATTGTATTCCCTACGAGTGTTCAGTATTATAGAACGCTTTGTAATTTAGAAACTAAACCTGTGGCATACAGTATTATTGTAGTTTTTATAAATATCGACATTGTAAAAATAAAACATTAAAATTACTGATTTTGTCGTTTTTTTTAGGTTTTGTCGACGGTAGCGTATCGCTTGAAAAGGCACTTAAATTTTATACTTGTGAAAATTGTTCAAGAATATATAGACATCCTACATCATTGTATTCCCATAAAAAATACGAATGCGGGAAAGATCCACAATTTCCTTGTCCTGTTAGCGGATGCACTTACAGATCTAAAACGAAAGGAAATATCAAGCAGCATCTTTATCATAAACATAAGGATTATAAAATTTTTTCAACAAATAGACTGTAATATTGTTACTGTACATTAATTATTATGCGTTTACGAATACATATATTTTATATTTAAATAATAATCTTGATGCAACGTTTTTGGTTCTTTTACTACTAGATTGTACTAATATTTGCAAAAAAAAATAATTTACTATATCAATATTGTAATTTATATTATGTAGTTTTACAACAATCACGAATAAGTTGAATAGGTAGCAGTATTATTATAAGGTATTGCATTTTCGAAGTTTAATGGTTAATATACAATAACTACATTTTGATATCAAACGAAATGACTATTAATAAAAATAACTAACTATTAACTTTCAGTGTTTTCTTTTTGTCGCGGTGTAGTAGATGAAAGAAGATTATTTTCATTCTTCGACGAATCGGTTCTGAATTTGAACATTTTTATTCATTATGAAACTGTTTTTTCTTCTTCTTACGTTAGAACCGATATGCTTGTATGTATGCATACTTGCCATTATTGTTTCGAACTAATTACTTAAGTTATTTTGTCGAGTTCTATTCGATTCGCATTCGTTGTAGTTTTGGTGGATTTTTAAATTATTTAATTTCATTATTCATCACGGTATTATGATACGCTAAATTAATTAACAGTGGAAATTCAAATATCTATTATTTTTAATAAAAGGCGTCTGAGTTTTTTATTAATTCGTCGTGGCGTAAGGTGTTCACAAACATTCGTGGTTTTGGCGAAATTCGAACCCACAACAGTCCGTTTACTAGGTAAGCGCTCAAGGGCCCAATTCTCGAGTCATTCCCTTATCAAACATGCGAAAATGACGACAAAACAAATAGATTTTTATAGAAACTCATTGTTATGATGTCATTTTCGCATACGTTTTGTAAGAGAATGGTTTGAGAATTGGGCCCCTAAACGAACTATTGTGGGTTCGAATCCCGCTGAAACCATGGATGTTTGTGAATTGAATGAATATTTATAATGTACCAATTTTGGTGATGATATATCACGTAAATACCACGTTTCGATTTTTCCGACATTTTCTTCCAATATTACACTTAAGTTTAGTTTATGAATTCAACCCTAAGACTTTCATTTCGAGCTAGAGTTCAATTTCACCTATAAATGCACTAGAGAAACTGTGCTCACTTCGAGTTACTGAGGATTTCGACTTAAGGAATTTCGAGCAATCGAGTTTCGACTGTATAATTATTTATTTGTAGTTACTTATTACATATTATGTCTATTTTCAATAATTTTGCGATGAAAACGATTATTACCTACGTTCCTGTTATGGTTAATTGTGATATATGTACCTACATACTACATAATATATTTATACATAAATGTGTTTTGTCTGCATGATGTGAATGTAAAACGAAATATACTTAATAGAGTACTAATAGATTAGGCGTTATTAACTATTTTTGTGTACTGTTTCAGTTGGACGAAATTGGTTCCCATACACTCTCGACGAAAACGGTCGTTTTGTATGTTTTCGCTGCGGATTGACGTATAAGCACAAAAGCAGCTTAAAGTTGCATATTAAGTGCGAATGTGGTGTGGAACCCCAATTTACTTGTCCTATATGCACACGTAAATTTAAACGGAAAAGTCATTTGGATTCCCATTTTGCTATTAAACACCGCTAAAGTAAAATAGCGTTTGACGATATAATATTTAATCTGTACTACTGAAAGAACTTAGTTTGTTTATTTCTGTATCAATAAAAAAATATATTTTTAAATGTAGGTTTCAAAAATACCTTTTGGATAATAATCCTAAAATATAATTATTTGTATTTTACATCTTCATAGATTCTTAACTGTATTTGTCGAATATATAAGCAGTCGTTGTGCAGTCGGATACAAAATTAATGTCACTGGTCGCGAGCATTGCGCGGATACGCGCAACGCAACGAATAAATTATGATCAGAATATTTAAAATGCAATTTTGTATTATTTTGTAATTTGTCTCGCTCGTCGTAAGTACTTTTCGTAATATATGTTTATTGTGCCGTGTATTTCCCGCCAAATGCTCGTGATTCGCCACATTCATTTTCCATTCGACTGTACATTTCATGAAAAGGATTACCTTTTTTTTGAGAAATGATACCGGTTCTATTCCAGATGATGAAATTGTGCGGAATTACAGCAACTATAAATTCACAAATTAGAAGCCATAATAATATTAATTTATTGTAATAATTAACAGGTCGTTGCAAGTAAATGTCCAATTCGTTTATTATAGTTCTCCGTATCCAACTGGATAAATATTCAATTTCGGTTTCTTTATTTTTATCGCGTCTTTGTCAAAAATTATTTGTCGTCGAAATATACCTAAAACATCAAAAAAGTTTTCAAAATTAAAAAGTACCTACTAATTGTAAGTAAGCAATAATCCTTCTTAGTCTTCTGACTTTTTGGTTGCCATTTCAAGAAATGAATAAAATTTTAATCCATATATTGCAACAATTTTAATTTAACTTCACGAAATGGACATCCTTTTCATGAAATGTATAATCACGGCATAATATAATATTAATTTTTAATTTTCTGATAAGGGGAAATGTTGTCAAGAATAATTTATGGCAAGTCTTGTTCTAGGATCACTCAAAACTACCTACGAAGCAAGCAAAGACGGTCGATATCATTGCTTCAAATGTGGAACTTCTTACAAACAAAAAAAACATTTAACGTCTCATCATAGATATGAATGTGGCGTAGAACCGCAGTTTACGTGTCCAATTTGTAATCGTAAATTTAAACGAAAAGCTCATTTGGAATACCATTATTTTATTAAACATACTTAAGTAAAATAGTTCTTATTTTTTGTATTTAATTATAGGTTTTTTTTCTAAATAAATTTGATTTATTTATTTACATAACAGTAGAGACTTACAGATTTTACAATTTTAAAAATAATTGAATAGCTATTCAAATAATATTTAGGGTGAAGGGGGGTAAAAATAAGGCACTTTTTAAAAATTTTCATTTTTTGCACAATTTTTATGTCAAGATAAAAACAAAAATACGCAATTGTTGAAAGAACAATGGGAGTACATGCTGATAATTCTAAAATTTGAAAATGTATCTTGTTGGAAAGAAAAAAAATAAAATGAGTGTCTCATTTTTATCGTAACATCGTATTGGATCCAATAGCGAAAACAAAATATTTCGGTAAAAATTTAAAAGTTTTTGATCATAAAGGACCCACGCACACTTTATATGGAAAAATAGGAACCACTCAAATCGATTTTTTTTATATCAATCGACGCGTCTTAATGTGACGAATAATTATTACCATTGCGCCAAATCTGTAACTTCATTACTAAACCCGTTAATGAACAATTCATTGAAAAAATTTGGGCTTTAAATTATGTCGGAAGTTTATAAATCTGTCGCTCGTTATTTATGGAGGGGTCATGGTAAATACGTTTCTAAGAAACGACACAAATGACACAAATGTAAGTATCAGGTAGAAAACAGTAAAATAGTGCTCATAGAGTATTATATTGTTCGATTCCTTGTTGTAATTAAGAATTTTAAACCCGTATTCATCATATTGAATTGACGTTAGCATTTAAATTCTGAATTCAATCCTACTATTTTAGAGTCGTTAGAATAGAATTAGGAAGGTACCTACTGTAAGCGAGCTTAAAACCTGGAATAAAAGAATTGCCTAAAAACTAATAGTTTTGTTAAAGCTTATCCAAACCTATATGACGTTCACGTCATCAACAAAAAGTTGCTAGATTGTTTATTTGTAATTCGGTTTAAAGTTTGGAAAGTGACATATTCCATAGATGATTTACCTGCGCACATGTTAGATGGTATAAAGAAAAACTACAATTTATTAGAACTGTCAAAATACGAGCGACGAGGTGACAGCACTGTGTAAAATGTCATCATCTAGTAACCTTATAGTGATGACGTGAACATCATCTAGGTTTGGATAAGCTACAGTTACATTTTATCCAAACCTATAGGCAATTTACGTCATCGATAAAGAGTTTCTGGATGATGACGTTTCACATAGTGCTGTCGCCTCGTACCTCGTATTTTGACAGTTCTAATAAATTGTAGTCTTTCTTTTTACCATCTAATATATGCGCAAGTAAATCATCTATAGAGTATTTCACTTTAAACCGAATTACAAATAAACAATCTAGTAACTTTTTATTGATGACGTGAATTGCCTATAGGTTTGGATAGGCCGTAATTGTTATAATAGCCACAATTTTATGCGGAAGATTTCTTTTTTGGCCGATTTTTCAATATTAATGATTTATTGAATTATTTATTACATTACAAAGTTATTTTAAGGTTACTTGACAGAGATCTCTAATGAGGCTGGTCACTACTACCCCCACTAAATTAAAATTAATAATTTGGAGTTACCTATAGATATTTTATAGTGAACATTTTTAATAGAGGTAGAAAAATAAACAGCTACATTATGTGTATTTTTGTCTTATATTGGATAATTTTATTATTTATTTATTTGAGTCACAATTTTGAATATATGAAGAATTATTTTTTTTTATTGATTTGTTATTCGTGAATATGTTTTGTTTTTTATTTGAATTGTTTGTTAATGTTATTAATATATTAATAGACTTTATTTCCAATTATTAGCGTTAACAGCAACAGCAACTGTATTATAACAGCAATTGTAAAAAGCAAGCTGATGTAAATATCGACGTGGGTTTTCCAGAAGGGCGTGACCCACAAAAAGTAAATTTTACCGGAGAACACATGTTGCGTTGTCATGTAGCTATTAGAAGATGCATTTGGCGGAAATACAAATTGATTTTTCCGGTGAAAAAAATCGAAATATTGTTACCAGATTTTAACAGATTATGTCTTCATTTAATTCAATAATTCATTTTAATAGAAAGTATGCAAAGTATGTTTTGACAAAATGCCATCGATATTATCTTTTTATATATAGGTACAAATAATCTCTTAGTTTTGTATACACTTTTAATGTACACAAAGCCAAGAATTTTTAAGCCATTTAAAGAATTATTTCGATCGTTTTAAATCCCAGGCAGTTTAAGTAGGTAGGTACCGACCCGTCGTTGTTAAGTACCCCGCAATAAATAACAAAGTTGATTTATGAACTCAAACAAATTTGATTTTAGTAGGTTCTCTTTTGCTCTCACGAAATTCTCATAAGAGCGTTAATTAAAGATTGCGGCTTTATTTATAAATTAACAAAATTGGCCCAATGATAATAATTATTCGTCACATTAAGATGAGTCGATTGATATAAAGAAAAATCGATTTGATTGGTTCCTATTTTTCCATATAAAGTGTGCGTGGTCCTTTGCACTTTAACACAGCTTACACGTACATTCAAATTATAATATTTGTTATAAAAGAGCCATGTTTAATACACACTCTCATATATTTTTTGTTAATTGTAATGTAGTAGAATTTAGAAAAACATGTCTCTTTTTTTACCGCATTTTTAAGTGTTTCATTTTTACTCCCCTTCACCCTATATTTTTATTTCAGATAAATTACAATAGGTACCTATAAAATAGAATTTTACTTTCTCGTGCTTATTAGAATTTCAACTTGATCGATCGTAATAGGTAAGTATTTAATTTCAAATTTAAATTCGCTATAACGAAAACTACTTATTTATGAAAGATAACTCCTAATTTTGTTCTAGGAACAGCCAACACCATTAAAAACTGTGAGGGTCGATACGCATGTCTCAAATGTGAATCATCTTATAAACGAAAAAAACATTTATCCGCTCACCTTCGTTATGAATGTGGCGTAGAACCGAAGTTCCATTGTGGCTTTTGTGGTCGAAAATTTAAACGAAATACGACACTTCGTGTACACGTTCTTTCGAAACACACCGTACTTACATAGTTATACGTCATACCTAGATAGCTTCTAATTATGTTTATTGAATAATAGTTTTAAATTTCTATATCTAATTGTTGGCACTAGCATGTAAATTATTTGTTAAAATCATTTTATTTTACATTTAAAAAAAAAACGTTTTAAAAACAGGCTTCTCTAATTTTAAACATGGCGTGCGGTTCTAATTTGAGCATCCTCGATTCGGTGGTCCCCGAATTAACGTTTCCCGTTTCTGCAGTTATGTAGTACAGTAGGTGCTGTTTAATCCGGCATGGTCGTTGTCCCGAACTTTATCGAACGTTAATATATATATATGTAGTTTTAACGTGAATACCAAAGACAAATCACTCTAAATAAAAATGCAAACGATTAAAACAAGTATTTTATGTGTTTACGCACAATCTGAAGCATCACCACAGTTATGCGGGACGTTTTATTAACACCCTGTATATGCAGATATACTTAAGTATTTTTTATTTAAATAATTAAAATGAATTAGACCCAAATTTATTGAAATACATTTATTTTAATATAATTTATTGGTTTTATTATTTTAATGTACTTAATTATTTTTAATTGTCACACTGCCCAATTCACTAAAATCTTGCTGACATTTAGCATTTTTGCTTGCGTATTTGACAGTTGTCTGCTATGCAGAGTGACTCAGAATTTATATTACAATGAGCGCGTTCAGCCAGGTTCATCGCTGAAACATCGTAAAGTAAGCGTTATAGTAGCTGTTTACGGTTGAAGGACCTTACGTTGTTGTGATAAACACGCGGCACGATTGATGCATACGTCAATTATAGAAATACAATAAACTAACGGGAATAAACAGTGCAAGACTGCGCTTTTCCGGCTGAATGTTAAAATGTTAAAGTGCCCTACTCCTTGCTTATCCTAAACTGCTTCGTTTTTGAAATACGGGGTGTCTACAAAAGAACACCGAGGGTTTCTTTTTAGATACCTTAAAGTTTTTTTGCACATCTAATACAGTGCGATACGTACCCCGTGCGCAGCCGACGTGCCCAGTGGGTGGACGGTCGGGACGATAAAGAACTCCGGGGTTTCAATAAAACAGAATAAACACATTTAATAAGGCAGAATCGTCACCGTTGGTTAATTGTAATCAGTGAAAATTCAAGTTTTACTCACAAGGATTTGAAATTATTCGTGCTAGGGTGGCAACCCCACGTGCGATTTTCAGATAGGTGACTTGGAAGAGCAGGCTCGGTTGCTTGACCACCACGAAGTCCAGACCTTAGATCCTTGTATGTTTTTTTCTTTCAGGCATGCAGTGAACAATCGAATACGCTCAACACGTAGGTAAGTACGTACTGTCGACTGTTCTTCCCTCTTTGCGGCTCTTGAAATTACGCCTTTGACATATTTCAAATTATTATTCAATAATTTCTATTTGTTTTTGTCTTATAATTAATAATTCTTTTATTGCATGGATAAGTTAATGAACTACCTCCAGATGCTTCGACCCTTTTGGATTATCCGAAACTACAACGTCATCCAGATGTTTTTAACCATCAAAGTCCGATGTGTGGCCCGCCCCCACTACTTCCACCCCATTTGTTTAATTTAAATCAATAACTATTTTTAAAATTTTTGCTTGGTAACTTTTTTGGAAAATAATTTTTCAAAATAACTAAAAATATACTTATATGTAGGTATAATAATAATTTTAAGGAATATTTGAACGTAATACGTACACTAACATTGTTAATTTTTAGGCACGAATCAGGATCCATATTTTATAGATGAAAATGGACGTTACGCCTGCATCAAATGTGGCTCCTCTTACAAACAAAAAAGTCATTTAACGAGACATTATAATTATGAATGTGGCGTAGCTCCGAAATTTACATGTACTCTATGTGGACGGGCGTTTAAACACAGAAGTCACCTTAAAGTTCATTCTATGCTGAAACATTCCGCCATAGCCTAAGGACCATGCAACGACGTGCCATGCAATTTTGACCGTTCAATAATCTATTTCAATTAGTTGTTTTTTGTAGTAGTTTTTATGCGAATTGCAAGTACGACATTTTCACTCCAGTCAATTAGGTCGTTTCCGAGATGTACATACGACATGAAAGGTGTACTTACATTAAAAAGATGAATTAAATAAACACCTTATTGATTATTATCACATGCTCTAGCGTTTTATTCGCATTTTGGATCGTTTCATTGCTCGACGTCATTGTAATCGACGTAAAATTGCGCTTTGCCACAAGCACATTCTTCGGAAACTGATCGAATGTTTCCTCGCACAACGTATTCAACGTGCAACGTGAAATGAACGTAAAAAATGCTATTAGAAACGACTAGGTAATAGTATTTTGATTATTCCGTGGCCCAATTCCGGCATTGTTCTTTTGGTGTATTTCTTTAAACAAATACCGCAAAATAGTTTATTCTATACTTATTGACTAAGGACTGACAAATATAAATTTATACCATTAATAGTCATTTAGGTAAAAAGTACATAATTATTTAGAATTACCTACGTGCAGTAGAACCTCGACAGTTCGAATCTCTAAAATTCAAACCTTTGGTAATCTGAACGCATCTTAAGTAAAATAGGCCAGCATACAGTTTTTTGTAGTGATAGTAGGTACATTTATATTATTATACCTGACTATAAAGTAACTACCGTGTTCAACTACGTTTACATGTTAACTAATTTGTACAAATTTATAATTTCGTTACTAGTTGGGATTATCGAGGTTATGTTGTATAATTATAAGATGACTATTTGTATACTTACTTGATTATTTACCACATTTTAAGGACTTAACAATTTAGAAGGCAAGTGTAAAGTTTTGATGAGTAAGGTTAAAAATAGTGAAAAAAATGTGATATGACAAAAAATAAAGAAAATAATAAAGAGCGTCGAGTTTATATAATAATGATACGATGTGTAATTTGAAATGAACAACAGTTAGGTAAAAAAATTAATATTTAGGCACAGAAGAAACAACTAGAAATTTTTGTTATTCTATTGTCGCCTACCATCTAATAACAAAATTCTCTTAACAAAACGTTTATTAGTTACACGTTAATTTAACATTTATTATTTTTAAGAGTATCTATAACGAACAGTATCACTGGCAATTCAAGTCACGAGCGGATAAAAGTGTTATGTACTTATTTTGCATATAACACCAAATTAACTTATCGCCTTCATCCACTCGTGACTTCAATTCAAATTGCCAATGAAGATATACGAATCGGACACAAATACAAGGAAGGACGATACTTCCAATTCAAATTAGGAGTCAAAAATGTTTGTTTTGTTTTTAATTAAACCAGGATTAAATCTAGGTAATATTTTATTCACATTTCTGAAAAAATTAGAAAATGTATGGATTTTGCTATAACACAATAAAAAATTGACGTTATTGAAAGAACACGTACTTCGACTCTAGCTTTGCTTAAGTCTTTCGGAATAATTGTTCATTCTGCAGCGCGTGTTTTTTTTTAATAAAAGTTTTTTTTTAATAAAATTTTTAAATTGATCTATTGTTGGGTAACATAAAAGTGTACTATCGAATTTAATTTTCGATCACCTTATGACAAGAAAATTATCGTAATTGAAACGAATGCCAAAACAATCGAGTTTTTGTGTCCGACTATAAAAAGTACAAAATTTATTAAGTAATTCAAACAAAAGCAGACTAATTACATTCAAACGATACAACTAAATATAACAAAGCTTATCAATTTTATACTATTTAATGTCCTTCATTTTCTCTGCATTTTATTGTTCGCCTATGCATTTAATTTCAACATTGCTTAGCATTTCGGGAGTGATTCTCTGCATACAATCAGAAATAGTTGATTGCATTACGATTGATTTGTATTATTTAATAAATTTTGTTAAAGACGACGCCGACGTGTATGTGTTTTCTTTTTATAATCAATCACAAAAAACTCGATTGTTTTGGCGTTGGTTTCAATTATGATAATTTTCTAGCTATATGGTGATCGAAAATTAAATTCGATAGTACACTTTTATGTTACCCAACAATAGGTCAATTTTAAATAAATTTGTTTCACGTAATACATACCGGGAAAGGAAAAAAGAAGGCCGAAAGGAAAAAAAAAATGAAAAAAGTGACTGTAACTTCGTGTTTGATATCTTCTTGCAACGCCAAGAAACTTTTCCAAATAAAATTTTTGTGTATTTTCAAAAATAAGGGTACTTTTGAACCGATTTAATATTTTTGAACGTCCTTCGTATACGAAAGGCTATATTCAAATTTTGACGTGCGTATTTTTAGTTTGAAACTACGCAGAGTTTTTATAAAAATAAACTTTTCTGAGAAATTTCAAATAAAAAGGTTTTCCATTTGTGTCCAACTTTATGCCGGTCACTGTATATAGAAATACCTACGGTTTTATAATAGAAATTCACGCAATTTCTAATTATTTTACAACAATAAGTGGACATCCTGTATTTTATGTTATGTAAAGAATCTAAAGCGCAGGTAAAATTATTACCTGCCGGTAACTCGTTTCTGAAAATTTTTATAAATAGGTATTATCCCTTCGGAATGTAAGGAGGTTATTTTTCGGGTACGGTGCGAGTTAGAACGACTCCTTATATTCGGTGAACTAAAATATTCACGTTGGCGACGAAGGTTAAAATCGATTATTTAATAATTTTAGAATCGTGACAAACCATTAGTTTTAAAGACTTAAAGAATTATTACAATATTCTGTGCCAAGATGGATACTGTTAGTTGTGTTTTAAAATGAAACGTGTTCAGTTCTAGATATGTTTTAAATCTTTACGATTGTTACGATCAATACTGTGTGATTTTATGCCGATTACTTTATCTGTATGATTACGATCAAACACAAAATCCAGAAAACTTTGTGTTAAAAAAAAAGGCCATATCAAATATCGGTATGTATTTACTTACGTATGTAGGTATTACGTTTTAGATAAAAACTTAACATGCGTGACAAAACTTGAAATTTGAACAGATGTTCAGTCGCCTAAAGTTGAAATTGTAATACCTAGATACCCCCTTAAATGTTATATAAAATAAACAAATCGCAATTAGGTATTTCAGAAGAAATAAAATATGTAGGAATTGTAAAATTATTTCAAAATATTATATTAACAATAAGTAAGACAGATTTACAACTAGGCAAATATCGGTGTTCTATAGACGAAGTTATTTAATCGGGGTAGCTAATGAATAGTCGGGAATCATCATGTTTCCCAAGACGACAAACATACCGGTGTACCTACTATATAAGGGTCGCGATCGATTTGTACCCCGGCACGTTCTTCACTTTTTTAATGTATTTATACATATTCTTCGGCGAGTGACAGTTGAACAGATGTAAAATATTTTTTAAATGACATACATATCTGCTTTATTTTTAAAACTAATTTGTAGGGTCGATTGGTTTGATTAAGGCCCCTTACCTATTCGCTTTAGCAACAAATATTTTATGCGATACTAAACCGATAAAAAAAACAATCAAAATGAATAGTATAACGTATACTTTGTATGGCGGTATGCTTTTATTTTTACTGTTTTTTTTAACGTTTCACTATTATTGTGTAAATAATCTGATGGGGCCGCTAATAGGCAAGGGGCCGTAAACAGACGAATGAGTTTAATCGCAAAACAATTTACGTCTACTGCACGCCGAAATGCGAAATGAAATAATGCACGGCGAAATGAATTACCTATAGCGTAATGCATACGAGGACCAACCGAAATATAATATTTATGATACTCTTAAGGTAAGATCACCTATAGTCAATCCATTCATATTGGAAGGCTTTCGGATTAATCCTACTTAAATAAGTTTCATTAACTATTGGTCAGCGGTATTGAACAAGTTCCCGCAACAAGTTCCGACCGGTCCTTCGATCATTAAATAAAGTACCACATAAGCTATTCGTAGAAAACCTTTGGAAACGATCGTTTCGACAAACGTGTTCAAGGAAGTTATTTTACGAATAGCTTATTTGTAACTTTATTCGATGATTGAAAGACCGGTCCTAAGTGTTTTTGAAATTATTTGAACCTTATGTCGTTTTTCTAGAAAATGTACTTTTTAATAACAAGCCTATTAATACAAAAATATGTAAATTATTTAGTTACATATTTTGTTTAATCAATAAATTTTATTATTAAAATCTGGTTAAGCATCCAAATGCTTTTATTAAAACGTTTTGGCACCGCTGACCTAAACTGGTCGCTTTCAAGTTAACAACACACGGTTAATGGACATGAATCTGTTTAAGCCGCATTAGCAGATAAATATTTTAATCCGAAAACCTTTTAATCCAATATCAACTTAAATTTCTGATAGGTCGCCAGTCCTCGACATGGTTCTACGATTATTTAAATAATTACGATGGTGTTTTCGATTAAATTGCGGCTAACGATACTTTGGCAAAAAGACGTCGATATTAATATTTCCGTTTGTTAGTGTTGAAATGTTAAAGATGTTTACCGACTATCTTTCACTTTTTATGGTATTCGGTTGCACAGTTTTTTTTTTGTTGAAAAAGATAATTTTTTTATACAAATGCGTGTTACGCCATTCGACGCGAAAATATCACTCAATCTTTTAAGCGGTAAGTGATGATTTTTAATCCGTTTTTTTTTATATTGCTTGTTTATTTACTTAATTATTTTTTATTGTGTGAAATAACGAAAAAGGTGTAAATTTAAGTGTTTTTATTGTGTTAATCTCTCTGAAAATCGGTCGATTATTGAACTTGTAAATATTGGTGTTCACCAAGATTGACAGGTGCGTCAAAGATAAAAACAAATCTATTTTCCTTTTTATTATACCTACTCTATATCGATAAGAAAAGCATTTAAAAATTACATAACTATATTTTATAATCTGTTGTAAAGGTTTGAATCCAGATTTCGATATCTAATGTGTTGAATTGATTCAATGCCGTTGAACAATCTATTGACCGTTTTAAGTTTAATGCTGCAGTTATGTATACATCTACGAGATTACTAGGAAAATTTGTAGGTATTATAATACAGTTTTTCGTCCCTCTTGATCCTCTCTCGTCGCGCGTTGGTCTGAGATCGCATCTCGCGGGACAAAACATACGAACTTGACTGTACGCACAAAATTGCACTAGATATTAATGGCAGATTAATAGCGGCCAAAGTTCACTAACGTTTCGACATACGCTCTGTCATCATCAAGCTTCAAAATCAACACACGTGCTACCACAAAAACTTATCAAATTAAGTAACATAACGTAGATCATAAAAATCTTAACTAAAAAAAATTGTAAAAAGAAATCAATTGTAGATATTACCTAATCTTAATTATTTTAAATAAATAAGATTTATTTGTATCTGGGATACATTTACAGTGCTTTTTACCTTTAGGTATATCTTCGACTAGAAAACGACGTTTATACAGCGTAGAGAATGTGCAAGCTGCCGTTGCTGCCGTCAACCGTGGCATGTCTTTTAGAGGTGCCTCCATCAAATATGGCATCCCACGTGTCACACTGATGGATAAAGCGAAAGGCAAATCACCTATTCTAACACAAACTGGCCGACCGAAAGTTTTCACCAACGAACAGGAAAACGTTTGGTGGAGTGGGTAAAAACGTGCGCCTCGGCTGGTTTCTCCCTTACAAAAGAAACATTTATCAGGAGTGTAGCCAAGTTAGCTTCTGAACTAAAAATTACTTTCGGCGAAGAAAAATCAAGGCCTGGAAGGAAGTGGCTGAGCCTTTTCTTAAGAAGGAACCCTTCGATATCGTTCAGGAGGTGTCGAAATTTAACCGCGTCGAAGTCCATCCTTAACCAAAACGACATTGACAATTGGTTTAATAATATCGAACAATATATAGGACGAAACAAACTAGACAGCGTGCTTAAAGAACCAGCACGCATCTTTAATGCCGACGAGACCGCCTTCTTTTTAAATCCGGAACCTGGAAAAGTTTTAGCCGAAAAGGGAGACAAGTCGATTTATGCATCTGCGGGTGCTGACGAGAAATGTAACGTAACTGTTCTGTTAACTGCCAACGCAAGAGGTCAAATTGCGCCACCGTTGGTTGTGCACAGGTACACAAGAATTCCCGAGCACGTCGCTGAATCCATTCCCCCAAACTGGGCTGTTGGACGTTCATCCGACGGTTGGGTGACAAGTGAAAATTTTTCTGAGTTCGTGACCAATATTTTCTTTCCCTGGCTTAAACAGGAGGACATAGTGTTGCCAGTTATTCTTTTTCTAGACGGACACATTTCATACCTTTCACTACATCTCTGTCAGTTCTGCCAAGAGAATGGTATAGTGTTGGTGGCTTTGTACCCAAACGCCACTCAAATCCTACAGCCAATGGGCGTGACTGTATTCGACACGTTAAAACAATCTTGGCAACAAAAAGTACAAGAGTGGAAAACGAATAATGACGGTTCACAGCTACGAAAGCAAGATTTCCCGTCAGTTTTAAAAGACACGTTGCCGGCAGTGGAGCCAAAAACGATTAGTAGCGGGTTCGAGATGTGCGGGCTGTTTCCTTGGAAACCCGGATATGTAAAGATCGACAACGACGGACACATCTTTACCTGTGTTAACACAAATATCGTTAAAGAAGAAGACTGTTTCTTTTCAACAGATTAGAAAATGAAATTGGCCTCGAAAACGATCTTTCCAATCGAAACCAGGAACTGAAACCCGTATGTTTTGAAATCAGCACTAAAATCGTCTACTTAACTTTGGCATCGTCTTTTGTTTCTGAAATTGTTGTAATAATGAAATAATCATTTATGTTAATGTATGAATTATAGGAAAGTTTATCTATTTATCATTAAAAAAGTACGTACTTAAAAAAATGATAATTCAATGGCATCGAAGCAAGTTCCCGTTCGTTTTAACTTGTTATTATTCACTAACAACAATGGGATTTTGATGGAATTTGGGAAACTTTATGACATTGTTTTCCTGCTAACGAAACAATGTAAAGTTGAAAATGTTTATTATTCAAAATATGTATTATCTGTATTTTGATAGAAATAAATAAAATAGAATGTTGAGTTCAATTATTTTATTTTGTCGATATAGTAGTTCTACTAGGTATATGACTCAAAAAATTGTGCGTTTTTTTTAAATAAGTAAGCATATTTCTATTGTTGGTAAAAGTATCTCGAAAAAATACGTACATAAAGAACCAGATGTGTCGCGGAACACACGACCGAAGTGAAACTTCTTATGTGTGCGTGTAGTAGTCACTGTAGAATAGTTGCTAATGATTAAAACAAACGTACTAAACGTCTATGCGTCAGCACGTGCCCCGAACAGACAATGATTCAGCGTCAGAGAGCAAGAGAAACGTCACACGTTTAGTTCGTAGGTAAAGGACGAAGGGATAGCCGTCTCGCCAGCTTGGCGCCTTTACGTTTACCAGCATTTCCGTTTCATCTCGCCGGCATTTTTACTCTTCAAGTCGACGAGTTGGCGTCGCACGAGCAGTTTCACTTTCAAAATTAATATTATATAAATAAGTGAAAGTGCATTTTGTTACAATGTTTCCGATAAATTTTGAAACGTCTATACTAATCGAAAAAAGTTTGTATACACTAAAATTAATTATAGGGAAAGGTTGTACATATTGTTAAGTGGATTTTGCATGTGGGTGCTTTTTATGTATATATAGGTATATTATAAAAATAACAAATTGATCGCCCTTTAATTATTGCGTTGTAATAATAATTATTGATGTATTAATAAAGCATTAACTTCCAGAGTTCTTGGTATTGGATTCAATAGTTCCGCCCGAAGGTAACGAAGTGTTACTATCTCTTCTCAAAAAATCGCCACCGCCTCCTCAAAGAACTCGTTCCGGGGGAAATATGCGGAAATTTAATAAGCTAAGCGAACACGCGATCAAACCAGGTTATAGCAGTGATTCCCAATTTACTTGTCGCCACTGCGGAAAACGTTATCGGTGGAAATCTACCATGCGTCGACATGAACAAGTAGAGTGCGGCGGTAAAGAACCTAGATACAATTGCCCTATTTGTCCGTATCGCGCAAAACAAAAAGGCAATCTTGGCGTGCATGTCCGCAAACACCATGTACCGTAATATTTTTGTTTGTGTGTTCGTACCTACTTACCTTACTAAAACAATTTCAGTGCCTTGTTACTGACAATAACGCTTTTACAAACTACCTACCTATAAATAATTAGATACTTAATTTAAGGGAATAAATTTAAATTTATCTACATTTAGTTGAGGAGTAACGTTACTGTAAAATTAATTTCTAATTAATTTTATAAAGTTATGCTACATTTAATAATAAATAATATGGGTAGTCAATCGTCCAAATATAGGTACATATTCTGTTATTTTGTTAAGTTTACGATAAATATTTTATATACATATAATATTTATTAATTTAACAATATGAGACACTTTAAATTAGTGCTAATATTTTTATTTCAAAACTCATAGGTATTGGGGTATTTTCTAAGAATGTTTACACTGTTTTTAATAAATTAAAATTTCAGTACTTAGTTTTATTTATTAAAACAACAAAATTATTTTTCACCATTAGCGGCAAGTTTTACTTCATGTTTTAAAATAGAAGGTAATTATGCAATTTATAATTTTACCACTAATTTTAATTATTTTTAACCGTATACAGAGTGTTACAAAAGTAACGCCTGTTCTTTCAAAGATCGAAACAGTAACCTAAAAGAAGACCTTCCTTAGGTACAGTTTTATTGACAGAAAATAACGCAACGTTGAAGTTTATGAAGATGAAAATAATTATTTGATTACATGGATATGTAATGATATGGATGAACTTTTGGCTCTGCCGTACTCTGAACCATCCAGATCTTTCCAGCCATCAGAGTTCGATATGTGGCCCGTACTCATTCCCTCCACATATCTTGGACAACCAAAAGCGAGGACCCACCTGACTACCTAGCTTTCCTACCTTTAAAATCAATATTTCGGTAGCTTGCTCTGCCACCATTCTCGGGGCTAAACTCTTAGAAAGCTATCGAAATATTGGCAGAGTAGGTAAGATAACCAGGTTGGTTCCCGCATTTGGCTGTCCAAGATATGTGTAGGGTGTGAGTGCGGGCCACATATTGGATTCTGGTGGCTGAATAGATCTGAATGGTGTTATAGTTTTGGATGGTCCAGAGTACAGAAGAGCCAAAAGGAGGTAGTTCATCCACATATTCGTGTAATAAAATAATTAATAATCATGGATACTTGAAAGGACGGACGTTACTTTTGTAATACCCTGTATAAGCACGTAATGTAGCAATTAGTAGCAACGCACCATAATTACTAATATGATTGACAATTAGTACAATAAAAAATATTGACCGATGCCCACAATTAGCTGACAATTGAGAAATCCGGCCTTATAAATTAATTATTATAAATTTTCAAATAATGTGTTAAATCGATTGCTCTGTGTCATAGAACGTAAACTGACTCTTTCGTAGGTAATGTGATTTTTTAAAATATTAACAAAAATTTTTATGTGCGCAGGTTTGGATATAATCGACAAAAAATCGAAGGAGCGACGTTTCTTTTGCACTACCTGTTATAAAAGCTACAAATACAAACACCATTTAAATAGTCACCTGACTTACGAATGTGGAAAAGGAAAACAGTTTGAGTGCAAAATTTGTCACAAACGTTTTTATCAAAAATATACCCTAAATGCCCACTGGAAATACGTACATTTAAACTTGCCAATATAAATAAACATTTGAATAGGTATCTAAATAGTAGTAGTACTTACGTGCAATTAGTAGTGTGTTAATTATTTTAATTAAATATTGGTTATTCTTATGTACTTATATAAGTTAAGTTTTTGTAACATTATAAGTTTTAGCGATGTTAATGTTATAAAATGTAATAAAACACAAAAATTGCACATTTATTTGAAAACTAAACAAGAAGTTGTAGGTGCTGCTGTATCTGCTTATTTTTCTATCGCCACAATTCTGACCATCGTTGTACGAAAATGGCCCATTTTCAAGCGAATCATGATAAGCAGCGACAATTCAAATTTCCACTAGACAGTGCTTCAAGTTTTGAGTCATTTATCACTATTGGTTTGGCAATCATGACCTTGACAATACATATACATCTTTAATATTTTGTGGTTTTGCAGTATGCGCCAAAATAAGCAGTAGGTACCGAAAATGTCCGTTGTAATAATAAAAGTAATTCATGAATTTATTGTAGGTATATGCACCTGCAAAGGAATGTATGTTCATTTGTGATAATCCAAATGTTCAAAATGTGCGCCATCGCGTACTATATAACGTTTACACAGATCTTCGAACATGTTACTAGTGAAAAGCGGTTGTTGCAGTTGATGAAAAAATGATAGAACCTTCTGTCGTACTTCAAGGACGTTTATTGGCGGGTTGTTTTGAAACACCGACTCCTTCAGCATGCGCCATACGTACGCACAAGGAGGTGTGCCAGCTCAGGTGAAATAGCAGGATTCGGAAAATCTATACCTCGAGAATCATCCGATTTTCAAAGTATCGCTGCAGTAGAGTTTTTGCAGTTGGAACCTTTGACTCTGCTGCTGAAAATTTTGCCCGCAGCAAAATTGTTGTTAATCGCCGAAGGACGCTATAAGAATACCCGTCTGTACCATTCTTGGTTAATAGTAAGGGGGTGTCCATCGCCGTCCTCGTCAAAATAGGGACCCAATATTTTATGTCCAGAATGGTTACACGTTGCCTATAGTGAGATTTCTGCACGACGACGTGTGGTTGTTGAAAGTCGAGGAAACGCGTTGTTTGTCGATTGATGTGACCATTCTCGAAATTACGCGACATTTGTCGTATGCGAATTTGACGTCATTTCGGTCGATAAGTATATTTCAATATTACTATAGCAATTTTTTAAATCGTGTCCGAAACGATGCCGACGCCAAATTCGCATACGACAAATATCGAGCGATTTCGAAAATAGGGCCCGGGTTGTTTATATTTCAATACCTACTGTTTATTTTGGCGTATACTGTATATACCTATATAAATCTTTCAAAGCATTAGACGTTTATTATTTAAATGTAGTTTAATATTTCTAACTTTTTTTTATAGTTTTTAACAATGATTAACATGTTTATCAATTGATATTAAATTTTCAGATAACTTGTTATTTTTTTTAATACAAATAATTTTCAGATTTATACCAAACACCGCAAATATCTATTCAAAAGAACAAATTGATGTGCATAAAAACGAGGTATTTATTATACATAATTATTGCATTTCAATGCTGTATTTGATAATATCCATTTTGTTTGCAGACAAAATTCGGAGAAGTTAGATAATATGTTATCAACTAACAAATACTGCCTAAAACCACCGACTGTAGTCAGTAAAAATAGATCAAAACAAACAGTATCTGATAGTCGATACGATATGATAGCTCACTGGGTTATTATTCAAAAAAAACAAACTCGTTGTGCGTTTTGTCATCAAAAATGTACAACCAGATGTGAAAAATGCGATAGAGGTCTACATACTAAATGTTTCAAGGCTTACCACATGAAATAACTTTTACACTATGTGATCTCCATATATTTTTATGTTTATATCTATGTAGATATGATAGGGTGGGTCAAAAGTATGGAATCAAGCCTCTCATGTCTGAACTATTTGATTTTCGAAAAAAAAATAAAAATTGTATCTTAAAAAAGACAAAAAGGCACATCTCTAAGAGTTATCAGTTGAATAGTTATCATTTTTGCGTATGACGTTGTAATTTTCTTTTTTTTTTAATAAAAACCCTTATTAAAAAGTACGTAAATTTTTTTTAGAAATCTATACAAGAACGCTACAATGGCGTAATTGGTTTTTGATTAATAATTATTATAAAATTGGTAAAATTCGTCTACTCGTAAGTTCGATGAAGTGCATACTTAACTTCGCAAGTAGTTTACTGAACGGCATTTAAAATTAAGTATGCACATCACCGTGCGCCGCGCCGTCGAAAACTTACGAGTATACGAATTTTACCAATTTTATAATCGCTATTAATCAAAAACCAATTAGGCTATTTTAGCGTTCTTGTATAGATTTATAAAGGAAAATTTACGTACTTTTTAATCGAATCATTTATAATAGGGGTTTCTATTTAGAAAAAGAAAGTTGGACGAAAGTCATACGCAAAAATGATAACTATTCAACTGATAACTCCAAAAGATGCGCCTTTTTGTCTCATTTAACGTACATTTTTTATTTGTTTTCAAAAAGCAAATAGTTTAGGCGTGAGCGGCTTGGTTCCATGCTTTTGCCCCATCCTGTATATGTTAAGTGTTTTAATATCAATGCATTTATTGTGCACCGATACGACAAATACTTTAATAATGTTTATAAAGATTAACTTTTAATGAATGTATTATTTTTAGTTAAGGTAGGTACTTGTATTATCTACTATTAAAGTGTCACATTAAAACAAAATTGTTTTTTCTTTAATACGACATAATATGTTTAAACAATAATTCGAATAATTTAATAAATTATATAAAATGAAACGGGTATAACATTAAAACAATAAATTCTAATATGAACTTTTTTCAGAGCAAGCGGAAGACAAAATAAGAAGCTTCCTGTATAATACGAGAATTCCAATTCGGTTTCAGTGCAACAGATGTTTAAAGACTTACAAAAATAAACACATCTTAATACGGCATTTGAAATTCGAATGCGGAGTCCCTCCACAGTTTTGCTGTCAATATTGCAGATATCGAGCTAAACGTAAATACGAATTAACATTACATATACGAGCAAAACATGAAAGAATATTTTAATGGATTAGTTTTGTTGTCTAAAAAAGTAGGTACCTATGTAATTTTGTTTTAAACGCACTATTCGGTTGTATCTTGTATATTTCCAAAGAAAATAATTTACTTAATAAAAAAAAAATTAAATTCAAAGCTTATATGAGCTTAATTTTAATTTTTAGTTAATGGGAAACGTGACAAAAGTGGGAATCTAGAAAAGCACTAAATTTTGTTTAACAACGTTAATAAATATCAATGTACAGGCTTTAAAAATATTTATGTATTCTATCTTTAATATTGACTCTAAATTTAAAAAAAAATGTGAATTAATGTTTTTCCGTCGTGATGTAGGCACAATGCATTAAATTAACATTTTTAAGAGTTTGTGTCATTGATGTAACAAAGGCGTGATTGTTATTTGTTACGTCTTCGATTCGTCGAAGTTACATCGTTGTTGCAGATTCGTTTGCTGGGATTGGTCACTATAATAAGTTAGAATAAGGACAAAAATATTCGTTACTATACTTAAATAACGTCATTAGTACGCAATTTTTTTTTATAATTCGAAATTTGTCAAACACTTTATTACAAAAATAATATATGCAATATTATCATAATTTGTTTAAAAACGTTGTCAGGTTTCCCATTACGATCGAAACAGTTTAATAACCGCTTCGTAATAGCAAACTAATAAAAGTAGCTAAATAGATGGATATATGTCTTTTAACTGTAAATACAGCGCTTTAATTAATGATAGGGAATGTGGTTACAAATAAAGTTATTGTTAAAAATCTAGTTATCGATGTTGTAGTTGTCTTATTAACTTATACTTTGTTTCAAATCAAATAAACTGTAATTACTTTTATGTTATGTTGCAAATACTGCGTATTTAGGTATGTTTAAAATAAGACGACATATTGACCGAGAAGTCTTGAAAAAAATTAGGTTCAAGAACAAGTTTACACGGAATAAGTATATGGTCGATATTTTTATAATTTGATATTTTATTATTATATATTATTTATTAGTATTTTATTATATATTTTATTTTATTTTACAAGTAATTCATTATAATGATGTCTGGAATTTTTATCGGTACGTTTATTCAGTATTAAGTAAAAAAATCAGTCGCGTCGGGACCTATATACAGGGTGGCCAACGACGGCTGAAAGGTCGTGGGCCACTCTGTATGTTGATTTTGTGAAATAAGAGAAAGTTACAATTTATTTCCGTACAGACGCGAACCGAAAATTTAATTGCATCGTTCATTTCGTTAATTTAATTCTTGACGTAAACGTTTTTACGTACCTTTATACGAGCCAATATTTATTGTTAGTATTTATGGGTAAATATTTAATTTGTTACAGTTTCGATTATAAATAATTATAATTATTTGAAAT
Source organism: Rhagophthalmus giganteus (assembly GCA_036326145.1). Taxonomy (NCBI): domain Eukaryota; kingdom Metazoa; phylum Arthropoda; class Insecta; order Coleoptera; family Rhagophthalmidae; genus Rhagophthalmus; species Rhagophthalmus giganteus. The sequence goes on along the minus strand of JARFJA010000001.1, from coordinate 45,169,665 downwards.
CGGTAGGCAATTATACTTATCAAATAACGGTTTATTCAAACTTATTAGGCTTACTAGAAAATAATGTATTCAGTGACATTTTAAACTTTAGTAAAACTCGTGTATTTTGTTCTTAAATATTTTTAAGTAAAAAAATGAATTAATGTTATATAAATATGTACATATATACTTATTTGTATGTTGAAATAAATGATTAAACCTGAAGTTGATTATCATAATAATATACCGGGTGTAAACGAGATCATTAGCACCCCTCTTTTGCCCTTCTTTTTCTAGCTATCGAAATGAAACTCGGCACAGTTGATAAAGACGCAAAATTCCATATTTTGACTTGATGTGCGACTTTTTCGAACTTCCAGTTTGGCCGGAAGTAACACTAATTTTAGATTTTCAAATGGAACTATCTGTATATTATTGCATTTTCATAATCCTGGGTGAATTCTGAATAGGTTAACATAATTTTGGAGAGAAATATTTACACTATTTTCTATTTATTATAATTACGAAAGTAGTTAATGTTTTGTTTGTTTTTTTTTTAGTTATATAGTGAATGGATTTTGAGTTTGAGAATACCGTTGGATTGATCTTTAAAAACTGCACTTAACTAACCTTGTGGTGTTGGATGGTGCCATTTAAAAATCTACTTTTCGGCAAAATACTAATTTCGACAAATTTGAATGCTCCTAGTAACTAAATCCGTCGATTAAAAATGAAGTTTGTGTTTTTATGTTATTTATAATGTTTTAAATTATATTAAATCTAAATTTAAATTTAAAATTTATTCTGAAAATAGTAAGTTGTCCTAAATTTGAATTTCACGCTAGAATATTATGTATTTTTGAAAAAAAATATCGATGGGCCAAATTTGTGCAATGAAACATTAAATTCTAATACGAACTTTTTTCAGAACAAGCGAAAAACAAAATAAGAAGCTTCCTGTATAATACGATAATTCCAATTCGGGTTCAGTGCAACAGATGTTTAAAGACCTACAAAAATAAACAAATCTTAATGCGGCATTTGAAATTCGAATGCGGAGTCCCTCCACAGTTTTGCTGTAAATATTGCAGATATCGAGCTAAACGTAAATACGAATTAACATTGCATATGCGAGCAAAACATGAAAAAACTTGATGGATTACTTTTATTGTCTAAAAAAGTAGGTACCTATGTAATTTTGTTTTAAACGCACTATTCGGTTGTATCTTGTATATTTCCAAAGAAAATAATTTACTTAATAAAAAAATATATATTGGTCACTACAATAAGTTAGAAGGACAAAAATAATACTATGTTTAAATGACGTCATCAGTCCGCAAATTCTTCTAACAGGTATTGGAAATTTTGTCAACTTTAAAAATGATTTTATCGCCTAATTTTAATGTTTCAACAAAGTTACCACAGTGTTATAATACATGGAATATTATCATAATGTGATTTTACTAATTTTAAATATTACAAGTAGCTCTAAGTAGATGAAAATATGTATTTCATCTGTAAATACAACACTTTGATTAATGATAGGGAATGTGGGTTAAAAATAAAGTTACCTAGTTGCCGTTATCTTACGAATTTAATATAATTTATATTTCAAATCAAACTGTAGTTACTTGTATGTTATGTGGCAAATACTACATAGGTATTTAGGTACTACTATTGCGCAAGACGTTAGTTACAATAATTATGAACGATATATTTTGAATTGGTACTTAAACTTAATTAATTTAAACTTTCTAGAAAGTAATGGTATTCAGTGACGTTTTAAGTTCGAGTAAAGTTCGTGTATTTTGTTTCTTAAATATTTTTAAGTAAAAAAAAAGAAATGTTATATACTTTTTTTTTAATTATACATATTTATGGTTTTGAACTAACCGATTAGTTAGTCTATTTTGGTAATAATTTGATGTATATGATAAAATGAGATAGGTAATGAAGTAATTGGGGATAGTTTTTCAAATTCTATTTATACACAATTCGATTTCAGTTTTACGACTAATCTGTCTAAATGTTGAAAATTTTAAAATGCAAAATAGTCCCAAATTATTAAATTTTACAGTATTTACCTATGTAATAAATGTATACAATACATATTGTAATACGTTATGTCTAAAATAAAATTTAAGTGATTTTTGTCTTGAATATGTCTACCTATACGTTATTCACGACAGGTTCCAATCTCGTCAGCAATAAAACCTCCTATTTTTACAGTACTAACAGATTGTAGTCTTTCACTGCCATATTACATGTATGCAGGTAAATCAACGGTAGAATATGCCATGTTCAAAACTTTCAACTGAATATTAGAAATATACAATTTAGTAACTTTTTATGCATGTCGTACATTGGAACCTATCGTGAATAACGTATAATATATAGTATAAAATAAAAATTGTTAAACAAATATTGTTAGAAATACTTCAACGAATTAAGAAAAGACTAAAATATATTCCAGATATGAAACAAATTTAATGTGTACTTATTTATATAATTTTGATGGCGTTATTTTTCGTTGTCAATTTTTTTTTATAAAGGCTTTCCAGAGATCATGCCCATCAGCCTGCTAACGTCAATTTATTAAACGAACTTAAATTTCATTAATAATTAATTTTTATGACACTAATCGGACGCTGTTTTGTCATTGTGTCAAATCAAACAAGCCGAAAACAAACTGTGTCGCGATTTGATACATCCGGTATATTAAATCGTGCCGGAACTGTATACAGTTTTACCTGCCTACACTTCGTCCAAACCTATATGCAATCCACGTCATCAATAAAATGTTACTAGATGATGACGTTTCACGCAGTGCTGTCACCTCGAACCTCGTATTTTTACAATTCTAATAAATTGTAGTCTTTTTTTATGCCATCTAATATGTGAGTAGGTAAATCATCGATAGAATATCTCGTTTTCCAAACTTTAAACCGAATTACAAATAAACGATCTAGTAACTTTTTTTTGATTGCGTATATGTTTTGTATAGGCTCTATCTTTGAAAATTCGAGGCCGAAAGAGATAAAAGGTGGAAAGAGGTTAGTTATTGATAGTCGACGGAAAAGCTGTAACATACGTTACAAGTTAGAAAATAATTAATAATAATTTTAATATATTTTCAATCATAAAGAAATAAGTTTTACAAAAGGCAGTAGCCGTAAGTGGTATTCATTTTATTAATTATACTTATTTTTTAGTTTTTTCCTTCGTTAACGGAAGCGTTCATGGAAATTAATTTAAGAAAAAAATTGAATTGAAGTTGTATTAAATTTGATACCTTCGGCGTAACCTCAAAGTTTATCCGAACGTAAGATATTCTACGTGAGTTTATTCATAATTAAATCAATTAATTATTAGACTATAATTTTGTCAGATTTTTTTAGTAATTCGTTTAAATTTAGTATAGGTAATCTTTTTCATCTTTGTCGGGTGTGTTAGTATTAAAATTATTATTGGCGCCTTAATATGCCACTAATAGTTTTTATCCTTAAAATAAAACCCATCATTGCCCTTGCTGCGACGAATTATTGCACAAGCATTTAAATAAATATCGTCTTGAATCAGTTTGATTGCAACTTTAAATTTGTTTGCTATTTACTTCAGTAACGAAGTAACATAAATCGGCCCGAGAATGTTAAAATAACGTTAACGCTATAGCCAAATTAAACGTTATTCCACTTAACCTTACGGTAGTTTTACGCTAACGTGGATGTTGTTTTTAACGTGGTGGATACATACTCGGCATGGATGTTGCTCTACTAAATTTACCTTAAATAATAATAGTTAACTAACCATAAACATCATATTTTATTATACATTTAAATATTTATAAGTTGGTAATAACTAATTTTTATAAAATATAATTTTTAGGTAATACGAACTTACCAATAAACAATTGTAAGTTCTGCTACAGAAATTACAAAACTAAGTACACGTTAAGAAGACATTTAAAGTACGAGTGTGGAAAACAACCTCAGCAAAAATGTTCGGTATGCGGTTATTGTACGTATTACAAAAGTGATTTGAATAAGCATCAATTATTGAAACACGCCACCTAGAGGTTATACATAAGTACCTACATAATTAATAATTATCTATATATATATATTTTGTTTTTCTGTGATGCATTGTTTAATAATTGGGCTTATGAAAAAAATTAACAAATAGAAATTTTAAAGTCACCTATATATTTTTTAAATCCGAACAAACTTGTTGATTCTTCTCATAAAGTACCATAATATTAATTATTAATTAATTAATATTAGGGTGTCTCTGAAATACAGTATTTTACCAGCTACGTTTGCGGTTTAACGTAGAAAGAATCGCAAATACGCAATATGAGCGGTCTCAACAAAAAAAATTTTTTTTTTGAAATCTTAAGCACAAATAATTGCCTAGCAAGGATCTGTCTACGATGCAAACTTCCACGTGCGACGTGCATGACCTATAGCATTCAAGTTATATCTGTTTATGTTAGACTATATTTGTTTATATACAGGGTGGATAAAAACTCTGGAAACTGGAAATAACAATTTCCAACCAAAACTGTAGTCATTGAAACTTGATTTTATCTAAAAATTTTTAGTGTTCTTCATAATTATTACGAAACTAAAGAATAACAGGACAAAACAAATTAACAAAAATAAATTATTAAACAATTCTTAATTTATAAACAGGTTAGGGTACTACCTAGTAGCCAGTAGTGAACAATTTGAATATTTACTCTAATGATAAAATAAAAATTATGTTTAAAAATTTATTTTTCGCAACCTCATTCAGAATCAGCGTAAAACGTAAACAAAAACAAACACTAACGTAATATTTATGTATTGCTCACAATCAACACAAACGTAAATCAAAATTTTGAAATTAGCGCTATTTGTATCGATCGGCGAAGCAAATATAATTTGTTTTAATCTATAGGCAATAAACGCCATATGAAATTTATTACTAACAATAGTTCCTGTGAATTTATTGTTTCCTAAACTTGCCCATACAGTATGTATCAATGGAGAATAAATTAACTTATTAATCTCTAAAATATGTAAGCCAGCTTCACATCTATTTGACGAGTTTGCGCGTTTCTATTTTGAACGTAATTTTTGTGGATAAGTTGGATATATTTCAACTTTAAAATTGTGCTTACATATTTCAAGGTCGAAACATATACGTAAACCTAAAACTATTATTATTGTGACAGCTCTCATAACAAATATTAACTTTCAACTTTACGCTTCCGTTTCTAATTATGTTTTATGTTGGTTCTGAATGAAGCTTAATCCAGTCGTCATTTGCGTATTTCACAAACTCTTGATGACGTTTTATAACAGACTAACATATAGCAGGCAATTGCAGCGTTTGCATATCTCGAACTGTATCATGGTATACTAACTACAAAGGTAGGATCTGGGGGCGGTTCTGCGCATATTGAAGAGGGGACTTGACGTCACTTGGAAACTAAATAAAAGACCGTCGAACATTTTCCGAATACCGATGGTACGGGTAGTACGTTGTTCACAAACGTAGTTTCGGAGTTAAAATTGTTTTCATGTCTCATCATAAACATGAGGTGCGCGGTGTTTGATTGCAACTCTGAGAAATTACTGCTTTTTTTACTGTTTTCTTCGCATTGAACCCGAATTGAGGTGAAGGTGGATTCATTTGTGTTACCGGTTAGACAAATTCAATGTTAACATTTCAAAAATTTGTTCGAAACATTTTAAAATGATGATTTTGAAATACGAACTATTGAACTTGCCCAAAAGTAATCTTTTAAATTTCCATACGTATTGCTACGTGCTACTTCTCGCCGTTGACGTCACTGCGCGAAGTTGAACGTGTTTACAACACTCGAAGATCCTACCTGTAGTAGTTATTATACCAGGGAACTGTATGCTATAGCGCGAATAATCTAAGGCCGTAATTTAGCACTTGATATTTCTCCATTATTTTTTTGTAGGCATATGCGTGCTGATAGCTCCGTCATATATTTTGGATTCTGCTGTAGTGTCATTCCAGTTATTACCTGTTACCGTATTGTTTGTTATTTCAGAGACACCCAATATTACCTATATAATTTTATTAGGGCATAATTGTTGTGTTTTTAATATAGTAATTTAGTAATACAATTATACATTACTTTTTGTTAATAAGTTACCTATTTAATTTCATTCAAATAAACATGTGTTTGAACTAAACTGATATAAACCAAATAACTTTTTTTCATTACTTTAATAATTGTTATTCTGGCCAGAAAAGCTATTGATTGACTGTACAGAACCCAGAAATAGAAGTATTTTATTTTTCTTGCTCACAATCGAAAAGTCACATTTTTCAATACTCGTTTTCGTTTAAAAACGTTTACGAACATTTAAATATAAAAAAATATTAAATACTAAGGGTACAAACATAGTGAGGCATTTCATTCCGCCGCGCACCACGCCGTCCATCTCGCCGCACGACGATGTAGGGATAATTCGACAAAAACCTATGCACATGATAGAGGCAATTACGACTATAGTTTAGCTGTCAGCTGTTATTTTACTGCTGTTTATATTTTGTAGAGGTGAGGCCGAATGCACGGCACGATGCGCAGCTATATGAAATATCGCACTAAGCTCGTGCCCTTAGTCTTCAATATTTTTTTATATTTAAACGTTTGTAAAGAAAACAATGTTGTATGGTGTAGGTATTTACATATCTGAAAAATGCGTTTAAGGCACATTACACTTTTATACGTGTGCCTAAAACAAGTATTATACAAGATTTTTTCTACGAACATTAAATATAAAAAATTAAACACATTTAAGGTACATCATGCCGAAGCGCAGTGGGTCGCATTGCAGCGCGACCAATTGCTGGGATGCATTTTAAACGAGTCGATGCCAAGATCTCCGTTGCGTGACAACGATTGAGTATTGGAGCTTTGCGCTGCGATGCGACCCGCTGCGCCTCGGCATAATGTACGCTTACCTTTAATCAAACAAACGAGTGCGAAAAATTGATAGTTGCGAGCGTAAAAGGTATTTCGCATCGAGTGTAATAGGGTGACGTTTCTAAAACTGAAATACAATTATTGAAAAGTTGCAACTTTTAAATTGTGAGCAAGAAAAATAGTATTATGTATTTAAATGTTTCTTTATCACGTAAGTAAAATGTTACTAACATGAGGTTCGTATAATTGAAAATAAATTGTAATATGATAACATAGTTTTTAATATTTCTGATTTATCTTTGTTTTAGATGTGAGATATCGCTGCCAAAATTGTGAACGATCATATAATAACAAATACAGTCTCAACACGCATTTACGATTTTATTGTGGAAAAGTGGCCCAGTTTACGTGCGGTGTGTGCTCAAAATCATTTCATCACAAATATTCATTAAATAGGCATATAAAAATACATTTGAAATAGATTTATAAGTATTAATTTGTAATGATAGGCGTTTTCTTTTTAAAATATTAATAAAGACTATGCAAAATAAATATTAAACACAAAAAAAAACTTCCTTTAATGGTTTTTCACAATTGGCATTACGAATTACCAAGTAAACGTCACTGATGACGAAAGTGCACGGCCTCGTTAATCCAACTATAGTAGCAATAGTGTAAAAGTTCAAAATTAATATTTAAATAATTTATATCGTGATGTGAATTTTATTTATTTCTAACAGCTTCTACTAATTATTATACCTATTAAAAATGGGATAAAATGGTTTGGAGAAATTATAACATGCATGTCATAACTTGAAAATATAAAAATTGAACTAATTATTGTTTTCTTGCAAGGTGAAAAGAAGAAATTTCACTGTCCCGCATGTCTAAAGCAATATCGTGTGAAGTCGACCTTAACCAGACATTTAAAATATGAATGCGGAAAGGACCCCATGTTTTCGTGCTCTAAATGTCCTTACAGAGGTTTCCAGAAAATACACGTAGTTAAACATTTTCTTAGGGCGCATGGTTATAATTTGGATAATGAAACAGATGGTGTCTTATTTCAAAATAGCTAATAAAGAGGGTTATATGATATTTTTGAGATAAATATGTTATTTATACATAAAAAAATGATATCCTATTTTCTAACAACGTTATTATTATACATTTCTATAGATATTTATAATATTTAAAATGACAGTTTTATTAAAAAAATGAGAAATACATTTCAAATTTTATTTATTTTCAACGTCGAAATTTTTAATTGGGAAAACTAAATGGTTATATCAGAATATCCCAATTGCCTTGATTTAAAATATGAAATTAGACTGAAACCGATTACCATAGAAACAAAATAAATATTGATTTTTTGTATTGTTAATCGCCTATTATTATTTTTTATTTTATTTTATTTTATTTTTATTTAATTTAACTTTTAAAATTCGCATACATATATTTACATACTTATGTGGTGAATGATCTAACACATTTTATTTATTTATTTTAGATATTCTTAGTTTTCTCCCGACACAGAAAAAAGAAAAAAAGGAAATACGATTGTATAATTGTGATATGTGTGGACGTGACTATAAATGGCCCTGCAATTTATGGCGACACAAAAAATACGAATGTGGAACAACTCCTCAACATGTCTGTCCAGCACCTGGCTGTGGACATAAAACTAAACAAAAAAGTAATCTTCAAAAACACATAAGTTGTTGTCATAAGAAATTTTATTATATATGAGAAGTCGTCATAAAATTATTATGCTGATACCTATTTAATTATAATAAAATTTATTGCAGCTAATTAAATAGGTATAAAAAATATGAATGTGCTTATTTTTATTTTTTAAGAATCTAACGTTCTGTGTTTTCTTTTTTTTACATTGATTTTGTTTATGTTTTTTTTGTGAAGAAGTGTACGTATAACTCCTCAAACTACTTTATAATGGTTCTGTTTCGAAGAATTTTCCAGATTATTAGAAATTAATACTATTATTTAATAGGAGTACGTTATTGAGTACAATTATGAGTTATGAACCTATACAATATTAATTGTTTTCTGTTATTTAACACTATTTGTTGTTTTAGTTGTCGAAAAGATATTCAGCTCTTAGTTACGTTTCTAAATTAATTTTTACATTATTATTAATACTAGTACTTATTATTAGAATTAATTTTGAGATGGTCACAATTCAAAGGTATCTTGTAAATGGTCGAAACTCAATCGTAAATGATCGTAGATGCCATTGCGATAAATCCGCAACTCATACAATTCAATCCACTTATTGTTAGTTAAACGAATACTTTTTTATTCATTTTTTAATGTAATCGCCACTTCTTTTAATTTTGTAGCAAATCGTAAAACATTCAAACTTTCAACAAAACACTCCTCAAAAGAGGCTATATGATCAAATATCAATATTTTTGTAATTTTGGATAATTCACTTCAGCCTTTTGTAAAGTATTACCTATCAAATTCATTTGGTAATTTCAAATAACTACCATTCAGTCACTTACCATAGAATCAATTGTTTCAATAAACACTAATGGTCAAAGTTAACTAGCGATTGAAAAACTGACCATTAGTGTTTAATTCTTTTAACTGCACCTCCTTACCTTTTAAAATTTGGATTAATATTGCATTCTTTTAATCTTGTATCGAGATTTGTAGTCATAGAACCTCTTCAGTGTTTGTCGCAGGTTGTTTAACACCACTATATTTTTGTTTAACTGGAATCGCCTTTAATGCATTTTTATTTATCGGTCTTTCAGTTCCAGAAATAAACGGATCATTAACATGACCTACGTAGGCCAAATTATTCTTCCATTTACTTTTGTAACTTGAAGGCCGATAGATAAAAATGCATTAACGACGATTCCAACTAATTAAAAATTAAACAACCTGCGACTACCACCGAATAGGCTCTATGACTATAGAACTCGATATAACTTTGAAAATAAACCAATATTAATTCAAACTTTAAAATATGAGGTGCAGTTGAAGGAATTTAACACTAATGGACAGTTTTTCAATCCTTAATTAACTTTGACCATTAGTTAATCGCTATCGAAATGAACGTTAAAATAATTGTTTCTATGGTAATTGACTGATGGTCAGAATTAACTAGTGATTAATTGAAGTTGGTTATTTGAAATTACAAAACGAATTTGATAGCTAATGTTTTGCAAAAGGCTGAAGTGAATTGTCCAAAATTACAAGTAAATCACAAACTAACGACGAAACAGCGCGAAGACTTACAAAGAAAAAAAATATGAAATGTCGAAAATCAATATTGAAACGAAAAATATTATTGTTAGTAGAGGCAAGAGACTTCGATCTCCGCCTTAGCAGTCTCAGTTCGTTGCTACTTCAACATCAAGGTAGTCGAGGCTGTGTTATTTTATTTTGATGTCTTGGTGTTGAAGTAGCAATGGGTGGTTTAGGATTAAACGTCGACGGTGTTTTGCATGTTGTTTGAATCTTTTATTTCTATATAACTAGGTGTGATAACAGAAATATGAAGCCGTATATTTATAATTAATATAGCAATGTATATACCTAAGAAAAAATGTAATCCACATGCTATTTGTAATTTAATTTAAAATGGCATAAAAGCTTGACTGACAATACTTTTTATTTTCAAATAAGTTGCTGATTCGTTTTTATTTTAATTATGACGAGGTCGTGATAGCATATATGGTGACGAATTGATATTAATTTTATACGAAAACGGGATTTTAGTTACATATTTTACTTCCAATAAACTTGTACCATTATACCTTTAAAATGTGACCTTCAAGATTGAAGATTTTTCAAGAATAACGTTCTGTAAATTCTTAATAAAAAGCATTATTACACAAATTAATTTTAATAAATTGAAATAAATGACTTTATTTATTATTTCCGTAGGTATAAATATAAAAAAGTATATTTTTAAGTAACTAATATAATTAATTTTAGATCAACAATATCTACATGCAAGCAGAAAAATTCTGCAACACGAATCCGGCGAATTTGAATGTCCAAATTGTGGAAAATTATACAAATACAAGACGTCAGTGTATACTCATTTAAGAAACGAGTGTGGTAAGGTGGCTAGGTATTATTGTAAAATTTGTAATTTTTTATGTAAATTTAACCATGTCCTTCAACGACATAAGCTATCCTTGTCGCATCGAAAAAGAGAACTTCGATATATTTGTAATAGCAAAAAATAACATCTATAAAGGTATTATTGTGTTTCTTTTTTTAGTTTTTAGCACTATAAAGTACATTATAAATGCTGAGATTCTATAAAATGTAACCGATATTCTAATGGAATAAAAACGTGCCTAAAACTTACGTGTTTTGAATCTCAAATAAATATTTACAACTATTGCCCTTAAAATCCTTGTATAAATTAATATAGTAAATCGTACTTTACCTAAGTAAAATATAAAGTCATTGTACAATAAATACAATGACTGTTATGAATTATTTACTTTCAGTTAGAGGTATTAAAAATACCTCTTACCTAATACCTTATACTTAACCTCGATTGTCCGGGCCCCGATAATTCTAACGCACCTTAAATAAAATAGGTCAACACACAGATGTTTGAAAAGTAAAAAGCAGGAAGCGACGTTACTTAAAATTGACGTTTAAAGGTGAAAGTAAGCGTACATTATGCCGGGCCGCAGCGGGTCGTGTCGCATCGCAGCCAATCGTTGTAACGCAACATTCGGAAACTGTCTGGCTATCTGCTATTTACTCACGAGTGACGTCAATATTCCCTCTTCAATATGCGCAGATCCGCCTCCACATGCTACCTTTAGGTAAGAACTATTAAAGGTAACATATTCGAGTGTTCTAAACACGTTCAACTCCACGCAGTGACGTCAACCGCGAGTAATAGCATGTACCAATACCTGTAGAAATTTAAAAGATTGCTTTCTGGCAAGTTCAATAGTTCGTATTTCAAATTTCTCTAAAAATCGTCGTTTTTTAAACAAATTCTTGAAGTGTTAACAACCGGTAACACGAATGAATCCACTTTAACCTCAATTCAGGTTCATTGCGAGGAAATCAGAAAATGGCAGTTATTTGTCAGAGATGCAATCAAACACCGCGCAAACAATTTTAATGCCGAAACTACGTTTTATTAGAATTGTGAACAACGTACCTGTACCATCGGTATTCAGAGAATGTCTGAAGGTCTTATTTAGTCTTTCAGTGACGTCAAACGGTATGCGCAGAACCGCCCCCAGATCTTTCGCCCCGAACTGTTTGTATTGCGCTAATTCAAAGTTTTCTTTAATTAATACATACTTTACCTTACACAGTACGCGTTATTTACTACAGAATTCGATTAGACCTACGTATTTGCTAATCCGAATCACCTAGGATCCAAATTCGGATTATCGAAGTTCTATTCTACTATCTTTAACATCATTTAAGTATTGCATATACATATCTACTTATAGTTTTAAGGTAACTGATACACGTATTTTTTAGATACTCTAATAGAAAATGAAAGAAAAAGACGATGCGTTTCTATTGGTTTTGGATGTATTAATTGTGGTAAACTTTATAAGAGCAAGATTGCGCTAAGTAATCATCTGAGAAATGAATGTGGTAAAGTGGCTAAATATCGTTGTGATATTTGTAATTTCGTATGTAAATTAAAACATGTTCTTCAACGACATAATTTATCTCTGTCGCATCAAAGAAAAGAATTTGCAAGAACGGCAGGCAGCAGAAAATAAAAGCGTTATCGATTTAAAGTGAAATATATTATAGGTATAGGTAGGTAAGAATTTTCAACTTCCTTTATCGTACCTACTTATTGATTCTATTGTAAAATATTAAGTTGAAACGGTGCGTGTATTACTGAAATTATACATTAATAATTCAGAATTATTTGTATTTTTTTTTCTATTTACAACAATGTTCAACTAACAATAAGCGTTATGTATGTTGTGAAACAAACTAATCGCAGGAAATTACAAAAACATAGGTACTGTATTTTCGGCATTTTATGCTAATACGAGATATGACGATTAAATTCGTTATAAAAAGCTTGTATTTAATTACTAAAATTACATTTAATCTACAACTCTGTCCCCTTGAAATTATAGTCCTCATAATTGAGTCAATCTAGCGTTAAAAGGGGGTTGATTTTCAACTGAACATGAGTTGCAGTATTGTTTTTGACTTATAATCCAAAATTTACCAAAATCGGTCGGTTTACTAGTCATAAGGTCAAAAATCGCAAAATAAAATGGGGGTCTATGGACCGATATTTATTTCACAGAAGATCAGGCAGTTTTGATTTTTGAATATGTTTTAGATATTGAGATTCCATTAAAAAAATCGAATTTTTCGACAGAATCATCTTTCCAGTTCACTTTACGATAAAAATACCTATATAACAAAATGAACTAGAGGAAATTTCCTATAATTCATATTGTTATCGTTTTTTGGATCATGTAATTGCAAACAAAGAATTTTCGATTGTATATGAGTTTAGTATTGTTCTTGACTTAAAATCCAAAGTTTAGCAAAATCGGACCAGTAGTAAGGTCGTAAATCACAAAATAAAATGGCAGTTTTAGATTACACGAGTAGTTTGACGTTTATATGTAAGCGTATCTTAAAAATCGTTAAACCAAATCCAATAAAAAAAAAAACTTTAAATTGTACACAATACAGTATTACAGTATCTATAAAAAAATATTATATTTACGATTTATGACCTTAATACTGGTCCGATTTTGGTAAATTTTGGATTGTAAGTCAAACACAAAACTACAACTCATATCCAATTGAAAATCTTTTGTTTGTAATTACTTCTACGTCAAATGCTAGATTGACTCGACTACTATCATTAGACTTTATACATTTACCTACGCCTGCGTATTTTCGCGTCTGGCCAGCAGCTTTCATAATCGTGTATAAAAATGATAACAGAACATAATATGCTCTATAAGTTTCGTTAGCGCAGTGTTATCTGTTCTTGTACTATGTATAAAAGTCGGTTGCGAATTTAATTGTCACGCCTCGTATTTAAAGCGTAAACCAGTTATGCATCTACATAATATTATGTAGGTAGTATATTAAAATTAGTAAGATAAATTTTATGGTATTTTGTGCTTATATATACTTAAAAGTTAACGGTGAAATTCCTGTTTTGTTTCAATTTATTTTATTGTTTAATTATTGTATTTATTTGCATTTAATTGTATTATTGTTTAGTATTTATTTTTAGTTTTGTATTTGCGTTTCAAATTGTTATTAAATTTAAATACACACAGTAAACTTTCTCTAATCAGGTCGAATTGGTCGTACGAAAATTCTAACAACACGTTGCATTCTTAAGAAAAAACAATAGTACCTATACCTGCTAAAAATTTTCGACTAGGGAGTACTGATGTAACAAATTTTGTAGAAAATAATTAAATGCGAGTGCTCTAATCATCAATAAACGGATATGTGTGTAAGCTACGTAAGTATGTATCGATAAGGTAAGTAATTACATGCTAAATACATAGATATATATATAGTTTCAATAATCATCTATACCTGTAAAATTTACTTATAATCTTGCCCTATACTTTTGTTTATTCGCAATATAGAGAAATATTCAAGATATCGGATATTACGACTATAAGCAATAACCAATCGTCAAAGTATTAAATTTCCTCCGGATAATCCGAAACTTCGCTAGTTCAGACAGGGTTCGACCCCGTTAGTCCCGGATTAGCGAGAGTTTACTGTACTATCAACGAATGATTTAAATATATAAAAAATATAAAATATCGTTTTTACTCGCACAATTTTCACTTTTTTTTACATTTATTTTCTCCAAAGGTTTCGTTTCTAAATTAAAGGGAAATTATACGCAGGTAAATATGTCGTTTTCAATATAGAATTCTTCTTTTCGATGTCGGCTTCTGCCTCGGAGGTTGCTGATCATTATGACAATTTTTTACTTTTGATAACGTTGAACGTTCAATATATAATATGTACTTATATACAGTATATAATATTTATCGAAAATTGCTTATTTTATAGAAAGTGGACAAGAGTATTTTTTTTCATTCTAAAATGTTGGGGGAATCCGGCAATGAAGTTAAATTTTTTTAATTAATTCCCTGAAAAAAATGTGATTGGAAAAATGAGGAGTAGTGTCTCCTTGATCTCCCTTCTTTAGGGGTGAATATCTCAGCAAGGGAGCGTCGTAGGAAAAAAAATTATATTGACGTGACTCCAAAAGATTTCTCATCATTTCATAGACACCTTGTATTAGAACGCACCCCGAGTATTAAAAGGGGGTGGCTTCGAAATGACTCTAACGTTTATTGTGGTCAGTACGGTGTTCATAATATAAAAATTATATAATAAGAATAAAAATTACTTATTAGAATATCGATGTAATACATAATATAATAAAGCCATTTGTTTATGTTCTTTCTTTAAGTTGTGTATTAGTTTAAAATCATTTTAAGTTTGCAGGTTTCGCAAGTATCTAGATATTAAGCAAACTAATTTGATTATTATTTTAAACGTTAATAATGATTTAAAATATCAAGAGTAGGTGCCTAAAATTTTAAATTACAATAATTAAAATATTTTTAGGTATACAGTTCACGCGGGCACATGGCGCTAATAGAAGCTTTGTATGCGATACATGTAAACGTGGATACAAACACAGACAGTCGTTAACCCTTCATTTAAAAATGATATGCGGTAAAGACCCAAAGTTTTTTTGTAAATTTTCTAATTGTAATCATAAATGCAAATTGAAAGGTAATATGAAAATTCATATTCAAAGAGCACATCATGTGGAAGATATTAACATTTCTGACTACATACACGAAAAAGAAACGTAAGCGACCTATGGGAAGTGCATTTACTTTTATTAAGTACATATTTTTTTAATTGTGCGGTTAGCATTCAAAATACAGATATTTGCCCATTAGGTATACGCGGCCTGTTTGATTTATTACGTCACAGCAAATATCTCGGCTAGTGTAAACATTTAAAAAAAAAAATGTCACCTATTTATTATTTATCCAAACCTATATGATGTTCACGTCGTCAACAAAAAGTTACTAGATTGTTTATTTGTAATTCGGTTTAAAGTTTGGAAAGTGACATATTCTATAGATGATTTACCTGCGCACAAATTAGATGGTATAAAGAAAGACTACAATTTATTAAAACTGTCAAAATACGAGGTGCGAGATGGCAGCACTGTGTGAAACGTCATCATCTAGTAACCTTGTATTGATGACGTGACATCATATAGGTTTGGATAAGCTATACGAAAGTTGTTCAACTGTTTATTTTTCATTTTTTTCAAAATGGAAAACAATTTGAGCATCGAATATTTTGGATGTAGTAAATACATTTGAAATTTTGAATGGAACGTACCTGCCCATTACTATTTGGTATTCTAAAATTGTATGAAACACTCTTTACAACGATATGTCACATATTTATTTAATCAATCAAAAACACAAATCCATAATTAATTAACAACTGCACGCAATTTTAAAATACGAAATAATGGGCACGTCTATTAAATTTCGAATGTGTCTTGCTACCTATACAGGGTTGGTGATTTTTACGATGCTCACCATTAGTATATTGAGAACGGTAAAAGATGCGAGGTCGGTTAATTTTAAATAAGTTCCGTTTTTTTTTTGATGACGATTGAGAATCTGAAAAGAAATCCCGGATATTTTGATTGGTTCCTGATTTATCGCGTTAAAACTGAAATTGATGCTCAATAATAGTGTTCTTTTCTGATTTTGAAAAGTAATTGAAAATAGACTGTTAAACTACTGAACAACTTTCGTATTCTTGCTTCTAATCTTTTTTTTAATTTCTTAGAATAGCTGAGATATAGCTGCTGCGACGCTATAAATCAAAAAGACTGCACACCTATTAGTTTTGTAGTTATGATAAGTTACAGTGTTAGCTGATAAAATGTAATAAAAATTGATTATATTTGAAAACTAAACTTTGTATTTATTTGTAAAGTACCAAATAATTAGCTATTTACTTATAATGATTTTTTTGACTTACCTCTTTCCATCCACTATTAATTATTTACACTTTTATCATTAAATGGCAACGTGGATGCTTTTCCTCCAGGAATCCCATCTCGTTTGGCTTTCCCGGATTCTGGTCGACTTTTAATTATCACACCGAAACCTTTCCGGCCTCCGAAGTCCGATATATGGCCTGCACTCGCAGCATCTACTGTCTTATTGTCTAACGATTTAAAAATATCAAATTAAATTTTGACATTTTTTACTTTCAGAATGCTTTCTAAGTGCTTAGAGACCCTGAAGATGGTAAATAACCCGAAATAAACCAGGTGGGTCGTCCTCTAGCTCTTGGCATATCAAGATATGTGGATGGTGCGAGTGTAGGTCATATTATATCCGACTTTGTAGGCTGGAAAGGTTTTGGCGTAGTAATTAAGGATGAAACAGAGTCCGGGAAAGCCAAAAGGGGCGAGACACCTGATTTATATTGGTTTAATTAATGTACTTAATTTATAAGAAGCAACCACTTTTTATTTTAACAATATAATGTTTAACTTTAAAATATAATTGTTATGCAAATTAGGTCAGTGTGGTTTATTTAGGTAAATGAATATCGTAACGGTTGTATGATGTATAGGTACGCGCTAATAATGTTAAGTTTGCCGCTGTTTTAATTAAAGCGCATTGTTTCAGATTCGCTTCGACGATTTACCTCGTTCGGTGAGAATGTTACATGGAAAAGAAATCGAACCGATTTTTTTACGAACGAACACGGAAGGTTTGCCTGCGTAAAGTGTAACGCCTCTTACATACATAAAAGTCATTTAACTCGACATGTTAATTTCGAGTGTGGAGTACCCGCGCAATTTCTTTGCAGCGTGTGTAATAAAAGGTTTCGCCAAAAGCATAAAATGCAACTTCACATTAGACGGTATCATCCACGTTCTGCGATCGAAGATGTCAAGAACAGTGTATAGTTATCTAATCGATTCTTGTACTTTGCAGCAAGAAAAGATTTATATCGATGCAGTTTTACCAAAAGGGCGTAACCTGCAAAAAGTAAATTTTACAGGAGAGCACATTTTGTGTCGTCGCGTAGCTATAAGAAGATACGTTTCGCGGAAATGCAAATCGATTTTTCCGGTGGAAAATATCGAAATATTGTTACCAGGTTATATCTTTGCTCTAGATGCATAAAATAGTCAGAATAACTCATTTTCGGAAAAAGTGTGGGTTACGCCCTTTTGACAAAACGTCATCGATATGATAACCACTATATAATTAATGAGGGTATTCACAAGAAATTAGAAAATAATATAAAGTTGGTACAACTTATTACGTTAATGTATATTTTGTTTATATTATATTACTAGTACCATTATATTGTATATTTTACTTATTTTTATAAGATTTAAGATACCGATTTACGTTACCATTTTTTTTTCATGGTACAGTGAAGATCAAGTGTAACTTGAACTGCGCCATGGAATTTTCTGTTGTTGTTTGTTGTTTTTTTTGTGTCTTTTCTCTTTTGTTTCGTTGTATTAATCTGACATTATATGTACCTACATATTTTTTTTATTTGTTTTTATTATACGTATATATTTTTTACTTTAGTATTTTATTGATTTTTTACTTGTTTCGTTCGCGTATGTTCTTTTGTCGATCTTGATCTATAACAAGGAAATAAAGACATTGATTTAAATTAACACTATTCAGACTTAAACTTAGCCAGACATCAGACATAACTTTGTTGTTGTGTTAGCGGCCACGTAAGTGTTAACACAAATTACTCGGTCACCCTATATCTTAAACATTTGTATAGTTAACGTAATATCTAAAAGTAAAATAAACTTTTATTCAAACTAAAACAAAACACTAATTATGTAAATTTTGTTTTAGTATTTGCATTTCAACGAAGATCTCGTAAAGCAAGACCTTTTAAATGCGAAAATTGTTGTAAATCTTATACGTTACAAAGGAACTTGAGACGACATCAAAATATCGAATGCGGTAAGGAGAAACAGTATCGATGTACTCACTGTCCTGTGAGGTTTTATTATAAGCAAGAACTACAGTTACATATGTTTTCCAAACATAATTATATTAACTATTAATTTTGCTGATTTATTGTGGGATTAAAATGATTCGAACTGTAGTAATTTTTTTAACTAGTTTTTTTTTAAATATTTCAAATGTTTAAGACGCGATGGTTCTCTTTAAGATAATTTTAAAACTTTATACGTACGTATTGTTTTCGCCGAATATATGAAAATTTCCATTTTTCAGAATATAAATGCAAATATTTTATAATCAAAATTTTTCACTGGTTGTGAGATTTAAACTTTGAAGTTGATTTTCAAATTACATTATTTTTTTTTAATATAAGTAGATAACTTTCAATTGCTTGAATTTAAATACCGTTACTTTATTATCGCGTTATTTTTAATTATTTTATTTTATTGCGAACCAATTTCACATTAAATCTATTATTTAACGTAAAGAGCCGAAAGAGTCGTGAAAGCTGAAAACTTTTTAACCCGACAATATTTTAAGTTTTTCTTTTCCCTAATTATAAGACTACGGATTTGTTTAACATTTTAGTTTAGTAATTTAACTAAAACGTTTTTATCAATTTGAAGTTAAATTTTTACACCAAATCTTTTTGTACAGTTGTAATATAAAAGATGGTTACTTAAAAATATTGAACCTATTTTAGGTTTAGTGGTTTAGTTTTTAAATAATTAGGCAACCATACAAGTTAATTGGAAAATAGCACTAATTGTAAGTATTATAAGGTATTTTAAGTTGAAATCTAACAAGGAACATGTCGAATATCGTTAATTTAAAAGATTAGTTTTAAATATGTAGGTAACGATTCTTCAGCAACATTTGACTTGTTGATTTCAAAAATGTTAATCATTTTTATCACGCTACTCTAACGCCTTCTAGTGGCCAACACAATAGATATTAGTCGAAATTAAATTGCGCAGTATCATAAGTTATCGTTATTTAAATATTTAAAGATACTTTATACGAATATTTTTATAAAAATTCAAATTAATTTATGTTTCTGCAAAATTTCCTTTTTTTACTAGATGGAGTTAGATCTACTGCGCACTTAGGATAAAAATGTTTGCCTGCAAAAAGTCTATAGCGTGCGGTATGCCTTAGAGCGAATTTACCGAAAAATATTATCAAAATGAGATATTTTCGTTATAAATAAAAATATTAGTAAGCTGTTAAAGTCAAGGTAATCAAGGTACAAGGTTAAATGTGTAATAAATTTTAATATTAGTACTTCAAAACTTATTTATTAGTTCGGTTGTGTTAATTGTCATAATCATAATTCATCGTTAAATATCTGTTAGATACTATATGAAGGTATCTATATGTACGTACGTGTTAAATGTGTAACTATGTGCTATTTTTATACTTTGATTTGTTTCAAAATAATACTTACTGTTAGTAGTTAGTCGGTTTAAAGTATTTGTACCTATACTCATCTTTCCGTGATTTCGTTAAAGTTATTCAGTTTTCAATAAATAATTACTCTTTAATAATTTACTTGACGATTTTCATGATTTCATTTGATGCTGATGATAATGATGATGAATGTAGAAAAACAGAAATCATTGAACGATGTTACAGTATATTACCTATTTAGATTTTTTTTGTATTATTTAAATAGAACAAAAATATGCTTGTGTTGTTAGCAATGTTACTAAACAAACCATTCTAAATATGCTTGGTTTTCAATATCTACACTTTTCAAAACAAAACAAAAACTATCAAATTTATTATTTTTTGTTTAGGTAGAGAATTAATTTTTCCCAATTGATTTTACTCATGTCGGCCGGTTTCGAATATTTTCGAATATTAATTAAAACACTACCTATTTACCAAACTTTTTACTAAAAGATGCACCTGATTTGTTTAAATATTGTTTAAAAATCAAATAATTGTTGATTTTATCTTTTAATCTTGAGCAAAATTGGTCTGATAAATAATTGGAAAGGATAATTTCATATTTATTTTACCTTACAGAATAACTGTGTAGAAGTAGAATAAACCTGCCTTAACCTAAATGCTGATATAACTACGTATTACATTAACATAATAATTAATTCCAAAAAGCTTCTACGAATTTAATTATTGTTGTTAGATAAACTTTATTAAAAATTATAGGTAGGAACAGTTATTACATTTTGTTAGGACCGATTACATCACCGTTAACTAACTTTAAACGACCGATAATTCATATAGAAATTATTATTGTATCAGCTTTGTGTATTGTAATTAACTGCCATTTAAAGTTAACCGAACGTGGTTAAATCGACCCTTGTTTGTTTATCATGTGTAATATACTATTCTCTTGCCTTGATTTCTTACTTTCGTGGGACTTCTGTAGAATATATTTTTGCATGTAAGACCATTTAACTGTAAAAGTATTAATAAATGTTTATAATAAAAATATTAATTAATCTAAGGGCACATTTTTTTTGTCTGAATATAGGTAATCAAAAATCATTTTTTTCCACATTGATGTGTCAATGTAAGTTTATTTATTTACTCCCAAAATGATAAATACATACCTAAAGTGCAATTTTGTTGCAGAAATTTTATTGCGTGAAATAGAATCGCACGAATTTCAACATGTTCTAAAGTAATTTTAGTAATTTTCTTATTACCAATTATACCTAAAGATACATTTGTATGTCAAGTGACAACTAAGTTTTAGCGACTCAAAATCGCACGCAATTAATTGCTGCGACAAAATTGCACAGGTGTGAATCCCATTTTAAGTCTATCTGATGAGAGATTTCTGCGTTGGACGTGACAGTACGCGGAGCAATTTACACTGGTCAAAAAGGATTCCACCTTCGACAGAACCTAAACGACGCTTTAGGTTATGGATCTGTCAGGCGTGAATTCAAATCTACAACTTGTATTAATATACTAAAATACAGAGAAGTACTTTTCGCCCGAAATAACAAATTTTTATTTGCCAAACATTAAATTAGTTGGTAAAAACAATTTTTCGCGTTGATAACATTTCAAATTATAAGAGAATTCGCGCGCCGATAGCGTCGTTTAGACATACTAATAATGTTTATCCTTATAATGACCAATAAACATTAAGGTATCCGTATGAAAATATCAAAAATTTAAAACTTCACGTCACAATAACACTGATTTGAATTTTAAGCCACATTATAAAAGATAGAAAAGCAAAGGGAACGCAAGAAAAAGTTTATAAAATTCATAAAAAATAATTTACAACTGTATGAAGAAGAAAAAAGAAAAGACCAAGAACAACACTATACAAATAAAGAGATAATAAAAAACAACTTATTGAAAAACGATTTTAAGCCGATACGTTATCTCTAGATTATAAATGTCTCTTCGCATACATCTGTCACGTCTCGGTTTCAGTTCCGTCACCGTACAGTCTCAGTTATATCCATGATGCCTATTCACACACATGATGTTTGACTGTCGGGCGCCGGGAATGAGACTGATGGTCTTATTCGGAACTGCGTTGACCGATTGTGAGAGTAGATGAGTCAACACAAATTCAAGAAAAAATCTTTTTTATAACCGAACTGAGACGTGACTCGAAAATATAATAATATAAAAATAATCATATAAATAATAATTAATAATATAAATAACATTAAATAAAAACATGCAGGGTTGGCTAAAAGTCGCATAAAAATCATACTATTAAGTAGATAGGTACTATTTTGTTACAGGAACGATTTTGGAACAAACACTTTTTTCTATGGATTCGGGAACTTGACCCATCTTTTCAGCAACCGCGTTTGATAGCAACGGCGACTATATGCGGTGATTTGGTGGTGTTCCCCAGAAGATTCCTGAGTACTAATCGTGTTTTCACTTGCTTTCTAGGTGATTGCACGGCTGCTGGTAGTGTAGCATACCTAGCCGTTGCTTTTCCTATTTTTAAAATACGATTACAGACGTCCATTATTGTAGCGGAATTCGAACCCGCAGCCATGAGCGACCTGTCAGAGTAATAGCTCTCTAGACTATCAATCGTCACCTATTTACCTATTTCTTTCAAATAGTACCTAACCATCTATGGTTTGTGGCTTCACATTAGAAGGCTTGTTAAAAATAGTACCATTAAAATCAGCTGTAGGTAATTACATACTAATAAAATTAGAACATTTTGCCAAGTATTTATGTATAATTTATTATCTTATTTTGTTTTAACACATTATTTCATTTTTTCATTGAATCGCTGTGCATTACCAACATGTTAACGTGTATTAAAATTATGTTTTTTTCAGAATATAAAATACGTGTAGTGGAACAGAAAAATAAAATCGAAGAATATAGACGTAAGAACAGGCAACGTATGAGGAAATTTAGAGAATCCATTAAAAATAATATACAACTATACGAAGAGCATAAAAGAAAAGATCGAGAAAGGTACCGTGAAAGGAAAATTGAAGGAAAAATAAAATTAGTGTCACAAATGTCGGCGCAGGAAAAATTAAACAAAAGAAAAATATGGCGGAATTATAGTAGAAAATATCGTATGAAGAAAGATAAAGTTAAAACCGAAAAATAATTATAAGCCGATGTGTTATTTGCTGATTATAAGCCTATAGTACATACTTAGGTATATTAATTAATAATTATCCTACGTATAAGTAAAAATTTAAATATTCTTCAAGTTATTCAATATGTTTAAGTCGTTTTTATTGTCGTTTCTTTATAAGCGGGCAATATCCGCATTGCTAATTATTTTTCGCTGTTGCAATAAGTCCTAATCTACTTTAATCTGTCCTAACGACCTATCCAACCTATCCTAACTTAAGGATAATCAACTGTAACTGGATAGTTCGTCCCCTATAATCGTATATATGGCAAATCTATGCGTAGTGGAAGGTCATTGTGACGTCACGCGTCTACACCGCGATTCAAAAAATAATACGGTATTTAATAGCATTTTGTAATATTTTTGTGTTTATTTGAGATTTTATAATTAATTTAGACTTATTAGTGCCCATTAGTCTTTGCTAAAAATAATAATATAATTTTATATAACATTCAATCATAAGTATGAAATTCAAATTTGGATAAAAACTTGACGAAATACAAAGTTACAAGCATTTATTCCTCTACCTAATCTGCAAAAATTGCAACTCCTAGATATTCGGAACAAACTATAAAATTGTCTGTAAACTTGTTTTCCGATAAAAATCGTGGTTGTTGAGATCATTTGAATTCAACTCTATATGAATGCAATTTTTCCCTTAACCGTCACTTCGACCATATTCTTTAAATATTTTTATGACTTGATAACGCTGTAAAATAACGGTAGCTATTGTTAAATTGACCCGATCATCAAATAGTGTGATGACTCGCATTGAATAAAAAAAAACAAGCACTTTTTGAAATTAAAAACATCTCTACATCAGCTGACGAGTGCCTTTTTAAATAGAATAATCAATTTTATAGAATATTAATAAAAAATATATAAGTAGGTACCTACATTAAGAACTTAATATATAATACATGAAAAAAACGAAATGAAATGTTACAAAAAATATATGTGACCTATACGTATTATACAGGGTGAGTTAAGATAGTAGCACCCCCCTCCCTTTAACATTAGTTCGTTGAATATTCATATTAGGAAAATATTTTTTTAACAATAGATGTTCAGAATGATATGTTGAATATTATTGAACATTTCTTATACTTCAGGGTCTAATGAAATTTGAGCAGTAATATGCAATTTCTTATTTTTAAATAACACCCTGTATATTTTTTACATTTTTTTTGAAAGAACTATCCTTTCTCTATACGTTGTTATAAAAATAATGCGGGATTAAATGACAAAATAACAGTGTTAGACAGAATTTAAGTTGAAAAAGTTCCTAGTTTACTATTTAGGTGCTATTATCTTAACGCACTCTGTATATGTATTTTAAAAATTATATAATACAGTAATTTTAATTACATTTTTCGTCGTTGTTTTTTTTTGAGTGTATTCAAATTAAAATATATGTTTTCAGATTATAAGATACCTACAATAAAACAAGAAATTGTAATCGAAGAACATAGAAGTAAAACCAGGCAACGTATGAGGAAATTTAGAGAATCCATTAAAAATAATTTACAGCTATATGAAGAACAAAAAAGAAAAGATCGGGAAAGGTACCGTAAAAGGAAAATGGAAGGAAAAATAAAGTTAGTGTCACAGATGTCGGCACAGGAAAAGTTGGAAAAGCGAGAAATATGGAGGAACACTAAAAGACAATATCGTATGAGAAAAGGAAAAGTTAAAATAGGAAAATGAATTTAAGCCGCCGCCACCCGTTTATGTATTAATTATAACCCTATAGTCGATTAATAATTCTGAATAAATAAAAGTTTTCGTTTTGAAATACTATCTAGTGAAATTGAATAAGTTGTTTTCTTTACTTATTTATATTTATGTAAACCGTTAAACATATTGTCATTTCTATATAGTACATTTTTATTTAATGCATTATATAAATAATAATTTGTTGTTATATGTACTCATTTTTATGAAGATAAACAAAAAAACCGTGCCTGAAATAAATATTTAAATTATTAAATCTATTACTTACTAACCGATGATAGTGGTACCTACGAGGAAGAGTACTTACTCATATAATTTAGTCACTAGTGCAAGTGCAATGTTTGGAATATGTAAATAATGTTAATAATGTTATATATATTATTAATAAGGTATATTTTCAAATAAACATTGAGCATTGAGACATTTAATGCGAATTTAAAGACAATGTCTTAATAAAGAAAAATATATGTGTATTACTTTAGTAAATTAAGTACTTTAAATGGAGGCTTGCACACGGTGACACATTTTGTGGCGCTGCGGTGGTCGCCACGTGTGGTCGCCATAAGTGGCCTAATGTGTGAGAGCACTAATTGTAAGAAAGTTTTGTCTACAGTGTTAAAGTGGCACTATCCTTATAATTTTTATTCTTAAACCTTAATCTATCAAAGATTGTCATTTTCTTTTCCTTAATTTTTAATTATCAGTTCTTGACTAATTAATCAAATCAGTGCCTATAGCAAACAAAATATAAAGGTATTAATGTTTGAAAAAAAAACATTTTACGAAATTTTAAAAACTGATATATTGTTAAAATGGATCAATTACTATAAATATTCAGAATACAGTTATAGTCGACGTCCTGGAAAACCAAGCATTCGGCTGAAGGCAAACAGACAGACGATTATTGAACAATAGGTGTTTGCAGATTATGATTTAAAACTTTGTTGCACTTCGGCAGTTTACTAATAACATTTAAGCCTCGTAAGCGCAACCAACATGATGGGCCGTTCTTAGGGTCATTTAAATATAAGGCAGAATTAGTTATAAAAACATAAACGTCGGGAAAACAGGTTTATTACAAATGTACATGCGATTCTTAATAAACACTTGCTTATTCACAAAACGTCACATTACACATTTACAAGAAATTTCACAAGGGTGCAGTTAAAAATTATCTAAAATCATTGTGTTTTTGAGGTGAATTTAAAGTCAGTCTCTGAAATTTACAGATAGAGAAAGTTCCACCAACGCTTATTGAAATTTCTTTAACACCTATTTTTCAATAATTTCCTACTACCTGTCGACTTTTAAACCTTATGTTGGGTTTTGCCACGACGTCGACTATAAAAATAACCTAATCTCGATTATAGAACAGAATGAAACTTTATACTTTCTGATGTTATAATTTATTTATTAAGTTAAGTAAATATATAAGTACACACATATGGAAGTTTTATTTCATATTAAAATGTTATAAAATGGAAATCATATTTTTTTTTCTAAATTTTATAAAAGTAGTAGGTAATATCTAATAAATATGTAGATAATTTAAATCTAGTAGGTAATTGTAATTCTAGGTATAGTGGTTCTTTTTAGAATGTAAAGAAATTATGTTTAATTTGTTCATTAATATACGTGTAATGTTGTAGTACATAGTTTTGTTGTACTATTGTGTAAATATACTTTTTAAATAACATAGGTACTACCTACTGTATATATTTTTTTTATATCTTGTGATATTTCTTGTTTATAGATATAAAATTATCAAAATATGTATGTTTTTCGACAAGATACAAGAACTTGATTATACCATTTGACGTAGAGCTTTTAATTGTTTTTGTTTGCCTTTTTCATTTAAGAGAACATTATGTAAAATCGTTATTATTTTAGGATCATTCATATGTAACAACTGTTATAAGATCTATCGTCACAAACCATCTTTAAATAGACACAAAAAGTTTGAATGTGGAAAGGAGCCGTTATTTGTATGTCCGATAGAAAACTGTACCTATAAAGCCAAACTGAAGCACAATTTAAAACTTCATTTAAGAAAACTGCATCCATAAGACTGCGAAAAGCATCAAGAAGATTAGCAATTTCTAACAACGTACCTAAATGTTAAATAGCTAAAATGGAAAATAAAATAATAATGTAACATTGAATGTAATTTGTTTTGTATGTATAATTTTTTATTACTTTCTATTACTATTAAATCAGCAAAGTTAAAAAATTCTAAGAATTCACTCAATATGTAAAATGTCTAATTATAAACACAGAGTGCGCGATTTCATCCGTTACAAGGCCTAGTACTAATCATTAGTACTAGCTTCTCGCACTACCACTTTTGTCACTAAATGCTTGTTTAGAGTTCACTCGAGCCAGCAGGAAAATGTAGCAAGTATAAAAAAAACGAACACGCACACCGATAATTGTCACTAAACACTAAGTCGGGGGTTCACACGTTACGGCAAGTTGCAGTAGAGATTAATTCAGAATAATGCTAAATAAATTATTATTATTATTATTCATTTTCGCGTTTTTCATAATTTATTTCTATTATTTTTCCAGGTTGCATATTTGATAGCGACTGATTTTTGTTGTTTATTTTATTCTTAGATTGTTTATATATTTAATTTAATAGAATTACTTAATGATTAGTATAAGTAATAAATTATTTAAAAGTTTAAATTATTGATTAAAACTAATTCAGATATTACCCGTATATTAAAGTAGGTCCTTATGTAGACATTTTAAACATTTTCTGACAAATATAAAATCGACATTTTTAGAGTTTAATGTTAAAAAAAAACAAGTAACTTCACACGTTTCGCTCAAAATTTTATAAAGATTAAACAGTTTGTAATCGACGACGACATTAACAAGTCCGTAAGTCGCGCGCCATGTGCTTAAAGTATCTCTTATCCTCAGTGTACGCTACATGAAACTACATAAGCTATACATCAACGGAAAGCTAATAAAATTTCCCATTTAATTCATTCGAGGTATTTTTTTTGTTTTCGAAATAGTTTAAAAACTGCGACAGATCAAAGATGATAGAAATATTTACAAAATTATAATTTTCGTAATTTCTTGCAGTTTTTAAGCGGTTTCCTCCAAATAATGGTATTATATTTAGTACCAAATTATTCCCTAATCATTTCTGAATAAAACAAATCCATTGACAATACCGTGGCATAAATAGAATTCAAGTGACAGGTAAATGAATAGAGCGCTGCAACTAGAAGCGCCCTCATCTTTAATCGTCATTTTTAGGCAATGCATGAGCGATCGAAGAAACCACAAGTCATTCCGTGACCTCATTGAATTGTCAAAACTTTTAGGGAAAGTGGGTTTAGCTAAATCCTGTTTTCAAAGGCTTTTTGAAAGCTGGACCCCCGACTACATGTCTGATTTTATTATTATTATTACATGTCTTACTTGACAAGATAACAAAAACCCACTTGGCGTAGAACTTTTAATACTGTTTTTGAATCGTATTTCTTTTAAGAGAACATTGTGTAAAATCGTTATTATTTTAGGATCATTCAGATGTAACAACTGTTATAAGATCTATCGTCACAAGCCATCTTTAAATAGACATACTAAGTTTGAATGTGGAAAGGAGCCATTATTTGTATGTCCGGAAAAAAACTGTACCTATAAAGCCAAGCGAAAATACAGTTTACAAAATCATTTAAAAAATCTGCATTTATAAGATTGCGAAAAACATCAAGACGATTAGCAATTTGTGACAACATATACCTATGTAAATGTTAAAGAGCTAAATTGGCAAATAAAATAATAACGTAATACTTAAAATACAAATCATCAGTTAATACTTAAGTATTGTAAAATTTTTCGTTATTTTAACCACTCTGTATATTATGTATACATTTTTATTACTTTCTATTATTAAATAAGCAAAGATTTTAAGAATTTACTCAATATTAATGTTGATGTTTAATTATAAATACGAAGTGCGCTATTTCGTCCCTTACCCGGCCTTCGTACTAATCATTAGCCACTTTTGTCGCTAAACGCTTGTTTAGAGATCACATTAGTTGACAAGAAAGTGTTAGCGAAGTGTAGTATAGCTTATCCAAACCTATATGATATTCACATCATCAAAAAAAAGTTACTAGATTGTTTATTTGTAATTCGGTTTAAAATTTGAAAAGTGACATATTCTGTAGATGATTTTCTTTAGATGGTATAAAGAAAGCCTATAATTTATTAGAACTGTCAAAATACGAGGTACGAGGTAACAGCACTGTGTGAAACGTCATCATCTAGTAACTTTTTATTGATGACATGAATATCATATAGGTTTGGATAAGCTATAGCGAACATTTTTTAAATTGGTGTGTAGCTTATGGAGTTTTTCTCAAACATTTGAATGTGACATTTTATGCATGTGACGACTTATTGGTTACCATTCGTAATGAATTCTCAAATTAATATAACAGGTATGTGCAGTGTGACCATGGATTGATTTTAAGTAGATTAAACATGCCATTGGTAATAAGTTTAACGTCGTTATTTTCGAAATTCAAAACATACGAAAATATTTTAAGTTAATTACTAAATACATATTGACTATACAAACCTATATGCAATTCACGTCATCAAAAAAATGTTACTAGATTGTTTATTTGTAATTCGGTTTAAAGTTTGGAAAGTGATATATTCTATAGATGATTTACTTGCGCACATATTAGATGTTATAAAAAAAGACTACAATTTATTAACTGTTAAAATACAAGGTACGAGATGACAGCACTGTGTGAAACGTCATCATCTAGTAACCTTTTATTGATGACGTAGATTGCATATAGGTTTGGACGAAGTATAATTATTTGACTCTAAGGTTTCTTACAGTAGCTATTTGTTTTTGATAAGTAAGTATAAGGTATTGTATAATAATGCGAGCAGTTAATTTTGTTCTCATATATTATTTTTCAGGTTTTATGAAAGTCAGTAGGCGGCGCGGTAGCAAATACTACAGAGATATAAATGGACGGTATCCTTGCCCGAAATGCAAATCGAGTTACAAACAAAAGACGCATCTTATTAGACATCTTACATTCGAATGTGGCGTAGAACCAAAGTTTATGTGCCAATCTTGCGGAAAAAAATTTAAACAGAAAAGTAATTTCCGTACCCACATGAAATATTTACATCCATCTATGGTTTAATTATATCGATTTCTATTGTTTTAGATTTATTGTTAGATTTTACTTAAAAAAAATAACCAGAAAAATTGATTTATAATTTATTATTTAAATGTAATTCTCAAATTCGGACCTTATTTAGTCATTATCTGTCATCTATAAGGTTTGACCCAAGTATATAAATCATCTAACAATAAGAGTAATAACAAAATAGGTTTGTTCATAGAACTGGTTTACGGAGGTTGGGTAATTCATTTTATTATCATATTGTTAATTATTTTATTAGACTGCATCTAGTGTAGAAATATGATCGGGGAGACGTCAGCCGTGTTCAAACTCGGCGTAGCGATCAATGAGCGCTAAGCAATTAGCACAGCGGCACAGCAGAATGACGTCTTTTTTTCTGCTCAGCGCTTTACTACAATATCGTGCGCCTACTATTAATAGGAATTCGAAAATAATGATTGGCGTGACTAATTCTACGCCGGACGTAGTCTAGAAAGAAATCGTTTGGGATCGTAGATTTGTTCTAGTCACTAACTTACTATTATGCATAATAATATATAATCGTCATAGGAAAGTGTCATTTTCTATCGCTGGTCATTTATTGCCGAAAATAGATGTTTGACTACCAGCGAGAAGCTCCCGTTGCTATTGGAGACGGCAGGCAACATTATATTATTTCTAATTGTCAAAGCAAGTGTCAAACGTGATTAGTTCATTTTTTCATGTCCTCTAATCACGTGCAATTGCTATCTAGCCGTTGAGCTTCCTGAATGCGCCCTATAAAATATTTTTTTATATTAGTACAAAGTAGGGTAAATCGTAACGAAATATGTTCGGCGTAGTTCTATGTGTAAATAAATATACCTGTACCGGTATGCAGTACCTAAATGTCACATGAAAATTCATAAAATTATTGTCATAGCGATGGCGTTTTGCCAAAAGGGCGTAACCCACACTTTTTGTGAAAATGAGTTATTCTGACTATCTTATGCATTTAAATGAAAGGCATCATCTGTTAAAATCTGGTAACAATATTCTGATTTTTTCCACCGGAAAAATCGATTTGTATTTCCGCGAAACGTATCTTCTTATAGCTACGCGACGATATAAAATGTGCTCTCCTGTAAAATTTACTTTTTGTGGGTTACGCCCTTTTGGAAAAACTCCGTCGATGTACAGTGTGTTCAGCGAGGAATGAGACAGTGCCAATATCTTCGAAATGGCTGAAGATTGGCATTCGCCATCGCCAGGTGGCGATATCCACCTCTGATTTTTTTTAAATAGAATGATGTAGTTTTGTTTACATTTTTGGTTTCTATAACATTTTAGTGATAAGTTTTATTAAAACATGTATTAACCTATCTCTTATAATTTCAGCGAAAAAAATACTTGTAGAAATTTTAACACAATAAATATTCAAATGTAATTTTATTTTTATTCTAAACATTGAAAGAATGAAATAGATAAAGAAAAAATAATTCGAATATGTTTTTAGATTACTGCATACCTACTAAGGTTGAAACGATCCATAGATACTTGTAGTAACGTTTTATAGGTATTTAGTTGATATTACTATTTCAAAACAATAGTACTATCATTCATAATTGGTAATCGTTCTATGAACAAATCTTATATTTTTTGGACAGACATATCCAAAAATACGTAATAGCGTTTTATGTATAGAATACTAAAGTCAATTTAAAATTTATTCTGGAACGTCATCAATAAATGGTCACTAAATAACGACGTTTCACTCAGTAATGTCACCTCGTATTTTTATAGTAGGTACTATTAAATTCTATAGTTGATTAGGTGTAAAAAGAATTCTGGGCTATGTAAAACAAGCTTCCGAACTTTTTATACACCTAACCGACTATAGTCTCTCTTTGCCATTAATATGTATGCAGGTTAGAATATGACACTTCTCAAACGTTTAACTGAATTACAAATAAGTATACAATTTAGACATCATCTAGTAATGATTATTGATGACATGAATTGAAAATGTTTTGAATTGCTTATACTTATTTGTAAAGAAAATTATTTACAATTACACTTGAGTTAACGAACGTACGGAGTAATACAAACGCCTGATCAACATATGAATTTTTAAACTTACCTTCCTATTGGCTGACACTGATAAGCTAGAAGTCAGTTTTACACTGATAAGCATTGTAACAATGACGAAACGAATCTTATTATAAAATTCTCGAATTGTAAATTGGAAAATCGATAAACGTTTTTTCTTTTAGTCTTTTTATTTGTTTTTCGTTTATAGTTTATTAATTAATTGATTATTTTTTTTATTTGGAGTGGCCATCTTCTAACTAGATAATTAATTAATTTCAATAAATTTGAAATTTTCCACCGTCTAACGTTTTAGCCAGAAAACCAGGCTTTACAGTTGTTGTGCACGTGACTACTCCGTACGTTCGTTAACTCTATTGTACACTCTCAAATAATTTATTAAAATAAAATGTTCATTAAAAAAATTGTAAAAAACAGAGAAATATTTTCTAAATGTACATAGGTATGCCATTACATTGAATAAAGCTAAAGAAATGATAGTTTTAATTTTTTCTATTCCTACAAAACATATATGTACAGTTGTATGTGCGAGACACAAAAGAAAGGTGAATGAAGCTTACGCCACATTTTCCGGTTCCTATCTCACATTAATTTAAATCATGAGTTAAAGAAGGATAGAGGACTAAAAGAGTAGACCACCCGCTTTTCTTTCGAGCCCCGCACTATATATGTATATATGTTTTAAGCATCGTCTTCACGATAAAACATGTTTGTTAAATTTGGTTAAAAGTCAGTAATAATAATTGTATTAGAATTAATAATAGTCAGTAAAAAAAAGGAAGAAATTTAGAACAAGGAGAATTAAAAGAATGCCACAAAAAACTGGAATTAATATAATACATTTTTTTAAGTAAATGGATGGCAAAATAAAAAGTTAATTGATCAAATTTTGTCTCCTTGTCAGCCTACATTGTTTACAGATTATTGGGACAACCAAAATTTTCAATTTCGTTTAAAGTATTTAAACGATTTCGTTTTTTACACGCAAACGAATGCATCAAAAAGGTAAAATGTCTCAAAATAAGAGAAATTAAAAAAATCAAAAAGCATTAAAAACAATTAAAATCCTAAAAATTCTTTTTTAATACTTACGTAAAATGTAAACTAATACTGCTGCCGTTGAGACTGCCACTTTTTTGCAACATATTATAAAAAAAAAATTAGGAACTTCTAAATTTTTCTTTCTATTTCCTACCTTTTTCTTGTCATCGTTTTCCCTCTATCGCCAATTTCGAGCATAGATTTTTCCGTTGACTGCGAACTTGCAATACTACGTACCTATACCTACGCTTCATATTTCACTGTATTTCACCAACCACTGTAATTGCAAAAACGCGCGTAAGTTAAAATTTCGTTCGCGAAATTGGATCGTCGAATGTTTGAGGGGAACCTTAACCAAGACCTTAACCTAGTCCCTATCCAAGAGCCTAACCAAACTCGATTTTCAGAGAATTTGTGTTAGAAAATGCCTTATAAACCGAATGAGCACTCTCGCACACACGAATTTACGAATTACGACGTCGTAATTTAAAATTCGAACTACTGAAACAAGCACTACCGCTCTGTACTACAAACGCGAATGATCTGAAACGGTTTTGCCGGAATTCTATATATAAATGCATTAGAGTTTATACGTGGGTACTAGGAAATCCCGCTTTTATTTTAAAAACATTCAGTTCTTTCTTGACACTCAGATAAGCTATGAAAGTAGGTGGCGCACATGTTTTATTAGTTGCTTTGTATTTTATCGGTCACATAAAAATGCGATTAAACTTTTATCTAGTTTATGGTTTGTAGTAGGGAAATTTTCAATGTTGAGGGACACAAGAATAGTATTTAAATTACAAATAGAGTAAATTTATAATTCTGCGGTATAAAGGCAGTAGATAGTGATTATCCAGATAATTTTAAACTGGTAAGTATTAGTTAATTTTCATAGAAAATAAAGCTATTGCAGCCTGACGGCACCCAGATGTGTTCTTTTGGATTTTCTTCGATCTCGACCCCTAGATCACAAAAATATAAGTCATTCATTTTGGGTCAGTGATATATTTATTTATATATAATCAATTTCTTGTGGACACGATTCCGGTTGCAATTTTGATCGTAGGAGACTGAAATTTGGACAGCGGATTGTCTTTATGAAAACAAAGGACGAGTTCGTTAACCAGCCAAATCGACTGACCCGTTTCAAAATGGCGACCGTTCAAAAAAGATAATTAAAAAAATTGTAATCTCTGTTGGAGGTCGTTGAATTGGTCACCATTTCGAAGCGCGCTTTCCTGTGGTGTATAACACGTGAGTGCTTGTTCATGAATTCTATCGATAAATTACTTTAATTACAAAACCCATGTAAAACATTTGTCAAACGTTTTCGTGAGTTATGCTTGGAGCTCTGTTGTAATACTCGTTGAGGGCTTTCAAATGGTATATGGTTCATTACTATCTTCATTGGACCCAGCTCCTTATAAAAACCCGTAGGGTCCTTGGTGTTACCGTAAAGACGCTGCTTCATGTGTAAAACATATACTTACTTATGATTAGGCAATTTTGTATCTCAATTAAGTGGAAAAAATGTGTTTTAATTACGTATCTACCTTCGTATATACGATTCCCATCAGT
Source organism: Rhagophthalmus giganteus (assembly GCA_036326145.1). Classification (NCBI taxonomy): domain Eukaryota; kingdom Metazoa; phylum Arthropoda; class Insecta; order Coleoptera; family Rhagophthalmidae; genus Rhagophthalmus; species Rhagophthalmus giganteus. Next base: position 45,134,439 of record JARFJA010000001.1, on the reverse strand, counting down.
TTATGGATAGTCGAATATACAGTTTTGTGTTTTAATTAAAATATTTTCGTAAGCTTTTTTCAAGGTAAGTTTTATATTACTTTATCAACTTTATTTGTCGTTATACTGATGTAATTTAACAGGTTAGGTGCCACCATATTAAAAAAACAAAAAGTTCTATAGGTTAACCTAAATTAAATTAAACGAGATGCGAGACCACATCGGTCTTACGTGGGCAATAATTCAAAAATACTAATGAAACCACGTCGATACCTCTTAGCATTCGACCTGTTAAGTAACTACTTATATTTTTTAACACAATAAAATTACTAACCCTAATTTCCAAATACGACCACCATCACCGTCATATTACCTATACATCTGAGTACCTGTTACAAGTATGATGTAATCGAAGGTATGTGCTATTGCTACTAACGCTTTTTTATTTCAGTTAGAGGTTGTTAGCTTCAAAGTGTAATATTTGATTGTTAGTATAATTCAAACATTTATTAATTTTTATTGTATTTTTTTGTCATGTAACCCTATAACAAAAATTCTAATGGTTATAAAGACGAAAAAATAAGCTTTCCAACGACGTATTGTAAGACCTATAGTGCTATTAAAAAAATGCAGGATGACGATCATACTCAAAAACTGACTTTGAAAAAAAAATTTTATTCCTAAAATATGTGAGATCGTTTTCTATTACATCATACAAAATTTTAAATTTATATCTCAAACCGTTTGAGCAGGGCAGCCGTGTTTCCTTAATTTTATTTCACCCTCTATGTACACGAACACGACGCGTAACAGACCGAGAAAAGCTGGACGATTTTTTTCAGATTTCGTGGTGTTGCCTGTACCTGCACATCAGTGTACCGCAAGACTCAGTGTTAAGACCACTTCTTTTTAACATGTTTAAATACTTAAGTGGTTTAGTTCACCGCTTCTTCCATTAGTGAATCGTCTTCAGCATTCAGAATGTACTTCAGCAGAGAGACTTGTTCATCTAAACAGTTATATAGGTCGTCGTTTCAATTGCTTTTATTTTCAGCGATTGAAATACATTTTAAAGAAAAACTGTAGAAAAAATAGGTTTAATTTACAATTTTAATTAAAGAATAATTATGTTCAATAAGTATAAAAATAAATTTTTATTTATGTCTACCTATATAAAACTTTTTATTGTACGTATATACCAGGAGTAGTGTGGTGATTAGAAAGGGACTGGGTCATTTACATAGATATTTAACGAAATTCATTTAAGGTGGAATTTACTAAATAATTTAGATCACTATAAAAATATTTTAATAAATTATTTCTAATTTCAGAAATGGATCCTGCTTCTTCCAAACTCGAAAAATATGTTTGTGCACACTGCAGAAAGGAATACAAACATTTAGGAAACTTAAATAGACATAAAAAATATGAGTGCGGTAAAGACGCCGTGTTTCAGTGTCCATTTTGTGACTATAAATGTCAAAGAAGAGATGTTTTAAAACAGCACATATTAATGTCTAAAAAACATAAAGATGTTAATGTTGATTCGATTTATTATAAAGTATTTTAAAATATTTATATCTATAGATATACCTACTAATACATTTATTACAATCGACTCCTGACATTCGCGGTTTTCACGTTCGTATTTTGTCTTCCGCAATATTTTGTACTACATGCGATATTATATATATCACCATACCTACCGACTACAACGCGACGAAACCAAATCTGCTGGTAAGAGTTATTCGGGGATTTTACACGTATTTGCGAGGACCCTCGCGAATATCGAAGGTCAATTGTATATTAACCTTAAGTAATTCATTTTAATTTTGTATTTCTTAGAGCCAATAAATTTACAAAATAAATACTGCTCATGTTTCTTTAATGTCGCTCAGTAATAGCTGTTTACAATAGCTGTATACATTTATAAAAAACATTTAAAATCTTAACAGTTCTCTGCTACCTATATCTAAAATGGTTATAGTCAACTTGAATTTTTTAACAAAAATCTAAAATAAAAAATGTTAGGTAGGTACTATTAAAATATTCTCCTTATAGTGGATTATTTTTTTTTATACAAAAATTTGTTTGTATTCATTTAAAAGATCTCGCTATTTATTTTTCAGGCCGGATTATAGTACTTATTCATCAATTTTAATACACCACTGACTCTGTAGTTTATAAACCATTCTGTAGTTGAACTATAAAAGCAAATTATTAACATTTTTATTAATGTTAGTTTTATAGAATTTGTGTATTTGTTGAAAAAGAATTTGGATTTGTATCTGTATTTCATAGATCTTTGTGTTCATCTCGAGCCTATGGAAAGTATTATAAACAACTTTTTCCTTTGACTTGATTTCTTAACCATAAGCAAATGCAAGAATTCGATGATGAAATAAAATGAAACGGAAGACGTAGGTAAATGGCTTTATTTTTATTTTTGGTAAAGAAACGGTGACTAGGCTTCCGGTCTTTATCTAACCTTATTTAGCTTGATGTCCTGTTCCAAATGGGATGGTTTAAATGTTCTTTTAAGATTTTTTGCTCCAACAGATCCTTTAAGATGTACTTAACAAAGTTCCAAAAATGTTATTAACAATAAATGAAATAACGATGTACCTATGCGCAAAACGTCGTAATATTAACTTATGTTAATATAACGTTAATTTTTTACTTTAGTTCATAGCATGCTATATTTATGTGTGAATTATTGCTTTTAATATATTTTATTTTTAGGCTGTGAAATTCCTGAGAAAATATATGATTGTGCACAGTGTAATAAAAAATATGCCTCTAAAACAGCTTTAAATCGTCATTTAAAATACGATTGCGGAAAAGAGCCGATGTTCAAGTGTGGAGAATGTAACTACAGAGCATATCAGAAAGTGCATGTACAGACGCATTTGAGAAAAATGCATAAACGTAACATGTAAACGTTAATTTTTAAATAAATAGATTAAATACTATTTAACTATGTCTATTATTTTCAATAACGAAAATATTTTGTATAAAATATACTAAATCTATCAACAGACATAACTAAATAAACAATAACTAAACATATATCGATGGCGTTTTTCGATCTTAACTTGCAACTTAAGCCTCAAGAAGCAAACTTTACAGAAACGCACATTTTTGTGCCATCACAGAACTATACACAATACCCACGTACAACAAAAATCGACTTTTTAGTGGAAAAGAATTGATTTTTGTACTAAATTTTTATTTTTTGGTTCAAGATTGATGCATATAAAATAGGGGTCATCCCGTATCAAATCAACCAATGCTCTGAACCTTGACATCCTTGAAAAATTATGATTAGATTATTAACAACTTTCAAACCACAGTTGTGGAAGTCAAGAAATTTAGGAAATTTCACGTACATTACAATATAAAAAAATTAATTTCTATAGAAACCCATTGGCGTCCCATTATGAAATTTGCCACACAAATAGTCAATAAATGGGGTGTTTTTGAGATATTCAAAAAAAAGTTCTTCTAAGGTTTTCAAAAATTACAAAATTGGAATATCATAGTCATGCAGCATATCAAATTAAAGCCCATTAAAAACAGAAGCGAATGACGTCACATTGAGCTTTTTAAATTAAATAGTTTCTGAGTTACAACTTTTTAAAGAGCTAAAGATGTTATCATTTCTAGTTTGTTTTTAAACTGATTGTGAAAACATTCCATAGCAATGTCCATAGATTAAAACGTTTCCAACTTTGTCACCTAGGTTATCAAATAAGTTATTTAAAAACAAACCTAATACTTGTTTGTTAAGAATATTTACTTTTTTATTAATTATATTTCAACTAATTTAAAATAATTAAAGCAACTACCTAATTTGTGCTACCTATTATCTCTAAAGTGAACTAATATAAATAGTGTTGCAATTACATAATTTTTCCTTTATTCAGTTCGATAAGTGTTATAAAAAAACGTCATTGTAAATCCATAGAAGAAAATTTACGTCACTAATGTTCCATTTTCACCAAAATTTTCTAAATCTCGAGTATTACCTGCATTATTATAATAATATTGTAGGTACATAAAAATATGATAACTTAAAGCAATACTTAGAACAAATTAATAGGTCCACGCGCTTTTTTATAATTTGTTTTAGTGACCGGACTACGAAATATGAGTCGATCAAATTTTATTCCGATGCACGACTTATTATTTCAAGTTACCATTATATAACAGCGCGAGAACATTACTTTATACATAGATAAATTGTACCTACTCTTTTTTTAACATTATTTTAATGGACTCGGAACCGTGCCCATACATCCAGCAGTTACGTATTTAACAACAGCATCGGTATGCGTTGCCCGAATCAAAACCATTCAAAAAAATACCGAATTTACAAATAGCGTTAACTCTTAAAAATGTAACACACTTCCTGCACCTTACGGAGAAAAATATTTATAATTTATAACTTACTATAGCTTATCCAAACCTATATGATGTTCACGTCATCCATACAAGGTTACTAGGTGATGAAGTTTCACACAGTGCTGTCACCTCGTACCTCGTATTTTGACAGTTCTAATAAATTGTAGTCTTTCTTTATATCATCTGATATGTGCGCAAGTAAATCATCTATCACTATCTATCTATCTAGTCACTTTCCAAACTTTAAATCGAATTACATATAAACAATCTAGTAACTTTTTGTTGATGACCACGTCATTAACAAATATATATCAACATATCATATAGGTTTGGATAAGCTATACATCGATCATTTTTATCGTCATGCCATCAATTAGTTTGATATGAAAGGTATAAAACGTTAGAATAGTTGCAGTTCAGATTACATTCTAATAATTACATTTTTAGGTTCTACCGCAGACGTTGGAAATTATCTTTATAAACAGTATAAATGCGATGCGTGCCCTAGGTCATACAAACATCGCCATGGACTAAATCAGCATAAAAAGTACGAGTGCGGCGTTGAACCGCGATTTGCTTGTGGAGTGCCCGGTTGCGATTTTAAGACGAAGAGAAAAGGAAATCTCAAGCAACATTTCTTTAATAAACACATGGACTGTAATTTTAGGAAGCCTTGATCCAATTTAGAAAATAATCGTTTTTTTGTTAGAGCTCACGCCAAAGATTGTCGTGTAGTCTTTGTGTCTTAAATTAGGTATGTATGTATATTACAACATTATCTGCGAAATATGAAAAGTTTGTAAATGTAGCTGTATTAAAATATTTTGTTGAAACATGATTTTTATTAAACGTCGATAATTGAAGACAGTTAAATGAAACATTTTTAAATAGGTAAGAAGAAGATAAGTGCGTAAGATAATGATGAGGTAGGTTTAATAGCGGAGCAGACTCGGTGGTCGAGTGGTTAGGAAACTAACCTCTCGTCCTGACGGGTCCTGGGTTCGAATCCCGGTACGGGAGGTAAAATATCCCCCTGGTAGGCATGGATGTCCCGGGGGACACTAGAAGTTAATGCCTAACGGCGGTTCCTGATGTCCTTCGTGGTGTGCTACTAACAAAAAAAAAAAAGGTATAATAGCGGCCGCGTTCAGTCGACACAACAGCTGGAACCGAGCGTGCTAATTGCCGAGTTCGCTAAAATACAGCTCAACACGAACTGTTTGAAATTGGCCGTTGGATTATTCAGTTTAAGCACATAATGAAATAACACCCTCCTCCACATTGATGAATTCGTTGCATCAAGCCGGCGAAATTTAATTTCGCTGGCATAATTCGATAGCTGCTGTATTTCAGCATAACCCAGCACGCGGGTTCAAAGTAACACCGTTAACTCAACAATCCAGCTTCTGTGTCGGCTGAACGCATCCAGTGTTCATAAAATTGAAAACTCTATGACCAAAAATCTACGTATGTACGTACATAAGTGCAGTGATTATTCTATGGTCTACTCACCGAATATCACTACTTTCGTGTAGCACTTACTTTGAAATAAAACTATTTTGTTCTTTTAATCCCGTTTTTCTGTATTCCCATTAATTTCCGAGACAGTTAGCAACTTTTGGAACTTCCTGTGTATATAATTCTAGTAGGTATATATCTATAATTTTGAATAAAACCGAAATATCTCAAAGTTAAAATAAAACTTGTTTATTTTTGATCGCGTATTGCCCTATCTCTATAATTATTAAGTGTTAAGGTGGCGTATATTCTAAAAATTTTACGTATTTTGTGAATATTGTCGAGTATTTATTAATAGATATACCTAAACCATTTTGTACACTATAAATATAATATGTAAAAGTATTTTTAATATTTTTTAATAAAATTTATCTCTGATAGTGAGTATATTAAATCGCGTTCAGACACATAATGTATTATGATATCGTTATGTTTAGTTTGTTTATAAGTTTTATTCGCTTTACAAGTCATAAGGACCGGTTATTATTTATTACTAAATATATTATCTATTTAGGCCTGTCATAAACCATTTTAAACGTAGTATTTTAATTAAGTAAAGATTACATTTTGTTTTAAATTTTTATTAATTATGTTTCAATTTTTAGAATTCACTCAATATCTACAATCTGTAGACAGACCTGAGGGGAGACGTCATCGTAGAAAATATTATTGCCCGACTTGTTTCAAAAGTTATACGTTAAAGGGTAATTTGAGTCGGCACATGAGGAATGAATGCAACGTAGAGCCGAAATTTGAGTGTTCGCGTTGTAAAAGGAAATTCAAGTACAAATTTATTTTACAGAGACATCTATATCAGGGGGTTTGTAACATGGAAGTTAAAGGATAACTGATCGTTTATATTAAATTTATTATCTATGTATTATACTAGCCTAGCGTGAATAGTTAATCTTGTAATCACTAATCGTGTTTGGATCATTCTTAATTATTCAATTCGGATCGAATAAATCAAAACGCAAAAATGATTAATAAATTGTAAATTAGTAGGTATATTTACTTACGTGAATATTATATTAATGTAGTTAAAAATAATTTACGTTCCTATTTTTCTAAATGTAAGGATAATTGGTGTCTATTTATTTAGGGGTCTATTGTGTAACAAATCTATATTTTTTTATAGGTCTGTTAGAAAATTATTTCCATGGTGATAATATTGTTAACAGATCTATAGAAATTACAGATTTACAAAATTGTTAAATTGAATTGTTACAAAATAGACCTTTTAACTTGATAAACTATTGAAATTACCGTTTCTAATTTTATTTGTAAATAATTGAAAGAAACCTAATTTGGATAAACAAGCTGTTATACAGAGTGGTCTAGAATCGTGTATCCTATATGTAACTAGATGTACCTATTAACGTATTTCAAAAGCTTCCAAAAATTAATTTTTTCCATATAAAAAATTAATTAAATAAGTAGGTACTTACATAGAATTGAATTGAGAATTCTACTTTTTAGAATTTCTCTTATTTTCGTTTTATGTTTTGTTTCCTTTTGTAGGTTTTATTTTTACATTTAAGTATAAGTAGATAGAAAATAAAACTAAAAGACCTCTCATGGAAAGTATTAAAGACTTTATTATTGTAACCTTGGGGGACTACACTTCAGAGCTATCTACAAATGCTTAATTGTTCCTAGCTAATTCGACACACTGAAGTTTGTTTGTATAAAATTAATTTTAACATAAAGTAAGTATTATTAGTTAGTCGACGATTAAATGTCAGTTTCTCGTTAGCCGGTCACAGTTGAACATCAATGAATCACTATGTAAATAATTATTTAGACAACCGTTTCTGTGGTGATCGACTAACGATCAGCGGTGACCGATGATCGAAGAAACTCGTTCTAAATTTATTAACAAACAATTGTAATTGTGATTGGAAGATTTGAAGAAATAAACTAATCACACGCAGTTGCCACATAGTCACTTATTGCTTTTTTACTTTATAAATATTAATTATAATTATTAGTCCAATCATAAAAAATGAGACTTGCGTCTTCATGGATGCGGTCGTGGTCGCTACTCAGGGCCGATTTTTCAATCGTCAGTTATTTAACTCTGACCATCGGCCAATCACACCACTGAAACAATTATTTCCAATAATAATTTTAATAGTGATTGACTGATGGTCTAGCTTATGTCTAAATAAATAGTTGTCTATTTTTGTCTTTAACATAATTATCTATACATAATGTACATCCGTTTTTACTAAAATTATAAATTGATGACGCAAGTCTCATTTCTTATGATTAGACTAACGTAGTGATTTTCTTTTGCTCAAGAACTTTGGTTACCATGACAATAACAATTTAATCAGCCGTCCTTTTTTGCAATATCATAGTTTTTAACAATAAAACACTTCAATCATGTTGTGGACCTAGAAAATAGCGACCAAGTGAATCAGGGTTTTAAAACCAATCAGGTAAATTTCACGAAATTAGTAGAACTTTTATCGACATATGTACATCATATTCGAGGATCTTCAAAATGTTTTCCCACTTATGTTTTTTTTTAACTCTATTTTATTAAGAATTTAAAAACAAATTATATCACTTTTCCGTATATTATGTAATCACCCTGACGTGCGATACATGTTCTCTAGCGTCCTACCAACTTGTTAATGCTATCAGCGAAAAATGTTTTTGGTTTTCGGCTTGCCTGACTAACTAGTCATATGACACGCTCTAACACGACCACTTACTACTCTTCCAGCCCTCATCATTTCCCACCAAAATATAAAAGTGCGGAAACTTGCCAAAGCACCCTACGTACATCATCATATTTTTATAACACGACAATCCCGATTTTCATTTAACGCTGAAAAGTTTTAAAAAAATGTCGGTACAATATGTAAAAAAAGTGTTGATTCGAAATATTACTCGTATAATAGCAATCATTACATGCAAATGTGCAAAATTAAGATCATAATATTTGTAAACATTTAGAATATGGCTGTTTATATACCAAACTAGGTACGATTACTATTAATATTATAATTTTTAACTAAAAAAGAAAATGCAATGTTTGTTTCTAATGACCGTTAGCATAACGCAAGCTAATAATTTAAGTCTTGTTTAAGTATGAAAATTTCACGAAAACAATTTGTCGTATCTATATATGAAAATCAACAACTTAAAGATGAAAACTTGATCGACATCTTAAATGATATAAAAAAACGTTCTCTAGGCAATGACAAAACATGAGCCTTGATATGTTGACGCAAATATGAAATTTTGTATTCTATTCATAAAAGTAAACTTGTACGCAACATTTTTCAATAAAAAATCTATTTCTACTTCAGCTATCTTCATCAAAACTTGTTAACTCCTAGATATTGTATTGAACTTTATACATTGTAAAATTGAAGCCGCAATTTAAATTGGATTTTGAAAAATGTAAAAAAATTCTAATTTCGTTATTAATAATTTTATATTAAATTTTAAAAACTCAAATGATAGATAATTTGATGACGAAAGATCTCCAAATGAGAGAATTTTGTAGAATTTAAAAATAAAGAATATAATTCACTTCTAATGGTCGCCGAGAATAGAGTATACCCTTTAATTCTTATTTAGGCCTCGTAACTAGAACAATGCGATCCGCGTCTGTACACTTTGACGATATTATCGCTGTTAAGTTTCATTTTAATTAGAAATATAAATATTTTTATCGATGCATTGCACTTTCTTTTAATAGCTATTAATCTTAAATAAATTAGTTTGTATGGGTTTAATTGTTATTTTGTATTTGTACTGGTTTAGTTTATTCGATAAATTTTTATTTGTAGGGATGTTCTGATAAAGTTGAATGGAATTACAACTTGTTTAATCCTTAAGATACTGTTACTAATAATATTATTTGAATGATCTTTGTATACAATTTTGTGTACCTAGTAAGATGTATATTTTTAAGGTATGTATTTATGAATGTAAAATCTTTTATTTTTTTCTATTGCAAAATAAAAACTATAGTCGATTTCTACTAGGATCATTAGGTACCTTTTTCCAATAAAGTTTAAAATGTAAATATATTTAGTGACAATCGCGGCATAAATCAAAATAATGTCTAATAAATAAGATAGGGAGGTACCTATTTATTTGTTACTAACAATACGTGTTTAAATGTATTTCTTTATAGGTATGTTAGTTAACAATCTTATAATAGATAGGTATAATATTATAGAATTTTCTAATGATATGAGAAGATTGTTTGTTTAAAATTGTATCAGATTATGTACACGATTAGGTATTTCTACTATTAGTTATTTATGTACTTACGTTATAGTGAGGTGAATACCGGGTGAGGCAAAAGTATGGAACAAGTATTTGTTAAAAAAAACGAAAATGCATATAAAAAGGCGCATCAAAGGCGAAGCCTTTCTATTTAAACGTGCATAATGAATTAAATTAATAGGTTTAACCTAAACGTAACACTTACAGGAAAATTAATAAAATGTGTAATTGTAAATATGTAAGTATTCGTCAGTATGTATGAAAGTTGAGTAAATGAAGCCGAAAAATCATCAAAACTTCGAAACCCACAAGAACAGAACCGATTTTAATGAAACTTTTTTTAATGTTTGTTTTACTACAGTTTTTGAAATCGGAATCATTCCGATTGGGGTACGCAAGTATTTATTTTGTATTATTTAAACAATTATTGCAGCGAAATAGTGATGTCCAGGAAATGGTAAAATATCTCTCGGAAAGTATATAAGCCACATCAAAATAATTCCACAAATTCCTATAAACATTTTTCCTACGGCGCTCCCCTGTTGAGATATTCACCCCCAAAGTTGAATAATAAAAATCTTTTTTTTTTTAAATAACATGTTTATTTTTCGTTAGAATTTAATAATTGTTCTTATACATAATAAATAAAGATCCTTAAAATGATGCAATAGGTTTTTCAATATCAGCTTAGACGAGCCAGAATGCACTACCTCTAACCTTTCTAACCTCGACATTTTTTAGCGGTTCGAGTTTTTAATTTTTTTAGGTCATTTTCGAATTCCCCAGACATTGAGCAAAATAGAATCATTTTCTGGTAGAAAATGAACTCTTGTTTAATTTCGATAAAATGAACCATATTCGATAAAATCATACATAAAGCTTAAGAGATGCAGAGTATCCTAGATATTATTTTTAATTAGATATTATCTAATTGTAAGTGATTTTTTAAAATATGGTATGGTTGATTTTATCGTAATTAAAGAAAGTACCTTTTCTATCCGAGAATGTAGCTAAAAATTTAAAAATTTAACCCTCTGAAATATTTTGTGGTTAGAAATATTAGGGGTAATAAGTGTATCCCTGGCTCCTCTGAGGTGATATCAAAAGACCTATTAGACCATTTTAAAGATCTTAATTTATTACGTGTGCACAATAAAAATTATTAAATTCCTACGAAAAATAAAAATGTTATTTAAAAAAATTGATTTTATCTTCAACTTTGAGGGTGAAAATCTCGAACAGAGGAGCACCGTAGGAAAAACGTTTATAAGAATTTGTGGCATTATTTTAACGTGGCTTATAGACTCTCGCGAGATTTTTACCATTTCCCGGACATCCTATATTTTGTTGTAATAATTGTTTAAACAATACCGAATAAATAATCGTAATATTTCTGATTTCAAATAATGTAGTACAACAGACATTTTAAAAAAAGTGTTATAAAAATCGGTTCTGTCCTTGTGGGTTCCGAAGTAGGTAAATACCTAATTTGACTCAACTAATTATTTTTTTTTCAGATGTACGTCGGCGTCGTTGCTCTCATCGATGTGATAAATGCGGTAAGGAGTATTTCTCCAGAAATAATCTTTTAAGACATATTAGATGCGAATGTGGAAAAGAGAAAAGATATCAGTGCTCAGTTTGTGAATATAAGTCCAAAAGAAGTGACAGCCTTAAACGTCATTGGATGTTGAAGCACTTTAATAAATAATAAAATTGCGAATAAAGTATTAATCCTAAACTATTTAAGTTGTTGTACGTCGCACTACTTATTGTTGTATAGTTGGATTAACGTGACGGTGCACTTACGTCATTAATTTGTAATGGCATCACAGTTTACTATGTTAATATTGGTCGCATTTAGGGAATGGTAGCGCTGTAGCGCTTTATCGAAGCGATGCTCTGAATGGTGTCTGCTTTACTCGCAGTGCTGCAGCGTTTTAGTAAAGCATTAAAGCATATAAATATTCCGCTTTAACGCTTTATAACTAACAATAAATAAAGCAATGACGCATCCATGCGTTCTAACCTAACAAATTATGTTGCTTGTGTATGTTTTGGTTTATGCAAAAAATAAAGATGCCTTATAACGTTACAATTCGGAGACGAAGTCATTTCCCTTGCGTAAGAAGAAAGGTTGAAGATATTACAAGGTAAGTTTTACATAAAAATTTGAGTGTTTTACAAACAAAATTGCCAACCTAAGAATTAAAAGCTGAAAAATAACTAGTACCAAAAATGTTTATTCAGGCAAGATAAAGCGTTACAGCGCTGCAGCGTTTCGACGCTACAATTCCCTGAATGCGACCATTGTTACCTTTTTGATATAGCGGTTGACATGTTTGAGGTTATGTTATGATTTTTAAACGTCTAAAGGCAGTGTATTCATAGTAAAACAAAAAATATGTTAATTGATTTATAAATACCATGTAAAGCTAAATACGAAGATCGTAAAGAATTTTAAAAAATCCTAATTTCAAACTGCTTTCCTTGTTTTCACGAAAATTATGACAATACAAACAATAAAACTCATAACTGTAATATTGTGCCACAGCCTTATGATTCAACATGATTTTATGACTTATTTTATCATTACCTATGGCCGATCGAAGCGGTCTGGCGACACGTCATCAATACAAGATTACTAGATGATGACGTTTCACAGAGTGCTTTTACCTCATACCTCGTATTTTTACAGTTCTAATAAATTGTAGTCTTTCTTTATACCATCTAATATGTGCACAAGTAAATCATTTATAGAATAAATCACTTTCCAAACTTTAAATCGAATTACAAATAAACAATTGGTAGCTTTTTACTGATGACGTGAATCGCTAGGCCGGTTGGATAAGGAATAATAACATTTTTATCAAGCGCACTTCATCCAATGAGTTGCGATATTTACGATAGTAAATCTTTACCAAAACAGTAAACGTAAATTCCCTGAAACGTGTCTGTTTATAAAGATGCATGTTAGTGTAAACAGTAGTTGGTGACGATTTATAGGTTAAATGCTATACTGCGTACCATATACTGACGCTCGTGCATAACATGCGTCTTTATCGAGACCATTGTTAATGTTCCGTATAACGTATGTCTTAGTTATGTGCATATTGGGAAGTTCTCCCAGGATGCAAAAAATAATTAATTGCAAATTTACAAGTGTATTCTGAGAAAGAATGGGATAATAGCCTGCCGTTACACTGGGTATAAGAGTTTCATATTATGTTTACAAACGTTTACAATAGTTTCTTGTTCACTAACGGCGAAATCGTATGTCAGTGTGACGACTGGTTAGGGTTGTGGTTATTTTTATTTTCCATGTGGATCTTCGTTGTTTCCTTAAATAATATTATTCTTGGTTTTTGTTCTGGACTGTCAATAAAATAAAGATATTATTATAACCGCAAATAAAAATATCTTTTATTGTGGGTGCAACCTACTCACGTATTGATATCTCATTTTCTATGGCGTCCGCTGTACAAGTCTTGTGAGCCGTTTTTTAGGTGTGTATGTTAATCTTTCTTGATGTATTAACAACCGCTGTAGGTCTAACGTAATTCTTAAACATAATGGAACGTATGTGCGTATTAAACATACTGAGCGCTTAAAAATAGATACCTACCTATAATTTTGTTCTTATTTTTTCAAATAAATTAAATTAGATTTTTTTATTTAATTATTTATATATTTGTATTATTTAATTTCCTTTCCAGATGTACTGCGTGGTTCGTCTCATCAATGTTATAATTGCGATAGATCCTATTTTTATAGAAATACCCTTATAAGACATATTAAATACGAATGTGGAAAAGAAAAAGGATTTGAATGCTCAGGTTGTAAATTTAAATGCAAAAGAAGAGACAGCCTTAAACGCCATTATATGAGTAAAAAACATTTTAATATGTAATATTGTGAATAGACTACGTGTTAATTAAATGTAACTTATTGCGTGTTGGACATTTTATATTCGATTAGATTATAAAGTTATGATTTAAGATTTTGTTTAGGGTGCTTATAATAAAATATCATTTTATCGGCCTCTAAGATTGACGAGCTTTAGGTCTGTTTGTTTGCACTGCATTAGAACAGCCCACCAAATCATAATTCGCGCTGCAATTACTGTTTCGATTTATTTACAGTTTTTTTTTATTCAAATTGTTTGTGGAAGTATGTGCTTTGCAATCAATCAAAAAAACTAATAATTGGACACATTTAAAAATTTATTTTTCAAATTTTTTACTCGAACAACTCCGAACAACCAAGTTGCTTCAAATTCGTCCTATTATTGGCTGCTTTCTATTACGTCGCTGCGGGTCCTTATTATCTATGGCGCGAAATAATTACTTTAAATTAAAGTTTTCTATTTATTAAAGTAAGTATTTTTTCAGATACTTAAAAGATAGATAAATAAAGTTGGTATTTTTTCAGATACTTTATTTATGCAAAATATATGGAAAAACTTTCATGTTTAAGGTTCATGCATTTGTTTTGGGAACAATAATTACCTAAACTAGTCGCACTATCGTATTATGAACAAATTTCCCATAATTCTCCTTAAGAATGGCCCGAATGTGTACCTGGCGGATGAATTACGGAGTTTTAGGTAAATACTTTAAGTTATCTGTATTCCGCATTAAAAGGCCTAAATTCATAATTTTGTGCACGTTGGGACCGTAATTTACGTTCCGTTTCCGCGTTATAAAGGTTAATAAAAATGTAGCTGCATGTATTCCGAATGGATTCAACAAATATTTTGTTTTTAGAGGTTTTATACAGGTTCCGCATTGGTAGGTTTTACTGTAATAAACTAAATTCGCATAATAAAAAGATTTAACAACATTTACATTTTATTTAATATTTTTGTGACAAAAATTGAAACAAAATATAAAAAAGCTGTTTATTAAAATATACCTATGTAAGTAGGGGAACATGGGGCAAAGTGAAATGACGGGGAAATGTGAAATGTGCTTACCAATACATATGTAAAACCTTTAAGTTATCTGTATTCCGCATTAACAGGCCTAAATTTATAATTTTGTTCACGTTGCGGCCGTAATTTACGTTCCGCTTCCGATTTGTATGCAACATCTATTTTGTTTTTATGTTATTAACACGTTCACTGCGCCAGGAATTTGTTCGTAGGTGAACCTTCCTGCATTACCAGATAAATATCGCTGGTACCGCAGCGAATGTGTTAACCACTTTGAGGATTGACAAATTTCCGACAGTACGTTGGAGCACACTGCGCCGAGCGCGCATGTGTTAAGGCGTATGAAGGAGAGTTAATTTAGGTTAATGCAGACGAGGTAAGTTTAGATTAGTTTAGATAAAGAAAACTAGCCGACTCGGTGGTCGAGTGGTTAGGAGACTAACCTCTCGCCTGACGGGTCCTGGGTTCGAATCCCAGTACTGGAGGTGAAATTATCCCCCTGGTAGGCATGGATGTCCCGGGGGGGCATTAGAAGTAATGCCTAACGGCGGTTCCTGGTATCCTTCGGGGTGTGCTACTAACACAAAGAAAAAGAAAGAAAACTAAGCTTTCTTTATTTAAAAAAGAGTATCGGCTTCTTAAACAATTTTCTTTACAAAAACAAATATGTAATACTTGAATACATACGTCTTGACACGTCCAACATATGCGAAAACTAACATAATTTATTTAAAACTGTTAGGGCGCTCGGTAAAATATGTATTTCTGCGTCCTATTGGACTTGCGCCAAAATTCTCTGCGTCCAAATGGGTCCGCGTGTCGTGAGTCTGCGCCATAAAGCTCGCGCCGTAATGCTCCGAAACTTTCAGATTCTTACATGATTTTATTGCTACATTTGTGTTTTATTATTTTATTTTCTGGTTACTTCATGAATCTACAGATAAAACACTTGCAAAAATTATGAAAAATAGTACATTTAAGAAAATATCATTTTAGGCGCTAATACTTTGAAATTTTCAATGTTTATTTTTTAGGTTGGTATGGTCATTACTGGCATCACTGTGATAACTGCGGAAAATGTTACTACTCCAGAAATAATCTTGTACGACACGTGAAATACGAATGCACGGGAGAAAAAAAATTTCCATGTTCTATGTGCGAATTTAAATGTAAGAGAAGAGATAATCTTAAGCGCCATTTTCGATTGAAACATAATAAAAACAGTTGAGGTGTTTTTCATTTGCACTAAGGTAGGATACGTATGTTTAAAATAATCTAATTGTATCAGAACGTTACTTAACTACTGTTTATGCATTGTTTAGACGTTTATTTTTTATTGGTACTTGAGGACAGTGGTTAACAAAATAAGTTGTTCGTGCTACGTGAAAGCAAAAATCAAAATTCATCAAAAATCGATGGACTGAATAATCAGACTTTTTATTCACTATTTAGAGCTGGAACTGGAACCTAATTTTTTATTTAATTCATGCGTTCCAATATTTAACCTAAATTTACTAAACATTCTATATATGCTTCTATAAAACTTGCTTTTCTTTTTTTGAATACATTTACTTTATACGTAAATAATTATGAAACTGAAATTTTAGTAATGCTCTTTTAATTGTGTGTAACGATTGTATGTATCGCTATAATTAGCTTTCAGTCAATCAGGCTATTGTCGGTCAATTTACTGATCATTAATATCACTGATAGCACCTCTAATTGCATATATGTAATATCGATTAAGCTCATGTTTCTGTTTATCTACATGTTACTAATATCTATTTTATTTCTTGTTTCTCTTATCTTCAGTCTACAACTTAAATCACATATACCAAAAAAACGAATAGATCGTTGATCCGGACCTAATTTTTGTGTAGGGTAAAATTAAAAACTTTAAAATAGACATGTTTAATTATTTATAAATATGATAAACTTTAATGTAAGACTATCAAAAATAAATATTTTTTTTATTATTGTATAAAATGTACATAGATTTATTTACCAATTTTTATGAAAAGTCTTAATAGGTACTGAAAAATAAATTACAGTTACAGTATAACTTCTTCTAATCAACACCGTAACGAGCGCCTGTGGCAAGCGTCTAACTTGCACACTCGCATAATATCAATAATTTTATAAATATCAATTTTATAAAAAAATGCTTTCTGCAAAAGTTATTAATGATTATGTAAATTTATAATTAATAAATCATTTAGGTATGTAGTATGTGCGACAGCATTTTTGTGAAAAAAAAATTCCTTATGTAACCATACAATAATTTTATATTATTATAATCACCTGAAAATGACCTTTTCATAAATGTTACAAAAACTATGGGTATCCATTAAAAAAAAACATATTTAGCGCCCTACCAGCAAAACGGGAAAGAACTAGAAATGTTCAAGGTCACTATATTGTCCAGTTTTATATCATTAATAACTTTTGCAGAAAGCATTTTCTTATAAAATTGATATTTACAAAATTATTGATACATTATGCGGCGACTTTTGCCCACCCTCTACATATTGCTATGAAATTTTAACAGAAATAACTACAATCAAGGACAATGACGGACCAATACATCAACATTAATTAATACTAAATAATAACCCAGGTGAACGCGAAAAATTCGAAAGTTTAGAAACAATTTTAAATTTCACCGAACGAAGTATTCTGGACTATCATTTCAAGCGACAAAAATAGGGTAGTAAATAGAATTGTCCATTAAAATTAAAAATTGTATTTATTAAATATTCAGCGAACGGAAATTAATCGCGATAAATTTAAATGAATTGTAGTAGGATTGTCATTAATAGTCAAAAGTTGAATATTATTTAATTTTTATAATTGTTATAATAATTAATATTTATTTTTGTTATAATTTTTTTTATAAATAATTATTAGTTCTTAAACACTTGTGCAGACATTTATATGGTAATTGTTTGTTGTTAATGATAATTTTTTTTTGGTTAATTTGTTTTTGTCTTGGCTATTTATCAATTTCGAACAATAGAATTTTTGTTATTCAAGGGGGAGTTTTATTTCGATAGTAGCATGAACAAAAAAAACAGAACTCTCGTTGAAGGTTGATTTCAACGAAAAATTAGTTGCATCAAACGCTAATTGTCTCGAATTGAACACAGTAAAGTACCTACGGGTTTCAAGTTGGATGTCGAACAATATTATCGAAGTTCGACATAGCAATTTTGGCGCCCAACGTGGGACAAATAAAACAAAACAAAATAAAATGACAACCAAACCAGATGCTGACCAATGAGGATATGCTGAATCAGTGGCATTTTAGTCCCGTGATTTCCGATGACAAATAGGAAAACCAAAATACCGGGATACCAATGCCTGATAGATGAGTCCAGTAGCCGTCGACCCAATAATGGCGATGCCGCAAAGCCTAGTTCAAGGCCAAAACGAAACCAAAGAAGTTATCCAAAGTCTAGTCCAAGGCCAACAAGAGGCAAACGAGGCTTGTTTAGCAGATAAGGTAGAAATAAAGGCGTTTTATTTAGATAGTAGCATGAACAATAAACCAAAACCAATCGATCCCCAAAACTCACGTTGAAGGTTGATTTCAGCAAAAAAATTAGTTGCATTTAACATTCAATGTCTCGAGTTGAGCACCGTAAAGTACTTACGGGTTTAAAGTTGGAGATCGCACAAAATTATCAAAGTTCGACACAGCAATATGTATGGTAATATAGCTTTTATTATTTGTTACTTATATCTAACTATTCCACTTCAATAAATAATGAACAAATAATGGGATCGAGTTATTACAATTTTTATTCAATTCGGAATAATTTGAATGACTGGGGAATTTTGTGGTTCGTCGCATTCAGTGCCGTAAGCAAATTAACGGAAGACATTTTGGATATTTTTTATAAAAAAGTAACACAAATCATTTCTTATGAGATACACCTAATAAGTCTGAGAATGTCTCTCCGAAGAACAGTTTTTAACTATAATTATGTACGTATAACATTTTTTACGCATTTTGGAATGTCGTCCACAATTTTTTGATAACATGTTGTATATTAACAAACCGTTTAATTAATTTAAAACAAAATTGTCGAGATTAAATTAGAAACTTTGAGCGACCGTTCGCTAGGCAATTGTAGATTTTCACTAAAAAACTTTTTTTTAGGTAATAAGTGCAAAAACTGCGGCAAAAGTTACAAGTATAAAAAAAGTTTAAAACGACATGCCTTATATGAGTGTGGAATAGAACCAAGGTTTTCGTGTGATCATTGTCCGTACAAAGCAAGATATAAAGGCTCTCTCCAAGCTCATATTGTTTCAAAACATCTTAATTTTTAATACGTTTCATGTAGTTTACTTTAGATATTGATAACACTTACTAAAGGTTGTTTATCATAAGTTTAAGATGACGTCTTGCATTTCATTCGTCACATTTCATTAAATATTTTCCGATTTGTTGACGTTTGTTTTATGTCATTTATATGTTTTTATTTATGCCGTCACATGCGCGAGATAATGCATTGAACAAATATTAATCTAATTTTCAGGAAATCAAAATATTTAATGAAATATGTATGACGTCGTTCTAAACTTAGGATAAACAACCTTTATATATATTAGTGACTATACTTCGTCCAAACCTATATGCAATCCACGTCATCAACATAAAAAGTTACTAGATGATGACGTTTCACACAGTGCTGTCACCTCGTACCTCGTGTTTTGACAGTTCTAATAAATTGTAGTCTTTCTTTAAACCATCTAATATGTGCGCAAGTAAATCATCCATAGAATATGTCACTTTCCAAACTTTAAACCGAATTACAAATAAACAATCTAGTAACTTTTTGTTGATGACGTAAATTGCATATAGGTTTGGATAGGCCATATTTTTAATTACTATCTATTACTTATTTATAATTTGTACGTTTATTTGTTCATTATCTTGTACTTACTAACATTTATTTCCATATTTTTTTAAAGTTAATGATTTTAAGATCTGTTTGTTTGTAAACAATATACTCACCGAGGTGTAATAGCGGGTCCACACGACACATGAACGATTTGTGAACAATTTCATGAACAGTTCCAACAATCGCACTGTCATCTGTACCTACACGAAACCACACGTGTAAATTGCACAAATGTCTGTACGATGTAAAGTCTGTGTCGCGTGACCTACTATTTTGCCACACAGAGAACCGACATTGAAATGACATGGTTTCAAAGTGTGAAAGAAAGAGTACACGCAGACATATGCAGTCTGTGTAAAAGTCTGTGTCGTGCGGACTCAGTAAAAGACGCAACTCACACGGACTCCAAATTATTGCGTCTTTTAGACGTATGCGAATTTTATTCATCTGTATATTATGTTAAAAATAATCACAAGGAATTTATAAAACACATTGTAAATTATCAATGAAGTAAATAAACGAGTTTACATTATTTTTAACATATACCTACAAATAAATAAAAAATCGCATTAAACGTATACCTACGCGAGTCTAATTGCGTCTAAAAGATGCGCCTAGTTTGTCGTCCGTGTGAATTGCGTCTAATATAAATACAATAATTTGACTCTGGCGAATGATAAAGTTGAAAAATACAAAATATTGCGGTTAATTTGGGGCTTTCCTAAATAAAAAAGAAAATGAAAATGAATCTTGTAGTTTAAACTGTTATTTTTTCAATAAGCAAGGTTATCTTATTTAGTTTTATTTTTAACTTTTTAAATTTTAATAACTCTTACTTATCATTATTTATCACGTTTAAAAACCATACTAAACGATTACAAAAACTGCCATCTTTTAGCCATCGCAGATATTAAGTTATTTGTATATTGGGTTTCTGTTTAAAATTGTAATGGGTTCGACGTTGTGTGGCCCACCCTGTATATCTATCTAGTATGTTTACTTTTTTTTAACAAAAAGAGAATTGTAAACACACTCCATACGATGAAAGTATTTGTTTTTTTTTTGTAACTATATCGCATAAAAAGAATAAAATGTAGATATGTACCTACCTAATCATAAATGTAAAATGTATAAAAAGATGTTTAAAAATTTGTTGTTTATGTATCTATTACTTAATAAAAAAAAGCATAATAGAAAACTTTCGTAATTTATTTCGTAGAAGAATATTCCGCAAAGAAATGCAATATTTTTTAATTTAAACCATATGTTTACTAGCTACCAAACTCTCAACATAGGGGTATCAGTTTACGGTGTTCCCCATTGGTTACCCATGCAGATACTAACCGAGGTGAACATTAATTTTTATGATGTGTGCACCGGTGCTGATAGTGTAGTATACCTAGCCGTTGATTTTCCTAAGACATTCACAAATGTCCGTGGATGCAGGAGGATTCGAACCTCCAACTGCTAGTTTGCCAGACGACCGCAAAACTAATCAAGCCACCGCAGCTTTTTAAAGTAACAACATTTGGTTTGAAAATTTGTTGTTTATACACATATAGGTACGAATTTTTTTTTACTAATCTTGGTTTCGTTTTAGATGTTACATGCAGACTATGCAAGTGCGAAAATTGTAACAAAAAGTATAAATACGAACAAAGGTTGGACACGTTGGATATGAATGCGGAATCGATTCGAGATTTTACTGTAGTCGTTGTTCATACAAAACGAGACAAAAAGTTTGCCTTCGAGCGCATATCGCTACTATGCATACTTAATGAATAAACATAAAAAATAATTATAGGTACTTTATTATTTATTTTTTGTGTGGAGACAACTTTATTAAAAATATTAAATATGAATAGATTGTGAAGGTATCGTAAGTAGATTTAAATATACTTACTTTACGACTCACCTCCAAATGGAAATCTTTCAAAAGTATCTTGGATCAAATGTAAAGGAGAAACATATAGTAAAACGTCCATAATAACTATTAATATAAACCAAAGCGATAACTTAACTGTATTTGGATCAATTCAAGATCCAACGGTTTCAAGTTTTCAACGATAGCCTTTGACACTCATTTTTTTACTTACGAAGTAGAATAAACAACTACATTATCATATGTTTGTTTCAAAGTCTCACAACCCACATATCAAATGCACTATCCACCAACAAATAATTGGACACCCCTGCAATCGAGCAAACCCCATATCTGCGGTCTGGATACACGGAGATAGAGTTATACTGCGAGAGTGTTTCTTCTGGTGCGGACCCTTGCTGTCCCCGGACCCTTGGTCGCAATTCCTGGTAGACTCGACGCCGAGACCTACTACACCATTTTGGATGACCATGCACTTCCTACGTTGTAGCAGTTTTCGGGGTGGACCCATGTTACTTTCAGGATGACAATGCCACCTGTCATGCCAATGGCTTGGTATGGTGACAATGAAGTCCAGCGACTGGGCTGGCCTGTGCAGAGCCCGAACCTTAACCTTATCGAACACCTCTGGGACGAGGTGGAGTGTCAACTGAAGGGGTGCCCCCACCGTCCGATATTGGTGACGGAACTGACCTGTCTTCTCCAAGCCGAGTGGAAGAAAATACCGCTAGCCGTCGTTCGTCGCTCGTGGAGGTTCCACCAACTATTGAAGGTGAATAAATTTCGTTTTCCTTTGCTATCACAGGTGTCCAATTATTTGTTGGTAGATAGTGTACTTTAACTATAAGTTCACAAAGGGAATACCATATAATTATCATATCCTCTCTTGTTTTGTTGTAAGCTCTTTTATAGCAAGTAGTAGGTAATTGTAAGCTATGTAGTGTTTCGATTTTTATCCGCAATGACCGACGTCCCTTATGATCCATTAACGGCCGTCGGTCGTTAAGAATGATTTTTCATTTGTTCGTTTAGTTCAGTTATGTGACAATGACGGTACAAGATTATAAAAAGTAATTATATTATTTGGAATAATAAAATTTTTAAGTTAAATGCTTTTTGTTGTTTGTGTTTTTAAATATAAATTGTTAAATGAATTTAATATAGGTACCATTAATGTAAATAAGTGGGACAAACATATGGAATCAAAATACGTATGGTAATATAAGCAACAGTAACAGTCTATTATGGTCTTTAGCGATAAATACAAGTTTTCAGAATGTGAGTGTAAGTGCATTTATTTCGCTCCACCGAAATAACATTTACATTTTTAATTTGTTTCAGGGGTCCTTCATTGTTTATCTAAAGGTTATTTTTGTTCATCTGTATCCTCTAATAGTAAAATATTAAAAGACGCGTAAACTTCTGAAAAAAATATTTTCTAGGGAGGTGACCTTGCGATAAACGTATTCTATATTATCATTAAATGCCTTGATTACTTTTGTTAATTGAGTTGATCATTTATATAGGATACGTATATCGGGAAAAGCGTCCGTTTTTAGAAAATAGTTTTGTACAGTTATGTATCAAGTTGAACCAGAAATTTCTTTATAAATTTATATGTTTCTAGTTACTTAAACTGGTAACTACCCTATTAAAAACATGACAGAGTAACGTGAATTCAGAACGGAACTATTGATTCGACTTAATACTTGTCTTTGAAAATTTTACTATTAGAAGATACGTGATACAAAAATTACCTTTAGATAGGGCAAGTCTGGGAGAGTTCGACCAGCGGGAGAGACCGGTCAGCGATGATATTTTGAGAACAAAGTAAAAGGAAACCTTGTGTGTCATTTTATTAAAAGAAACGCTTATGAAACTTATGCCTTGAAGATGACGCAAAAAAACTAGTGCAAACATAACGTGTTATTAGAAAAGTGGGACAAAAAGATCGTGTCGTATGCTTAGAAAACTATTTTGTAACTTCAAAGCGATTAATGAATTAAATATGTGACTCTACGGTCATTAGTTTTATAAAGATGATTACGATTTATTTGGAAAATTGAAGAAGAAATGCCTTATCAATTAATCCCCTCATCAGTTCTCTTTTGAAGTCACACTTGTTATTTTTTAAAGTCGGTCTCATCGATAGTTGGTGGACGCTCTAACCCGGACGTATGAGTGAGACCCATGTGTTAAATACCCTCGTATGGCGACTGCATTTGCGTAACGGTGACGTCACTACGAACGTCACGACACATTATGTCGTAATCCATGTTATACGTACCACACTCCGTAAATGGTACCAAAATTGTCACTATAAAATTAATGTATACCCATAATAATGTACCTTATCACCATAGATTTTTCTCAGTATAATTGTTTTTTGCGTTATGCTTATAAAAAAACCTGATGTTCTCAAAAGATTCAATCTTATTTTCATCATAATTAATTACCTATCTACTGTAAAATTTAACATCAAGTTTTTGTTCAGTTTTAAATTGCAAATCGTAGTTACGATTTATTTTTGACCATTTACCACTCCTAGTTAGCATTGATTATTATTATGAACGCGTATTGTTGGTGATAATTCGCCAGCTTAACAACGATAAATATTTACAAATTTTAAGTACTGCTTAGGTACCTACTTTTGAAAATAGTTGTTTATATTTAAAAAAAAATATACTAATCTCGAGTTTATTTTAGATGATTCATCGAAACCATACAAGTGCGGAAACTGTCTCAAAAAGTATAAATACAAGCAAAGTTTATGGAGACACGTTGAATATGAATGTGGAATCGAACCAAGATTTTCGTGTAATCATTGTCCATATAAAGCAAAACAAAAAGTTTGTCTTCAAGCCCATCTTGTCGCTAAGCATACTTAATGAATAAATATAAAAAATTAATTATACTTCATTGGATAGGTTTGTTCGTGCAGCAATTTTCGACTAGTTTTCAATTATTTCAATCGATCGCGATTATGGATTTCGACAGTTAAATTTAACTACAATTCTAAAATTCTGATTGGTTGAAATAATTGGAAACTAGTCTGAAATTGCTGCACGAACAAACTTAATATTTTGGTACGAATACGATTTTGTTGAATATATTAAATATGAACGGATTATGAAAGTATGTATCGTTATTAGATTTAAATGTATATAGGTACTGTTTAGACGGAAAATAATATCCGCGCTCTCTTATATAATTTCTAAGTTTATCATCTATCATATTTTAAAATATGTATTGACTGTAAACTAAATATAAATAAGTAGATATATTTATCTATTATTAAAACCCGTTTAATGATTTTTATAATTTGTAAAAGTAAGTATGAATGTATAATTTAAATATAAACAATCAAATTAACCTAATTTCGTTATTTTAAAATTGCCGCCGCTAGTGCATACGAAATGACGCGTTTTTCTCCTCCAATGGCAGAGCGAGAAGGGCAGTTCCAACCATCCAACTCGAGTAATAAACGTCAGACTAGTCCAAGATCAGTTTAGTCAGCTGACTGACGTAATCAGGTGATGCCGGTTTTTAGGGTAGTTCTACGCGATGTGGCCGTTAGTTTTAAACTTACGATTGTTTAAACGCATTAATAATATATTTAAATAGCTTATTTGAACTATACGTGATCGTGCAATTCACAAGTGATTTTGTACTCTAGAAAATCTAATTTTGCTATAAAGAACGTAAATGGCATTTGCTTACTTAGAACAACGTGAAGTTGCAACGTAGGTAAGTCTTTTGTTTCATTAATTATTGTTAATTGAAACCATAGTTAATCGATATAGATCGTATTCAATAATAGTGTTTAAATTTAGTTAACCCACCACTAAACTGTGTTTACGCTTTAACAACGATTGCGATTGTTGCAACAAATTATCTCCATATGTGTGTATTTAAAAATAAACACGGTTTAACGTCGACTAAATTTAATTGCTTTTACCGTAGTAATCGACTGCGTATTACAGTATGTATACGTATAAGGCAAGCGTAATTATTATGTGAGAAAATATGCAACGTAGCGATCGTACCGAACTTTTACCTGCAGCTGTTGTTAATCAGCTTATTCGCGTGTTACTTGAGTGTCATAGGCAAAAATATCGTAAATAATGTACACACACGGACAATAGTGAAGGTCGCCCATTCCGTGCATTTAACGTCATTATTCGTGCACAGACAAACAGCTCGTTTTAAAGAAAAAAATCCTTACAATTAGTTATTGTTATTAGGATTTAGTTTCGAATATCTACAAAGTTTTTTTTATTCTACAATTTTATATAAATAGGTAATCAATCATCGCATCTCTTCAAATGAATACAAATACCATAACCTCGATAGTGTGAACATAAAAACAATAAGGCTAAGCGCGCATGGAGAAGATTTTACGCTGATCGTGATTTGTAGTCGGTGTGCAACAATGTGCGTTATACGGGAAAGCGCACATGAACGAGTGAATGCGCATTATCACCGATCGCGATCGGCCGACTAAACAATCATTCATGCGCGTTCAAACGTGGTGTTTATGTTAAAGAAATTGTGAACACTACGGTATGTGCACTAAGGTATGACTTCGAGTGTGATAATTTGCGTTAACAGGTGAAATAAATAAAAGAATATCTCAAACACACATACCAATTTTTATTTTTAAATTTAAAAAAAAATGATATTTTTTTGCCTGTCCGTTAAATCTACTTAAATCGAATTCTTGAATTTCGAATAATCCGAGACAAGTTTTGCTTAAACGGATCCAACAATTTTGGTTGCACCCCATCAGTCATTAACTTTTCTCTAATAATTTTTAAGAAACCAGTCCCATAGTAGGTTTTAAACTGTTGCAGCCAAACATCGCTTATAATAAAATTCTAATTTTCGCTTAAACTTATCGTTAGGGCTTTCGATGAATCATTTCTCCAATAACGAATTGTTGAGGCAACTTTACCTACAATAGTTGGGTATAATGCAAGTGCATTAACAAGAATAAATAGCAATTTTCTAGAAAAAACAATTTATTCAATATTGTTTACGATAGCGAATAGTATCGCTGTGCACGCGAATCCATGTGGCGCACAGTGGGCGATGTTAATCATCTCGCTAATAATAAATGAAAATTTTGATACTCACAATTTTTTGGAATTTTAGCTGAATTTAATTACAAATACTTACAGAGTACCTGGAAGACTTTAGTGGAAAACCACCATCACTTCTGTGGTGGAATGAAAAACTAAGATAATACTTAATTAAATGTATTATTACAAAAGTTATACCGTGATTATGTTCTTAAAATTCGGTGAAGATTTAATTTGAAGATATGAACATTTTTTTAGAATATTTCGTAATTCTTTTGTTACACGTGTTTTTGAATTGCAGCTGTTTGAACGTTTGAGCAAAAAATAGCATAAAAATTAGCCGAAGTTGAAAAAGTCCGCAAAACCTAGATTCGGCTGGATCCATCTCGAGTTATTTTTTTTCATGTTAAGCAACTCGCTGCTATTACTGTTAAATAAAATTAAATTGCTAAAAAGTGCTAACGATAGAAAGTTATTTTAGATATTATGTTGATCGCAAATTTCCATAGGAAATAAAGCTGTTGAAACCAGTCTGACGACGGAACCCAGAAAAGCCGCTTTGGATTTTCTCTGATCTCAATTTCTAGATCACGAAAATATAGATCGTTCATTTTGGGTCGGTCATACATATGTATACATAAATTACAGTCGCAATATTTATCGTAGGAGACTGAAATCTGGACAGTGTATTGTCCTTATGAATACGAAAGACGAGTTCGTTAACCAGAATAATCGACGCGCCCATATCAAAATGGCGGTCGATCAATTATTTTAAACCGAATTATCTTCGTGATTAATTATTGGATCAGTAATATGAAATATGTTTCAGAATTTCCATAAAATTCTCTATGAAATATTTCTTTTTGCAATTTTTAATAAAATGCACCGTTTTGAGATAATCTGGAAAAAAACGATTATAATACATGAAAATTTGCTGCCACGGTCTGCGCGCGAACGGTTTTTTGTAATCCCAGCCTATTTGCTATACCTATTATTAACTTATATATGTATATACGTATATCAGGTCAGCAACAGCAATAAGTTTTGTATTATTTTGAATTTTTATTTCCTAGAAATGACATTTTACCCACTGTGGCGCCGCCATCGGCAAATACTGAAACTTGTTGCCGTAGAAAATATATAGGTACTCCTATTATTTATACAGATAAGTTTAAAGGATTGTTGATTAAATGTGTAATGATTATTAACAGTACAGTAGTGATAATATACTTGAAAGGTAAGACATTATAGTATTGAAAATTCATTTGTTTCAATTTTATTTCATATATTACCTATTCATATTTTTGACTCGTTCTGTATAATGCACTTTTTAAGATAAAACATTTAAGGTGGATTTCATAAACGATATTTAAGTATAGCTTTTACTTATAGCAAACTTTAAATATTTTTAAACAAGGTGTTCGTTTATGAATTTCAAAACGAGCAAATAAACTGCAATAAGAATCGGATGCGTAAAGGTTAGCTCAAATATTGACTGATAATTTGACACATAATCTCATTTTCAAGTAAAAATAAAATTACATAGGTAAGTAAAAGTTACGCTTAATGTACATTTATTGGCGTTTTTTAGTGTAAGTACCCAACAAAAAAAATATTAATTTAAAAATTACTTATAGGTTTTGGAAAAGGGATAACTTATGGAGGACGAAATTCTTACAATAAAATCAATCTTATAACTGTGAATCGTGTGGAAAAAGATATAAAGTATCGATTTTATTTAGTTGAACATTTAAAGGAATGCGGAAAAGCGCCCAACTATGGTTGCATGTATTGCCCTTATAGATCTCATAGAAAATATAATATTAAAGTACATCTTGCAAGACTTCATTCTAATATTAAAGCGTTTGACGACTGAATTTTGTTTTCTTTACTACATATACAGGTAAACCCCGTATAACGCGATATCTATGTAGTCCGGTTTATTAATTGTGGACCACACTTGCATGGCGCGGTCGTGGTTTCGATATAACACGATCTTCAAAATATTGTATCGATTTCTGTTCTGTTCAAAAATATGTAGGTATACAAACACATGTTCGTTAAATTTGTTTCGGCTTGTTTAACAAAAATTTATATCTAAAGTTCTTCATAGACACTCGTATTTGCCTTAAGTTTTACCTATATGCAGTTATGATTGTAAATCGTAATGCAAGACTGAATCCTACTCGAGATCATATACACCCGGTTACGATTTTAAGTCAACGTGACCGATCTACAAACATTATGTACGATTACTGCAGTTGTTGTTTTAATAAAATAGAAACAAAACGCATTACAACTTAGAACTGTATAGTAAAGTATTTTAAAAGAAACACAATATGTAAATTCTAAACGTGAATAATTTCGGAAAGGTCAAAAGCTTTGATTTTAAATTAAAGTAAAATAATAATAGTCCTGTACAACATCAATAGTCAAAGCAATTCAAAAATTTAACTAGTCCCACTTAAAATACTTTAAGTCAAAAATATTTGTTGTTTTTTGTTCAATTTTCTCAAGAACTGGCGGTAAGATAGCATTAAAATTCCGCACAAAGGCCATTTTAGGTTCCAGGTTTCTCGGAATTTATGGATAGGAACGAAATTCATATAGGTACTTAGTTAACCTATTATATTAATAAGTATATAGTCGTTACGAATATTGAAAACAATTGATCGGAGACGTTGGTAAACGTTACTAATGAATAGTATGTGCAGTCGGGTACAAAATTAATGACACGAATGTGCAAGCTTTGGACGGGCAATACCGGCGCAATGAACAAATCTAGGAAAAGTAAGTACTTTTTAGTACTTAGTAAGTACTTTTTACTTTTTTTTACTTTTTGTACTAGTAAGTACATTTGTTGTAAGTACAACAAATGAAACGAATTGTATGCTTGTGTATGATTTGAGTATTATATTTACTAACAGGAGAATAATAATTATTAGGAGTATAAAATTGAGGTTTATCGTATTTCAAATTGAAACGTTCGTCAACGCAATGTGACTGTTATCGAAATAGTTTATATTAAGTGTCTGGTAGTCAATTTTAGTATTTAATGATTTAACTATTTGCTTTATATATTTAACACTGTTTTTTTAGATGTATGGAATTCGGACAATATTAATAAAAAAGTAACTTGCCCATATTGCCTACGTCTTTATAAAAATGAGAATAGTATGAAAGCTCATCAGTATCAGGATTGCGGGAAACAAAAAGATTATTGTTGTGCTCATTGTCAATATAAGTGTAAAAGAAAATATGCACTTCTACGACATTTAAATATAAAACATAATGAAAATATAAAATCGATGTTGAATCTATAAAATATTTTAGGATATTGTAAAATAACTTTGTAAATCATTTGTGTTTCTCTACTAATAGTTTTATAAATAAATAAATAAATACCTATATTGTTTAATTAACGATAATAATATTTATAACATGATTGTAAAATCCACAAACATACACGGAGGAGAAAGTATATTTATTTATCATAAATTAAAAAAAAAAAACGCTATTAAGAGAAAATTAATTTTAATCTAAATAAAATTACATTTACCTAAATGTAAATTAAAGACATTTTTATTTAGATTAAATATATTTTTGCGATATTACGTTGTTTTGAAAATTTATGTTTAATTTAAAGATCCTTTTTCTTCCGTGTAGGTAAGGTATTTTAGATCTTATATTGGGTTAAATTGTATTTTTTATTAAAAAGTAACTACATAATAATTATTATTTAGATACATACCTACTTAATTTTATTTAATACTTTTACGACCGGTCTTTACAGCTTTGGCTAAACTTATCCCACGAATATTTTTAAAGAAACGCTTGTTGGAACAATTTATTTTCGCAGTAAGTATTTATCTGATAATATTATCGGAAGATGAAAATGCAACCCCCCTATACCCGCTATTCGTTTAAACGTTTAAGAGCTTTCGAGAGATTTGTTGTTAATAAAACATATAATTAGTGATAGAATAAAACGATTGTCCAGCAGTGACATTAAATGAAATTACATTTTATATTTTTATTTTTACATTTTATTTTATTTATTTTAAGTTGCGTTTATATTCATGTATATTCATTTTTGTGACGAAACAAAAAGTTGAAAATGTACTAACAGTATTGCGCCCAATTGGCTTTTTAAATTTATTTGGTATTTTAAAGAAAAATTTAAATAATTACATCAACTACAATTAAAATCAAAATTGTTTTTATATAGGTACGGTGTATATTTTTTATAAAATATACCAATGCTATCGATTCATATAAATATGCCTTTTTTCTAGATTATATAACGAAAATGATTTGGAATAATCCGAACCCGTACAATACAAGAAATCCGTATTGTTGTTGGTCGTGTGGAAAAAGATCGAAATTGTTTGATTGCACACTTAATAAAATGTGAAACCGATTTTACTTGCACATATTGTTCGTATAAAACTTAAAGGAGTTACAACCTATTTTCGTTACTAATTTTTTTTGACTTCGGGAACTTAGCCCGTTAGCCACAGATTGTTGCTGTCCACAACGTCATCGATATGAAGAGGTGTGGTGTTCCCCATAAGTTAGTGTTATCCTTCTGGACACTGCTCGTGTGCAGTACTTGTTTCTGCGAGTGAAACACTTAAAACGGAGCAACAAAAACTCACATATGAACTAATTAAGACTGATTAATAACCACATTAAGACTAGTAAAACTGGATTCAAACTGAACGATAACCCTAAAAGAACTGCTCGCGATTCAGTAGTTAACGAATATGTATATCACCTCGGCCGGTGACGCATTTCCGGACTCATATTCGTCAATTCAGATCTTACAATTAGGTTGATCGACTGTGAACTCGTGAAAGTGTCATCTGTGGGAAAGTGTTGTGTTAATTTACGAGATATCGTTTAAATAATTTCCTTCCAGATGATACATGCCTTTTGTTGCACAACTCTTTTCAAAAACTTTTAAGCGTTTCGATGTGTAATTATTAAATTTTACCTGTAATTGATTCTTGGCGCTTCGGGTTCGGACTTTATGAACGATTCGAAATCTTGTCGATTGAGTTCGTTGTTTGTCTGTTCATCATTAGCCACGGGTACGTCGATGATTATCGAACGTCCTTTATTCCTGTTATTTTCGAGGTAATGATGGAGAACGAACTCTTCGTGCTTGTTACGACGTATATTTTCATCCTTCAAAAACTTGATATCTCGTGTGAATTCCATTTTTCTCGCTTTGGATATCCAAACACGAGAACCTTTGGAACATTCGATGTAACCTAGGAAAACAACTTCCTTTCCTTTTGGTTCAAATTTCCCTAGCTACTAGATTCTTGGTTCCTACAGATGACTCGACATCCAAACTCTCATGTATTGAACACTCGGCTTCTTGTCTCTCCATAACTCGAATGGAGTTTTCCCGTCCAAAGACCCGGTTGAGCAACGATTTCTAGTGTGATTCGCCGTATTAACTGTTTCGGCCCAAAATGACGGTGGTAGACCAGATTGTAGAAGGAGGGAGGCATCTGGCAGTGTCAAGTAATGTACGATTCTTTCGCTCAGTAACGCCGTTCTGTTCCACCCAAACATATTTCACATTCGAAGTCGCTAGGTTTTTCGAAATTTAGCCCTTTCATTATTCCCATTCGTTTTGCCTCAATCAGATCTCTCGAATTCAGGTGGCCCAATTTTCGAAAGTATCATTTCGCGCAACAATAGCTTTCGCGATCGAGTTACGTAATTTTTCTGTCTTTTCGCGCACATAATGCAAATCGTTTATTTTATAGGCGATTAAAGTCACTCTACCGCTTTTAGAATAAACATACGCGTTATTTTTGAGAAAGACTACTTCCAAACCCTTATTCGTACTAATATAAAAATATTCTCCAAAATATTTTTCTAGTAAATATAATTTTTCAAAAGATTTATTTCTTTTGAGAAAAATGGAAAAAAGGAGTTTTGAGACATATTACATGGAAATTCGATACCGAGGCTTGCGCGCGGTCGAACCTTTTAATTGACTAACTGTACTACCTACTTAAATCAATTATATTTATTATTAACAAAACGGTAATTATGTATTTCTGTTTTATTGTTATATTAATCAAATTTGTTTGTAAAAGACTGTTTTGAATCAAAAAATTATTACTGATTGTGAGTGTAATATTAACAAGCGCGTGTTGTTTTATTTTGTAAAAAAATGTGATTTAACCAGGGTATGCGTTTAAAATAGATAATATAGATGTATTCGGAGTTTGTAAAAGTTGTTAGGTAATTAATTTAAAATAAAACTACGATTTTTAAAAGTTCATTTCTACATTATTTTGAAAAAATTCATTTATTTTACAGGAACAAATTACAATTATTAGTAGATGATAAGAGAAAATAAAACAATTATTGTGATTAACACAAAAGATAAAGAACAATAATTAAGTTAAAGTACGGTTGTAAATGCATTTATTGTTGTATACAAACAATTTAATTAATTAATATAAATATATTTTAGATTCTCAAGGAAAGTCGTCTTGCAAAAAACGAGATCCGTACAACAAAAAAAATCCATACTGTTGCAGTTTGTGTAATAAAAGGTATAAGAATTGCAGTGATTTAAAAACGCATACAAGAGTATGTGGCAAATTGCCTAGTTATAGTTGTAAATCCTGTCCGTATAAATCTCATAGAAAGTATAATGTCAAACTGCATTTCACTAGAGTTCATCAAAAGGCAGAGTTTACTAACATTCATTAAATATTATACCGATCATTGTCATAAAAGTAAATTACGAATTACGGTCAACGTGTCAAGGAAATCTTTTATTTTTGACGGTGAAAAAGGCAAGTATAGCGCTATACTTATTCCTCACAAAAAATTTAGACTGACACCGTTTTCACCGCCAAAAATAATGGCTGTCTAGTGATTTTGTTGACGCCCAGTATATTTATGTATTTATGTATAGATTTAATTTTTAAGCATAGTTTAAATCATAGATTTTCCCTTATTGCCGTTACTATAGAGATGAATTGTTTAACTTTGATCGTAGTTTAAACTAGAATTTAAAAAATACAACGGGCGTTCAAAAAGTCTTTCAGTCGTTAGTTGGCGGTGGAAAGATAAAAGCAAGTCTTAGTTTAAGTAATTTTATTACTTGATATGACAAGAAATTATTTGTGACGCGATTTAAGCTAACAATAAGTCCGTATCTTTCCACAGTCAACTAAGACTTGAAGACTTTTGGTCACCCGTTACAACAGTCGATCATCGCTGAACGTCAGCAATCGGCAAGTAAATAATAATTTAGACAATCATTTCTATGGTGATCGACTGACGATCAGTGGTGATCGGCTATTGTACATACAACTAGCCCTAATTGTAAGACATTAATATAATGGACATTATTTACAATTTTAGGTTTTCCCCTGGGTTTTCCTCAATTTTAGTTTAGAAACATGTAATCGTAAAAAGTTGATATTAACCTAAAAATAAAATAATCGAAATTATATTATAGATATATAGGTAAACTTATGTAATAAACAAGATGTCGCGACAAGTAAGTATAATAAATCATAATAAAACTAATCAATCTTTCTAATCTTTCTAAAACTACCCAATACCAAAGTACCAAAGTAGGTAACCGTAAATGTATGTAGTATGGCACAACTTATTTAACAATATACTTAAGTCCTGTAATAGCTTATTAAATAAATAGTATAAATGACGTTTGTAAAACCGGACTTAAAGCAAATATAGAGTCAAATGCTGATAACTCCACCTTTTTACAATTTTATGATTTTTATACAATTATCTAAACCACTAATCAATTTATCTATTAGGAAAAACTGTCCCTGTTTAGTTTAGCTGTTAGCTGTTAAACGTAAATTATTATTATAACATTTATTTTAATTTTATTTAGATATACGTTTTTACATACAATAAAAATGATTGATATTTGTGTAAATTAAGAATTTTGCGTTAACTAATAGAGAAACCATGGCGTAATTTGATAATTACATTTTACAATTTAACACGTTCACTGTTGAGAAACATTTTTGAAATTTTTGAAAAGAATTGACAATTTTTAGAAAATTGCTTGTAATGTCTTTACATTAGATATATAATTTAGGTGTTTGTGCTGTGCTTTAGTTTTATTTTCAATAAAATTGCAACTTACATTATTTAAAGTTTGTAGGTACCGCATTAAATGAGTTATATTGGATTAACCCTTCGTCGGGCTCGCCTGATCTCAAATCCATTGCACATAAATTATCGTAAAATTAAACTTCGTGACTCATTGCTTCGGTATGTTGCCCCTCTACCGTAACCTATCGCCACTTGTATTTGTGATTTTTTGTGTTTATTGTTAGAATTTGTACGAATTGTTGTGAATTTTTGTGCTTGGAACATGCGACAATTATTTGTGGAAATTGTTTCGATTTGAAATTCGATGGCAATGAAGCTAATGAAGAACAATCAGACTAGTTTTCTTTTTATTTTACAAGTTGTTTACTTTGTTTTGTTTATTTGTTGCTTTATTTTGATAGTTGATAACTTTTGTTTGAGTTTTGTTTTGAATTTCTGTTGATTTTTGTACTGAATTTTTTTGATAAATTATATTGTGTTTACTTTGTGGCAAATTATAATTTTATTCTGAATAAATAGTAAGCATGCTAATACGTTATTTTCATTCATTTTTAATTTAAATAAATACATGTCATGCACACATCTTTTTTTTTGTAACACACCCCGAAAGGCACCAGAACTAGAAGTAACGCTAGTACCCCCGGGACATCCATGCCTACCAGGGGTATATTTCACCACCCGTACCGGGATTGGAACCCTAACCCTACATCTAGTAGATGCATTGCGCCCGACTAAAGTTAAACGCTCATAACGACAAAAAAGACAAAATTCACATTGTTATCTCCTCATATTTATTAGACATACATAAAGTTGGACGGCCCATTAGAAATGTAATAGAAATTCTTATTCGAAGCGCCGATAACCTTTAATAACTTCTTATTGTTAGTCTAGCTTACTTTACAATTAATTAGTTTCTTCTGGTAATTTAGCACTATTAGCCTAACTGTTATTTTATCTCTGTGTTTAACATCGAACAACGACTCTCAAACGCTTCGTTGTGAATGAAAATTACATTTCTAATGGACTGTCCAACTTGACGTAATATGTCTAATAAGTAAGATAAGCCAAGAATGTGTATTTTGTTTTTTTTTTGCTCGTTATGGACATTTAATCTGATATAGCTCATTTAAAATGGAATAAACTATATTAATTGTATGTTCATTTTAGGTTGCTATAGATGTGAAAAATGCTTTAAAACTTACAAATACCAAGGAAATCTAAGAATACATGAAAGATTTCAATGTGGAAAGTCTCCTTCGTTCAAATGTCACATCTGTAATTACAGGTCATATTTAAAAGGAAATTTGAAAAAACATTTAAGAAGACATCACCAATGGTATTGAAATCAAAATAAAGTTTTTATTAAATATACTCGCATTTATCCCGCTAATTTCCTTTTTATTGTTTGTATTAAAGTTGGAAGTGAAGGAACAAGGCTACACATACAAGGTTTGTTCGAAAAGTAATGAGAATTAAAAGTAAGTAAAGTCGTAGGGAGCTATGTCAGCGCTGTACGGTAGGTGGGGACGCGTTAGAATATTTTTTGGGCCAGGAATTCCTGAAGGAATGAACCTGAAAGGACACCGTTTTGGGGCGATTTAAAACGTGAAAATTACAAGGTGTTTGAATAGAACCTCACTTCAAGACTTCATCCACAATTATGAACAGTATATCAACGGTGTGTTGACTCATAAGAAGCCTTCGTTGAAGAATATTAAATGTATTTTCAATAATACGTTTTTTTACAAAACCAGTCTTATTACTTTTCGGACATACCTTGTAATTACATACGTATTGTATATTGTACGATACAAATGTGGGTGTATGTGCTATACCTGATACTTTATATCTGATTATTTTATTATATTTAAATATACCTATATACTGATTCTACAGAAACCTTGTCAGAGGATCACACATAATTTTACATTCCGCGTGTAACTACTTTTCTCAAACATTTTGATAAAAATACAATAGGTTGTAAATGAGCCAAGGGCCCATTAGGTTGCAATAAACACAAAAGCCCTAAGATCATGCCTTTACCTCGAAAATAAAAATTAATACCCGAATTTCTTTAACATTTCTCTTATGTGGGAAATTTTCTGACTTAGGTCCTCAACTAACAAAAGGTTTACATCGAGCTTTTTTGAAAGTTTTTCGAGCTTTCATGTTTTCCTGTGATAAACCTTATCAAAAAAAATACCTAAACCTGTATTAGTGTAAAAGTGAATGAACTTAGTTTTTAATAGTAAGAATAGAAACGACTTTTTTTTAATATTGTAATGTTTATTGGCGTTTATGAAATTTATTTATTGTGTAATTATTTATAATTAAAACGATTTAATTATTTACATATTTTTTTATATTAGGTACACACCTATGTTATCAAACACTTATCGGTTCTTATAAGTTTATTTAAACTACTAATTAATGCACTACCGAATACTTTACACGTATTTAATTCGTACCTGAAACTAACTGCAGAAAATTAACCCGATGATCTCCATGTGCGTACGCATATTTATAGTCGATAGTTGTCCTTACGTTAAAAATTTTCGAAATCTCGACACCGAGAATATTATAATACCCGAATGTTTTGAAACGTTAGATTACGTAATGCAACTAGCAGTGCGCACGACTCAAAAAAAAAGATATAGATACTAAAATTTACATTTATTTATTTTAATTTTTAACAAGCAAAGGTTAAACTAATTATAAATACTAACTCACCGAAATGTACAGTTGACTCCTTTAATTTTAACACACCATTCGAGGCGGTATCGGATAGATGTAACTCATTTTTTTTTAAGTGACACTTGCGGTACTCCACCAAAACGCCATCGATATTATGTACTTATACATTTTATGCGTTTTACTTTTTTAAATTATGAAATAGATAAACTCGAATTCGATCTAATTTTACGAGTGACCTTCGCAGGTTTTGCTTGTTTTGGAAATGAACAGCCACATGCTCACGAAACAAGTGGCCAAAACAAGTTTCGAATGACATGTAGTTATCAATATTTTACGTGTTTAATGTTAATATTCGTAATATATCTACAATATCTAAAACGTAAGATAAACTATTGTTTTGATTCGCTAACGATAACGAGACAATCAAAAGGTGTAAGTGAAGTATACGGTGTGATACAATTATGGACATTTAAAAATGATTCTAAACTGTCAAAACTGTAAATTATTTTTCAGGTCTTCGGGACAATACAACAAAATACCTACAAACTTAAGATATAATGCCGACTATTAAGGCCCGGTTTTACAAACATGATTTATACTGCAGAATAACTGCCTGAGTAACTGTTATGGAAACGTTTCTTGAAACAATGGTTTCCATAACAGTTATTCTAGGAATAGCTTATTCTGCAGTATAAATCATGTTTGTAAACCGCCTAAAAGAAACTGGAAACTCCTGAAAATATCACTTTTTGTTGAAGAGAAAGAAACTGCTTACGTACGTATAGGTTACAATTTTATTTTGGGATATACCTTCAAATTAATACAATGAATATGTTGATGACCAAAATGTAGATATTTCCAATGAACGTAACAGTTGTGAAACTTATTATTAAACATGTTTATTATAAATAAAAGGGTTCGTTCTTGTATGAATTTTTAAATCTAACAAAATGCATGTAAATAAATAGATAAAGATTTTAATTTATGTTAACTGTGTGAAAACAGTTTTTGAGCAAATTACTTATTTAACGCGTTTTCGCAAATTAAAGTTTGAATAATATCAACTATCACGTGAAGCAGAACGCTCTCCTATTGGTATGACGTTCACGACACGGACCAATCAATCACCGCACACAGAGAGCGCCTACCGCTTCGTTCGTGTTTACATTTTTAAGCGAACGTTAACGACTTGTAGTTAGGTTCCCAAGTTGATACTGCTATATCACGTCACAGGCTGTTTTCGCGCCCTCGAAAATAGTTTAAATTTCAATAGCGAGTAACAAAAATATTTTATCGTTATAATTTAAAATATGTAAATTTCTGTTTCTACTTCGCCTAGTCAAACTACCTATACAGGGTGTTTCCGTAAGGTATCGCCAAACTTTAAAGGCGTGTTCTAGCGGTCCTACGAATAAAAAATTCCTATAACGCTTCCTTTTCAAAATACAATTTTTAATTTTTTTTATTCTATAGGCAAATACGTATTGTGCTAAGTTTTCAAATTATTAGGAACACTTCAGTACCGGGATTCTGTATATTGATATCTATCGATTCAATAAACGAATCGATGTTTGTCGCTTGCGGTACCGATAACATATCGTACTTACGCACTTTTCGATTATTATCGGTTCGGTTCGTTAGGCTTTCCTAACGACAAATATCGATAAAATTGGCTGCATTTAAGAAAATCTAGTAAAATTCTAATGATTTTATTTTTAAATAATTTCAGCTCATCGTTAATTTTGTTTTAATTTCAAATCCTTGACGTTTCATATTAAATAATTTTAAGATTTTTATTTTATGGTATAGTTTGATATTTGCAACACTTGAAGATTCCAAACGGAATTTAAATATGACGGAATATGGCGATATATTAAAGTTATTTATGTTATTTATTAACATTGACAGTAAACAAATACTGATTGATTTTATTTTTTCCCAATAGCGAAATTCTTTTACGAACTTCAAATCTGGGGAACTTTATTTTGTACTTACTAACTGTGTTTGTAAGATGTTGCACGTAGATAGTTTTAATTTACAGATTTTAATTAATTTTTATTTTTATAATATTTTATAGGTCGTTTAATTTAGGAACAGATTTACAGAATTTTATCGTTCCTTAAGGTCGTTCCTACCTTTTAAAATGATGCGAACAAAAATGTAATTTCAAGGTTTATTATTTTATTTGCAATAATTCGCGTTATTGTATATTACTTAAGGACGCATATAATTATATATTTACGGAAAAAAATTATTTTTAATAATAGGTAACGAAAATAGGTGTCCAATTTTTTGTCCCTGTCAACTCGGACATAAAATGACTTAATTCTTTTTTTTGTAATTAAGTCATACACTGGTCAGTGCGAAAAAATAATTGACTAATTGAGTAATTGTATTTTGTAATAGTATATACAACACGTCTTTAAAGTTTGGCCATACCTTACAGAAACACCCTGTATGGCGAAAAATAAAAAAATGTGACGCAAATAGGTAATTCTATAGTGTTTTTAATGTTCACATTTAATATGTATGCATATTTTAAAATCTCTTTAATCCTATTTTCAATTTTTATATTTATTTAACTAGTACATTTTTAATAATATTTATTATGTTTTAGGTGTTTTTATTAAAGAACAAATGAACAAAATATATAAAAGTTCAAGCAGCTTACTGAAAAGAGATACAGATAACGATAAATTTTCTTCAAGATTGAAACAATCAATTTTAAATGTGGAAAGCAATATTACAGGTATTAAATTATACATAAGTATATATTTATTTAAATTTTATATTACTTAATATTTAATCGTCATAATTAGAAACCCAAAATATTGTTAAATAGAACCGTATGAATAAAATATACGTACCTACTACCTGCAATTTATCGAATTAGTATTTGAATATTATTGTTTTATTTTTTAGACGCTTTCTTTAAAGAAAACGTATTAAATACATTAGAAGATTTAAGGTATGGCCAAGAAAATATATTGAGAGCCATCGAATTGTTCGGAGCGGCAGGGAACGTCATTAAATTATTTACTAAAAAATTTGATTTTCCAATTACTACTGACGATCAATTGAAGATCATCGAAGACAGCTTACAAGAACCACGAAATTTCGAAACACTAGTACATCATTTCACATCGATTAATCAATCAACTTCATAACTTTTCATTTTAGGTTAAGGAATTACTATTAATTGGAGGCGACAACGAAAACACTGCACCCAATTAATAATGAAAAAAATTATGGATAGAAATATGAGCCTTCAGTATTCGCTCCTAGGTCGCAAAGGGAAAAGGCCGTTTAGTAAATTAAAGCTTTTCGAAGCAGTTAAATGTTAGTTGCGTATAATATTATTTTGAAAATTTATATTATAAATTCGAAAATATTGTAGTGGCCGTACAATCAAAATTTATTAACGCGGAAGAGTCGTCCATTTTAAGGTACATGTCATCGATTCTAGCTTCAGCAGGAGACAGAGATGGCGGTAGAAAAGGAAAAATTCTACCGAACAAGTTCATCTAAATGAGAAAAATGACGTAATTAATCTGTAATGTTTATTTTTTCTTAATCATTTTTTTTATCTGTAGGTATTTGTCATTATGTTCAATAAATATTGCCTGTAAATTTACTGAATATAATTATTTCTGTTGCCTATTATTCGTTTTATTTTTAAATATTTAAATGATTAATTCGTTTTAATAAATTAAAATTAAATTCTTAAGTACAAATTTCACGGTATGGGACAATTCATTGCCGCCAGTTCATCGCAGCCGTTTCATGGTCGATTATCTTATTATAAGTGCAATGAAAAGGTTAGTGTATAATATGAGGTGAGCTTAGGTTAGTGTATAGAATATTTATCGTTTAAGTTGGTATGTAATTAATGTTTTAAACATAAAAAATATGGTTTACTTACACCCAATTATTTTATTAAATAAATGTTTTTTACTGAAGGTTATATAAATTTTAATTAATTATTATTTATCGGCGATATTCGAGGATAAATTTTCCAGCAATGTAACTACCGACGATAAAACGGCCGCGATGAACTGTTGGCACTTAATTATCCTAGATCCAGAATTTCATGTTCAAGTGAACGAGCTAAAATGTTTATTTTATTATCTTATCGACAGAGACTTTTTTTTTTTAATTTTACGGCCCCGGGGTCTGAGACTTTTTGTGTGTTCAACGGCATCGGTATGCGGTGTTTTGTTGGTGTTCCCCAGTAGTTATCTCTCTGGGTACTAATCGTGTTCAGCACTTGTTTTTAAGGTGATTACACCGTTACTGGTAATGTACCATACCTAGCCGTTGATTCTCTTATTTTTAAAATTACATTCACAAACATCCATAGTTGCAGCGGGATTCGAACCCGCAGCCGTGGTGACCTAGCAGAGTGATAACTCACTAGACCACCGCGGACCCAACAGAGACTAAACAATATTAAATATTTACTATTAAGTATTACTAATGAAACATTATTTATTATTATCTATATTAACAATAATTATATTAATAACTATGTTGTTTTTAGCTGCGTATAAATGTATAGTATGCCACAATACTTATCGCTCGAAAGGATCGCTCGTGCTGCATTTAAAATACCGTTGTGGAAAACTACCTACGTTTTTTTGTCAATTATGCAAATATAAGGCTTATTACAAAGGAGACTTAAAAACATGTAAAGATCAAGCATCCATCTAAAGCAATAATACCAAAATCGTAAGCTGTCTTAAGCATCGAATTAATTTTTAGAATAACTTTATTCATTTTAGAATACGTGTGTTTTTAAGATCTACGTTATTCACGATAGGTTTCGATGCACGTCATGCATAAAAAGTTACTAAATTGTATATTTTTAATATTCAGTTTAGAGTTTTGAACATAACATATTCTACCGATGATTTACCTCGTATGTAAAAAAGAGACTATAATCTA
This sequence comes from Rhagophthalmus giganteus, assembly GCA_036326145.1. Lineage (NCBI taxonomy): Eukaryota > Metazoa > Arthropoda > Insecta > Coleoptera > Rhagophthalmidae > Rhagophthalmus > Rhagophthalmus giganteus. The sequence continues at coordinate 45,091,707 of JARFJA010000001.1, read as the reverse complement.
TTAGTATTGTAAAAATACGAGGTTTTATTGATAACGAGAATAGGACCTATCGTGAATAACATTTAGTTACTTATTTGTAGATACTGAATAAAAAAAACTTCACATCCTCAATGATTTCTTTAAATTATAGGTAGGTGCACTTGACGAATTAAGAAACGTAACGATTCTTAAGACTAAAATTTAGTTGTTTGAAACGGGCTGGCCGTCTCTACTGTTGTACTACTAGATTCGTTAGGTTTTTTAATTTTCTAATCGTGAGTGTACACTGCGCATCATATAAATATGGTACAAGTCTCGTGAGTCAAAAATCGTGTTTTTAGCTGTGTAAGTAGATCTTTCTTGACGTATCCATATTAATAACCTTTGCAGATTTAGGCCGCTTTAGGGTCAACGGTGCCAGTTATACTAAAATTTCCGTAGTCTTTTTAATTTTTCGATGCTACTTAAGTGCCTTGGCATCTTCGCAATGTTAAGTACTGCGAAATCGTGAAAGATCTTTTATACTCTAAATGTGACAATGTGATAAAATCTAAGTATACCACATTTATATGACACGCAGCGTCACATGAAGCGTCAACCTAATTGATGAATGTCGAAATAATTTGTAATATGTATTTGATTGAATCATTCGATTTTAAACATTATTACTTATTATTATTTTATATCTTAATATTATTATCTTACTTAATAAATTTTATTTTTAAAGGTTTTTAAGAAACGTTGTTTTACTTTAATATTAACGCTAAAACTTTATTTTCATCGAACTTTAAAAGTTCGTTATTGAAATCACTAAGTATGTGTGCTTGTGCGGTTTTTTAGAAAATTTAAAATTTTGATTTCAGATTGGGATAAAGCATTGAAAAGTATACTAAAAATTTCTAATAAACTAACGTCCTATCCCTTAAGAAACGCTGAGAAAATGGTGGTCATAATTTGAACCAAAAAAATTTGAAATATTGAAGTTACGACTTCAAATTCGGATAGAGTATCAAAGTATTTATATTAGAAACTTCTAATACATTAACTTTATTTCTGAAGAAACTTGGGGAAAATGGTAAACAAAGGCCGTAATGGATATTTTTATGCGTGTCTGCGATTTTTTAGGAAACTTAAAATTGCGAATTCAAGGTGAAATAAAGTTGCAAAAAGTAGAATGCATTCTTCTTCATTTTAAGTTCATTCTGACAATGGTACCTTATCATTTTCAAATGTTTAAAAATGTTACACAATTTTTTTAAACCCTTAGGTAAGTCTGAACGTTGCCGTAATTATGGTAACACTCATTTTTTTCAATGCAAGTCAATATTAAACTTTCAAAAATGTGTATTTTTGTTACGACGTTATTCAAAAATAGCATACAGGGTGTTTAAAAAATGATGTCGGCAAATTTAAGGGAATGTAGTAGTACTGACTAAAAGGAACGAAAAAGCCTTAATTAACATGGGTCTGAAAACCAACAGTTTCGCAGATATAACGATTTTTACGAATTTCCATTATTTGTTATTAATTACTACGGAAATTATGTTGACAGCGGTGCAGTTTATTGAATCTCTTACTTAAACGTAAATACATATTCAAAAAAATATTGTTTTTAAAAATCTTTAGATTCCCCTGATCTTTATAGACCTTGTAGATCTTTATCTTGTAGATATCTCTAAATATTTAGATATAACCCTGAATCTTTGAAACGAAACGAATATGGAAAAATAATCAGATGTATAAGTATGGGCGTCATATGTCGTCGAGATTCGTCCTTTTCTTCGAGATTTCATCGCATGGTTACATTTACATATTCTTCATTTTGTTCTTATGTAAGAAATAAACATTTAAGTTGAAGTTTTTTAACAAATTAACTGACGAAAACGAGATATTCTCGTTTAGAACGTCTGTCAGCTTTTTAGTAAATGACGAATAGCATTCGTTTATTTATTTATTTATTTTTTATTGTTTCTATTTCATGCATGGTTTTTTTATACTGACAATTTTGACTTCTGTGTTTGTTTATAGGAAAATACTTTATTCAAACAAGGTGTTCAAAAAGAGGTAGACTTAGTCAAGTGCCTGATACAATTCGCCCTATTGATCATCACGTTGTTGGTTACCTACCTCCCACTCCTAAAAAGAGAGAGCCTACCAGAAAATGTATAGTTTGTTGTTCAAGAATAGTTAATGGAAAAAAAGTCAGAAAGGAGACAAGGTTTTGGTGTAAACGATGTGGAAAAGCTTTATGTCCTGTAGATTGTTTCAAAATATATCATAGACAAAAAAAATTACTGAAGTAAATCTTTAAGTAAATCTGAAGTAAATTACACTGTATATAACGTTTTTTGTAATTCAAAATAAAAAATGTAAAACAATATAGGTAGATTTTTAATTTATGAATAACGGGTATTATGCGTAACTTTACAAATATGTTGCTGTAATGGAAAATAAGTTGCCAAATGATTCCAAACTTCCCAGGTAACCCAAAGAATTAATATTTTTACAAGATCGAAAATTAAAAATACGATGAAAAGTCATATTTTAAGAAAGAAAGAAAAGCTCATTTCTCGTCTCTGTACAGGATGTATCTCGATGCACATGATGATGTTCATATGTTGACGTATGACGTATAATGTATTATATAATTGTATGAAGTATGATATTTGACATTGTTTCATTGCAACATGACACTACTAAATAGAAAAAAGACTATATTCAAAGACGGAAAGTAAACATATGGGTGCCATTAAAAAAAAACAAATTTGGTTACTATAGTAACGGAACAAAACAGTATACAAACAAACGAAATATATTACAATCTGCGTGTAGATAAACCGGAAAACTTTTGTATTTTCTTTTTTTTGTATTCTTTCTAATTAAACAGTTATTGTTAATATAAGTTACTTTTGTTACTCCCTGTATTTAAATGTTTTCCTTCATTTTTAATTTGTTCGTATATTTTGGTAACAATTACATTTTAATCATGTTTATATGTAGTTTAAAAATTGTAAGTATAGATATTATGTAATTTCAATTAAGTTAATTAACACATCGGATTCCATATTGTAGGTACTGCGCTCGAATAAAGGCGTATGTTACCCACTTCCCACAGTGATCAGAAGTAGCTCATAATGGGTAAGGTTTATTACCTTTTTTTATTAAATCACAGGAAGTCTCTGAAGTTACCTTTCCCGCACATCTCTTAAAAATGAAATTAATTATGAGGCAATCACGTCACGTTGTTTTGTGATTTATTTTACATTTTTTATAATTTTAAATATCTTTAGAAATTGTGATTATCTACATCTACGTTGATTTTTGAATTATAACAAATGTATGTTATTTCCGATTATTAACATTTCAATTTGTAGTTGTGTTTTTAAGTTTTGTAATAATTGTTGGATTTTAATATTTTAAAGCATCTTAAAATTGGATTATCGATACTTATTCACAAAATTTATCGTAGGAGAATAACACGTACGTATCGAATGTACAAATGTATTTTAAATCTAAAATTAAATAATCAAATGCATACAAATATTACTTCATAATTATTGTCATATTTTTTTTAGGCTTTGGACGTCTCTATTTTAGTCGCAAACAGCACACGTGCAAAGATTGTCACAGAGGATATAAATGGCGCCGTGGATTGCTTCAACATTTAAAATACGAGTGTGGAAAAGAACCTCAATTTGCATGTTCATTGTGTGATTATAAATCCAAGACTAAAGGAAATTTAAAACAGCACATGTTCAAAAAACATAATTAAATATTAATCGATACTATGGATTCAAATCGAATTTAAAGAGTAAAACTCTTATTGTTAGTAAAGTATATGATCGGCTTCTGTATAATTTAAGTGTTGTTATCTTACCACCAAATACACCAAATGCACCATACATTATTTGATAGAACACGTTCTGGTGGCCATTTTGAGATCAAACACTGTGGGTGCATTTTTTGATCTGTAACAGCATAAATCGAAAATATGAGCCGATATCATTTTTTATCTCAGGAAAAAATATAATCGCCGTTGATATAAGGTAATGAGTTTTTAAGGCTTATAATCAATCATTAATACGTTCATATTTCGCATGTCCAACGCCGACGCCGTAACGAGGGCGAAGCGAAAGAGACGCCCGCCATGGGCGCACTAGGTTTGGGGCGCAAAAACGTAAAACATGTAAAAATCAAAAATAAATAGGTGAATTGATATAAAAGACACGTTATAATTTTTAGCCAAGGCTAAAAATCTCGAGGATGCTACTAAACACATTTTGCAGACAAGGTACATATATACAACATTTTTGTGCAACCGCAATGCATGTAATAGAAAACAACATTCCTATACTGCGTACACATGGGCTACGTGATCGCCACGTGCTCACTGCACTTCTGTCTTCTCATTCGCTGCATAATTTCTGTAATGTTGTTCATTCAACTCATATGCACTTATTACGTTTAGGTATTGGTTGTGGAAGGAATCGTGAAATTTATTAGTGTTGTAACTGCGGACTCGACTTGGTGAACGTGGTATAGTAGTGGTTAATTTTATATTTTCCTTTAACCATCACGTTTACTCAAATTTTGGCAAAAATGGCAACATAATATTTTTAAATAAACGTCAAAATCTTACAAAAATGTCACATGCAAGTGAAATGCATAGTGATATTTCTTGTACTCCTCCCGAGTTAAGAGAAGTTGCAACCTCTGCAACTGTAAAATGTCGGTATGTAATTATTATTAGTACCGAACAAATCATTATTTATATAATGATTAGACATACCTTCATATCGATGGCGTTTTGGCAGAACATCGTAAGCACCACTTTTTTCGAAAATGAGTTGTTAGTGAGAATGTATTTTAAATAAATTCTAATTCGGTGAATTGCCTTTTCGGTAAATTGTCCTTTCGATGAACTGTCCGGTAACGATTGTGACCTACATTTTTCGACATTTTTCATAAGAGAAGAAAAGTTATCGCACGAGACGATTGCTCACAATCGGTAAATCCCTACTGTCCAGTTGAATAGGACCAAATTTCGACGTTTGACGGAAAAAATTGATAAAGTTTCGAAATGTGGCATAGTTGTTGATTCCGATATTTTGTTTAACTGCGACATACCATACCATCTTGGAAAAATTGTGTCAAAAAAGAGTTTTTCTGCAGAATCTTCTTTCCGGTTCATTTTACGATGAAAATACTTGTTGATGAAATAAACTAGCGAGAATTTTCTACAATTTATGTTCTTATCATTTTTTCTGTAAAGTCAATAGTTTCGGCGTGTCAGCTTCGCAAAGTTTACTCTACCGGATAACTTGACGTTAATTAAATTACAGTTTATTTGTCGATGAAAACATGAAAATTTGTGCATCGTTAGATCCATCTAGGATGTACATTTCCTGCTAAGAAGCGCATAATCATTATTTCGCGAGCCAATGCAACGTGTAATAGGGTGTATTATTAGAGTAATACATTTAAAAGATCATAATGCATATTACATATTATATTTAAGGATTGTAGAAATTAAAATAAATCAAGGAAGTTATACTAGACCGATTGTAAAAGTTGCCCCCCTCCCCCGCTATCTTTGTCGTACAATTAATTAAATAAATTTATTTTTTATTCAAACTTATCAACTCGACCGGCCAGAATGTTAAATCGATCGAGTTGGGCGATAGGACGTTGCCTAGATATAATATTATCGACAAGATAACGAATTATGTAATAGTTGATGTATTAAATAAAACCAGAAAATAAAGTCTCTTTTAGCAATCAAAGACAAACCTGCATTCAAGTTATTATAATCCATTAAAAGAAACAATAAAAATTAGGCCTGTAATTTATTGTAATTATTTATTGTAATTTATTCTATTATAAAGGTGACAGATATTAATCGATTAACCCAAAAATTATCTATTTTTGGTTTTTATACAAATTTGTATTTTTAGTTGTGCCGCATACCGATACAAATCTCATCTATTGTCAGCGATGTGGAAGAAATTACACTAGAAGACATAACTTAAATCGCCATATTAGGTATGAATGCGGAAAAGAAAAAACACTCGAATGTTCATTATGCAATTTAAAGTTTAAAAGAAACGATCATATCAAAGCACATTGTATAAATGTTCATAAAATTTCGTATTTAAAAGCGCTAAGGAAATTGGATCCCAAATGACACACTTTTAGTTTGGATCAATTTTTTATCATTGTTTTACTAATTAAAATTTTTACCGATATTAAGTAGCTATACAGTGTGTCCCAACGTATGCTTTACACCGGACACTTTTTGGATCTTATTGATTGTTTATATGCAAGAGGAACTGCTCACTGTTATAAATTGTCCATTTTAGGCTAACATTTTAAGGGAGGTAGCAATCCCCACAAAATTTGAAATTGAAATAGGGATCAGATGACGAAAAATTTTAAAGGTCTTTTAATTCACTTTAAAATTCGTGTTTCAATTCACAGTAGCGTTACATTTTTTTCAATTTTAGCCAATAGTTTTCGAAAAAATGCACTTTGACGTTACAGATACAAAAAATGACATACCTAATTAAAATATTATTCAAAAATCATTAAAATCTAAAAATGTCCGGTGGAAACTTCGTCGGGATCAGATCTTTATTTATTATCTTTTCAATGTAGGTATTTAATAAAAAAGTGTTTAGGTACCCACTCAAAAAATATATAATTTGTTAATTAAAATAAAGGAAACGCTGCAAAATTATGTCTTGATTGTTTATTTATTTATTGGCCTTCTGAAGTTGCAATAAGGTACATATCCACTTTAAACAAATGTTAGAATATTCGTAAACGTCCATGAGCACGGTGGAATTTGAATCTACAATCGTTCGAATTGCTAACGAACTTTTTTCCGTTCCGTCATTCAGTTCCATTATGACATAAATGACAAAGAATTATAATTTTCTTGAAATAATAATTAACCTTCCGTTTTCATCGATAATAGGTTGTCTACATACAGAAAATCACTTATCTTTCCGCGGTTATTTTGTCTTTTTTGGAATTCCAGCTCTGACATGTCATTTTAAGTCCAATTACCGTGTAATTTAAAAAATAATCTATAACGCTTTTTTACATATTTTTGTACGCAGAATTTGAGCAATATCTTCAATATAGGAATATCCGAAGGTTTCGCTTTTTTTTAATGGAAACGATCGAATAGAACGAAAAAAATAAAATAACCTGTCTGCAAATGTTTTAGAAACGTCCTGTACCTATAGATAGATCTTTGTAAACACAAGTTTATGTTTTTATTCCTATAGATCTACGTATAAACTTTGCTTTATAATTTTGAACATCTGAGTAATCTTCTAATTTTTAAAAAAGCGAAATTGAACTTTATACAATATGTCAGATAACGCACACTTACTTGTTCTTACATACAAATACAATTTTTTTTTGTTTTCACAATCATATTTAGAAATTTTTCTCAATTTTTAATAAAAGTTTTTTGGTTTAAATTCGCGGATCTGCTGCTTCCCATTTTTTAATTTAAGAAGTATCCAAATTTTTTGAATAGATACTATAAACAGTTTATTGGGATGCTAAATCGTTTTTGAAAAAAGTAATATTTATTTTTTAAATCCTAGAAATGATAAAGAACGGTCAAGTTTGAAAAAAAATTTCAACGACAACTACAATTAAAATTAAATATTTATACAGTGTGTCCCCGTATTAATTATACGATAGGTGTAAATAACAAATAATTTTAAAGTTTTGAAATGATACTCGAGAAACCAGTTCTGCTTAGTTCATAACTAATATGCACCGTGAAAAAAAGTTGAAATAATTCTATACAGAGTGTTTTACTAAAACATATTTAATAATTAAATTTATTTATTATAGTAGATAAATGAAATTATTTCGAAAATTTGCGGTAATTTACCATTTTTCTTTATTTTCTACCGATCCTAAAAAAATTAATACGCCAAAAGACTCACACGTTGAATATATTTATTTCTAGGGTTTGATAAACAAAATATTTTGTTTCTATTGTAAGAAATTTTCTTATGTTCCTTGAAAATTGAAAAAGAAGTCTATAATGCACCTTAAAAAAACTAAGATAGTTATCATAACAACGGAACAAAGAATTACCAGCATATCTACGGAACTAAATCAAAATACTCTTACTTGAAAAAATTATACTGTAAAACCGTAAATTAAAAAATAATAGAATAGTATATATATGCATTACTTTTTTAAGACTCTGTATAATTGTTTATAATATATGTGATTATGTTATTTGTATTACTATTAATTGTTCTTACTATTACTGTAAGTGTCAAATACAGACTGAACTACTTTAAGCGGAATTTGCAATTTTGTCGCAGTAATTTCATTGCGTGCGATTTTGAGTTACTGCAAGTAATAATCGCCGTACGGAATCGATGGTATTTTCTAAACTCGCCACAAACTGCCAAATATATCTTTAGGAATAGTTGGCAATGAGACAATATTACTAAAATAGCGTGCAATTTTATTCCACGAATTTGGAACATGTTGGAATTCGTGCGATTATGCGCGAATCCAATATTGCAGCATTAAAGTTGCTGTAACAAAAATTGCACAAGTGTGAATCCCACTTTAGGTATTTAAAACTAAGAAAGTATCAAAGTATTTTGTGTTAAAAATTAAACATGCATAGGTAGACTTATTATTAAAGGGGAAGTACTTTAGATTAGCAAGTGAATTGCATAAGTAGATAAACAATCAATAATACTATGTAGGTACAATCATAGACATGATTAATGTTGTTGGCAATGTGCTTTACAGGCGTATTTTATATGTATACAGGTATGGTAAAGTATTATTTACATATCCTATTACGATGTAATGCGGGCACATACATTCAGGCAACACAGCACCTATATCTCTTTCGTTCTAATATCTTACATTCCTACTTCTCTTTGTTTTACTCGTTGCAATACCTATATGTAAATTATAGTTTACCATAATGTACCATGTACCTATAACACTTATAATATTTATGGTATACTTTTATATTGAACGTTGTCGGCGACATTAATTATGACTATGACTGTACGATATATAAGTACATACATTATGAAATACATTAACTTAATCTTTAGTTTAAATATGTAGTAATAAGTAATTTAAGGATTAATATCTTTTTCAAACTCCATAATTAACAAAAATCATTTATTCTTGTTAAACGATACCTGCATAAGTTTTTAAAATTAGAAAATTAATTTGTTAAATTCAGTCTACTATTAAATTAAGAGTTATATTTTTTGTTTCAATTATATTGTATTAATCTCACAATAATTAACGATGTACCTAATCGAATTATTAAATATAATACTCAAACTTTTTACTTTCTTTAAAGTAGGTACTTTATTTATTAGTATTATCATTATATATATATATATATATATATATATATATATATATATATGAAATATTGTTTGTGTAATACGTGTTAATGTGTTGTAAAAAGTTACCTACCTACATTTTGCGAAAAGAACAACAATAACATCATTTAAAACTTTAAGATCAACAACAGCTTAGATTCTTGCTTCCAAACAATCTCTTAGCTACAGTCCATCCAATGAATTCAGACTTTTGCGTTCTCGTTGAGAAAACACTAAATGGTGACGTTTCGCACAACGTTCTCAGATTATTGTAAACGTTTGTAAATATAATACAAGTCCTTTCAAATCTCAAATAAATTTTTTTGTATCTTTTTAAATAATGTAATTTTTCTCTTATTTTTTTAGAAATTTGCCTATATTATGTATAATTGGACTCGTTTTATAGCGAACACTGTTTAAGAACAAGTACAAACTAAATACAGAATATCAAAATTCAATTCAAAAATTTTTGGTCAATTTACATAAACATGGTAGTCGTTGTTTGTTGGATGATGAATCACAACATGTCGCACAAACGCTCATACACCCCTCTACTTATTTTTTATGTAGATTTATCGTATAAAAGAAAAACACAATCGGTGCATGTCAACCGCGACCATCCCTTTTAAGACATCTTCGCCCACGATACGGAACGGAGTGTCAATGTATACGCAGTATACGACCTAACCTATAATTCCAATAAATAAATAAACCTATAATATGCATCTTTATAAATAGACGCATTTTATGGGATCGATGTTTAATTTTTTTGATAACGATTTAATGACGCAACGTCTCGATTCGTCGGATGAAGTGTATCTAAGATTATCCACGTGTATTCCTTTACTAACACTGCTAAATATATTTTTAGATAAACAATTTTCATGCAATCGTTGTGGTCGACGGTATAAGAGAAAAGGTCATCGAAATAGCCATTTGCGATACGAATGCGGACAGGAAGCCAAATTTATTTGCAATTTGTGCAACAGGAAGTTTCATCAAAAATCTAATTTAACAGCACATATACGTCGTCATTCTTTATCTTCTAATTCCACTAATACTACTCAAGATTTAGATGTAACATAAGACTTTAGACGAATACATATTTTTGTGATATATTAAAAAAAAGTTATGTGTAGAAGGTTCGATTATAGTGTCTCGTGTAAATTTTTCTTGATTCAAATGTTAAAGTATACTTGCAAAACATGCAATAGCCATGATTACAATTATTGCCAATTATTGCATCATTATAAATTCTAGTCAAAATGGAAAACGTTTTCTATAAATATTATTAAAAAATAGCAATAAAATTAGCAATTAATAATGAAGATAATGCGCCGCGGTATTCATTAGACAGTGACTAAATTGACTCATTACTAAATCACGTTATCACATCTTTATTTTGAATTTGCTAAACGTTCAAAGATGAGGTTGCCGATTGTATACATTTTTGTGTAAGTATTTCAACGGACGAACCGCCATAACCGAGTTTAGGACTCGTCTGGCAACCGTCACCGGCGGTGGAGGTTCGAATCCTCCTACGAACATATACGTTTGTGAGCATTATTACTAACCCAAACTTATTTGTATACCTACGATCCTTCACATTGTAGTTGGCTAATGGTTAAATTACCGAGGTATCGAAGCCATTAAAATGTATTTCGACGATTCAAGCGGAGCTTTGTTTGATAAGAAATAAACGTATAACTTGAACAAGGCGACCTACCCAAAATGAAACTAACGAGTTTTGGGGCATATATACTAGTTTTTTTTTAAACACTCGAAAACATCGATTCATTAGCAAGAAAAATATAGCAGTTTATTTTTGTTTAATTACGTTTAATTTCAGCTCTAAAGTGAGGGTTGATGACGCCTCAAAAATTTCAGTTTATAAGGGATGTCCGTTAAGAAATTCGGTGAATTTTCTTTACGGTAGTAATTAAATTTCTGAATTCCGATTATTACATTTCGAGTCATATTTTTTTAAAGAAATCGCAGAAATTGCCCACCAAACACAGACGAAAAACGAAACAGACGTGTTTTGTAGTGTACATATTATACTTATAAATTAATTTTTCCAAAAATGTTCATTTTCCATGTTTGTTTCATTTTCTGTCTGTATTCGATAGATCACCTTGTGGGGGATGTAGTGCCGCCAGTTCATTGCGGCCATTTCGTCGTCGGAAATTTTATACTCGACTATTTTATCGCCAGCAAACAATTACCTAATTAAAATTTATATCATTTTTAGTAAAAGACGTTTACTTATTTAATAATAATTTGGTTGTTCTCTGAATTACAGCGGATGCGGATGCTATTATCGATCAATTTGAATTACATATTATGCTTTCTGACGACTTTTTCTGAAATTCGCTTGATCAATCTAAAGTATAGCTGACGCTTTCCGATTTACAACTTGAAAAGGTGTAATCTAAACTCACCTTATCTACATTAGTTTAAATTCACCTCATCTACATTAGTCTAAATTCACCTCATCTACACTAACCTAAACTGACTTCATTTTCACTAACCCTTATAGTAATAATAATAAGATAATCGGCGATGAATTGTCCTGACGATAAAACAGCTGCGATGAACCCATTCCGCCTTGTAGATACTATATCTTTGGAGAGAGATTTCTTACTCGAGAAGTAGTGATCAGAATTTAAAAATTAAAACACTATATTGTAAAGCAAATTTAACGCACTTTCACATAACGCCATTTTTTGCATTTCTTGCTATTTTATATTGTCATAGTGACATCATCCCTTACTTTTGTTAAAGAGAATTAATTAGGCCATCGAATTATTTGAAGATAATACAGAAGTTGCATTAAAAAAAAAAGATAAACACGATACACTCGTGCTCATTAGTTTTGTGGCGCTCATTCTCTGTTTGTCGATTCGATTCCTTGATTTGGTTGTGTTCAGAGCGAGAGAGTTTTCAGTCTAAGTACGTTTATAAAAACCAATTGATGTGTTTAATTTGACCAATTGGTCGATTTATTATTATTGCAGCCATCGTATTGTTAAGATTATAATACAATAGTACAATTTAAGTTTCTATTAATTGTAAAAAAAACTCATTGAAAACTAGTCAGTATTATTTTACATTAATGTAGCTTTAATAAAGAATTTAATTCACGCGTAATAATTATTTTATCTAATATTTTTTTACCTATTTTTAGGTAGGTACTGACATGTTTTATTTTTAATTTATTGTTAGTTTTAAAGACAATTTATTTTTCGTAGGTATAGCTCTTCCAAACCTATATGATATTCACGTCATCGATACAAGGTTGCTAGATAATGACATTTCACACAGTGCTGTCACCTCGTACCTTGTATTTTAACAGTTCTAATAAATTGTAGTCTTTTTTTTATAACATCTAATATGTGCGCAAGTAAATCATCCATAGAATATGTCACTTTCCAAACTTTAAACCGAATTACAAATAAACAATCTAGTAACTTTTTGTTGATGACGTGAATATCATATAGGTTTGAATAAGCTATAGAGTGCGTTCAGAGTAGAAATGGGATCGAGGAGGTGCTAGCCTGTCTGGTGTCCAATGAGTGCTAAGTACGTGGAGTTTAAACCACTCCGAAGTTCGTGTTTTTGCTGCTCGGCGCTTTATCACAATATCAGGCGCCTGCTATTAATAGGAGTTCAAACATAATGATTGGCAGGATTATTTCTACACCGAATGGACTCTAATAATCATTTTGTAGTTTAAATTGATTAAAGAATTATTATTTTTAATGTTATGTATTGATGTTATTGTAATTTAATTATATTTTACATCAATTGCAGTATTAATTATTTGATTTAAAACCCAGCGTGTATTTCATATAAATACAAACAAAAATAAAACAAATACCTACATCATTTTATACTTATGTGATTTTAAATATGCTAACTAGATATTTTTTAGATGCTCACAGGGATATTGGCTGTTTCAATTGCTCTACATGTGGAAAAATTTATAAGTGGAAAGCGTCATTGCAAAATCATATTAGAAACGAATGCGGAAAGGAGCCACGGCATAAATGTGATTTATGTTCGTATAAAACTAGACAAAAAGGAAATTTTTTAAGACACGTAGCGTCTATGCATAAGATTCCATTCCACGATATATTAAGAAATAAGAATTAAAAAAAGTATTTACAAGAAATAAAAGAGCTACAACCGTAACTAGAATTTGAATTCCTGTTTAAGATTAATATTGTTTTATATATTGTTCATATTCATTGCAAATATGCATTTTAAATTGTGTTTAAATCATTCCACTCAATAAATATTTTCAACAATTTTCGTGTTAAGAATATAGACATCGAACTGACAACAATATATGCATACCTACATAAATAATGTTAAGGCTGTGCTACGCGTTCTATATAAAACAAAAGTGCGGTTGCAAAACTAATAAAGATACTAATGCGGTTTTTTCACCAAATAAAGAATTTGATACGGATTATAATGAAATAAAATGCATTTATTAATTTATCTTTATTAGTTTTCTCGATTTTTAAAACCGCAGTTTTTGTTTGTTTATATCGAGCGTGTTAATGAACTTACTATGGACTTCATTAATCTCTGGAGGATAAAATACAGGCACTTCTTGATTCTTTACAGAATAATAGTTATTTGATGACCTATTTATTGTTAAATAGAAAAGTAACAGATTTAACGCCGCCTGTGGTGGCTATGAAACTAACTAACAATAATGCAGAAAAATCGATTTTTCTGCAGTATTCAATGTATAATTTTTAATTATTTTAGTTATTATTTCATTATTATCGGTACTAAAATTATGTTACGTTTTCCATAAAGACATTGTAGATAATAATAATTTATATGTACATAATATTACCATAGAATTTAAACGGCAATTGCGCAAAACCCTCCTTGACATAACAAATGGATGATTTTGTTTTAGAACCGACAGTTTTTTAATTGTTTAAGATGGCACAGGGTTTTATGAATGCTGAAACTTGTCCGAAGTATTAAAAAAAAGGCTATTTCCGGTAATATTTTTAAAAATAATAGTCTTTTAAATAACAAAAGGTTGAAATATACCAACGCGAAAAGGGTGTCACGCACATTTAAAAAAAAAACATGTGCAGGGATTTTTGTTTTTTTTTTATTTCAAAAATAAAAACCACATACTTGATCGATATATTATCCTTAGCGACTTTTGGTAGTAATTTTTAAACAATAAATCATTCGAAAATATGAATGTAATGCAAAGGACATGGTCATTTCTATCCTTAAAAGTACTAACATTTTTATTATTTCGAAATAACATTTTAGTGCTTGGTTATTTGATCTTCGGTGGAGACTTGCTATCTCTGTATTGTTTACATTTTCAAATTTATGTAAGTAGAAAATAAATCTATACAATAGCAATTTACAAGATTTTAATTAATGTATCTGTTTAGGTATAAGTAAAGACCGTAAAAAAATTCCTGAAGATTTAGCGTTATCTATGCTATTAATGTGCGAGAATATGAAAACTTCAAATTTGGATCTCACAATTACTCATGTCCCGAACCGAAAACGTAATTATTCGATCGTTGGCTCTGGTTTTTCTTGCGGCGAGTGCAATCGCACTTACAAACTAAGAAGTTCGCTACGTAACCATCAAAAATGGGAGTGCGGCAAGGAAGCAACCTTCAAGTGCTTGTTTTGTTCTTACAGAGCTAAACAGAAAATCCACATGAAAAGACACATGGAACGAATTCACGCTTTGAACTTTTTTAATTTAGTTCAAACCGAATCGAAAATGTAATTTACTATTAATTACAGTAATGCTTCGGCTATTCGAATTTAATGAAAGTAGGAATCTCAAACATTTTGATTAACAAGTAACGAAGCCTGTACGATAATAAATAATTGAGGAAAAACGTATGAAAATTGGAAATCACTTTCGCAACATAATCTCCGTTTAACTTGGCCCTTCGCATTTCGAATTTCTCCATATCGTCCAAAAAATACGATTTATCCAGTTCTGTAAAATATACGTATTCACATCTATCGTTGCCCGCATTCGACTAAAGTTTCTTTCCATCGAGTCATTCCTTCCAAGTTTGGAAAAAGAGAAAATTGTCGGCGTCAAATTAGAATTACCGACACGAGGAATAAGGGACTTATTCGAAGCATAGTTCGTACAGTTTCGTCATAGCAACTGACGATTTCTTTCTCGTATGCGGTCGTATTTTGGCTTCGGTAATTTGATCATCATGCTGTCTTTTAAGAAATTTTTGTGCTTGTGACCTCACTCAGAATCGGTTTTTTAATCGCCAGTTAACTCTGACCGCCAATCACTATAGAAATGATTATTAGAAACAATTGTTTCGATGGTCTAAGTTTGGTCTTTCTAATTGAAAAACTGGTACTAATGCATTGAAAGTGTAGTTCGTCATTAATGCTTAAACGTTCACGTTTCAATTTATTTAATCAGTAATTCACGAATTTCAACAATAGCATAGCCGTTTACATTTTCAAAAAAATAATAATAATCACGCCGCCATACTGACGTTTTATCATATCTTAAGAAATGCCATAGTTTCATGCGGAAACGGCTTACTGAATATACCCGGCTGAAATTTTATCGACAGTCATTTGAGGGATGAAACTTAACGGTTGTGTTACCACGTTGTTAACAGTGCACGTCAATTATCAAACAATCCTTACACTAGTAGGTATCTACTATAAAATCAGAGATTTTATAAATAATTCAAAATAATTTTAAGTTTATCTTGAATCAACCTGAATATCTTATTCAGATATTGGATTTAAACATTTTTTCAATTTGAGGCAGTTCGACTTAAAGAGAATTTACTATAGTTTGTTTCTTACTTATTTTGTAAGTTACGTTTTAGGATGTTTGCAAGTTCCTCTTTTTAGGAAATATAGATAAGTCGATATATTCCTATTCAAAGCTGTGTAAAATGTGCTATTACATAATAATTAATCAACCAATCCATCTACATTTACTTTTTTTAATACAGATGATCACCAATAATTTTCAATTAAGTAATTGCGGCGCAGATAAAATTGATTAATTAATTATGTAATAGAACAATATTGTGATGATTACTATACATATAAGATACTTATCACTTTTTGTGTTACATCACATAAGTTTTGTTAAAATAAGATCTTTGCATAGATTTATTTCAAACATTATGTGAAATAATACATAAACATTTTACTCGTTTTAAGTTTTAAAAAGAAATTAGTTAGGTTAACTTTATCCTTTTATAACAATAACATTTAAATAATTAGAATTTTTTATATGTAGTGCATACATAGGTATTATGTATCTTTAACATTTATGTAAAAACCATGTAAGGTTAGTTAAATAGCTACTTTATACAAATATATTACTTTTATAATAAGCCTGTTTTTGTATACCTCAGAATATTTTCAAAACTATTAGTTGAAGTCACGCAAAAGAAAACAGGTGTGTAGTGGGACACACGGCCGAGATAAAACTCCTTACGTGTACCACAGAGAACGACAAATAACATCGCACGCTTAATTCTTTGGTAAAGGATAAGGGAATAGCTGTCTCGCCAGCGTGACGACGCCGTTTTCGTTTCATCTCGCGAGCATTTTACTCTCAAGTCGCCGAGCCGCGAGCGCTGCATAAGAAAGTTCATTTCAAAAAATATATATTTGTTGTTCATACTTTTAAGTGTAATGTGACCTTTATTAACTAGTAGTGTAAATATGTAGGAGTGATCAAGAAAAATGTGTTGCTTACGTGAGAGGGTACATTTTTAAGGCGAAAAGTAAAACAGGTTATAAATTAAATGTTCTACTGCAAAAATGGCTACAAATGTATTTATTTTAATTAAATAATATACTGCGCACAGTTTTCATTCACGAATACGGTAGGCAACTATGTTTGCACTTGGCAATTTTGTTACTTATTCAAAGACTCAACAAAACAGCCAAATCGTTTCGACTTTAACAATATAAGTTTTTTTGTGTAGATGAAACCTCGTCTGATCTCTATCATTTCTGTATGATCCCTTTTTTTGGGAACACTCTGAATGTTATTAATGTCATCGACTAATTAAACTACTAGTAACCTATTAAATGAAATCAAGGGTAAAATGTTTGTGCAGGGGTACGCAAAAGAACCTTTTGAAACATTTCGTGTTCCCCGCAGGATATATTTTGCCTTGAAACACGAAGATTATCAAACATCGGTAATAAAATTTATTAATTTTTTACCATTTGTTGCCCTATGCTTAATTTCAGATGTTACACAATCATATATTATTATACATTATAGATTGATTTTCCTTTCTATTCAAAGTTGGAAAAAGTGCGTAAGAGACCACTCTTATATTTTGAAAATTTTTCAATTTATTTAGTTTACTTTTTAATATTGTGCTAATACAGTCAATCCTCCTATAACATAATTAGATAATTCGTTCCGTGTTGTATCGAAACCGTGTTTTTAGAGTACCTTGTTATAATAGGATTGAGTGTATACAATTTACGATTACATTTTATCTTACACTGGCTTATTTTAGGTCCAAAGTATCACTGTATATGCGGCAAATCATATCGTCACACGCAGTCGCTGTATAATCATTCGAGATTCGAATGTGGCAAAGAACCGCAGTACGCTTGTCCTGGATGTACTTACAAAGCAAAACGAAGAAGTACCTTGCGATACCACGTAAAACGACTACATTCACATTTACTCCCTAATTTGTTTTCTTCGTGAAGCATGATGAGATGATGTTTTTTACTGTTTCTTGTTGTACCTATATTTGTAATTAAGCATGTATATATTACGGTCAAAGTAATAAATCCGGTTAGTATTAATAATAACTGTCTAGTTTGATTCATATGATTATTAACACTTTAATAATTACATTTACCGGCAATTATTAATACTTTCTTGCAGTTAATGGTTAATTTAATAAAAATAATTTTTCATATTACAGTAGTGACCACTTATAATGAACTCTCGTTTATAATGAACCGTTATAGATAGCCAAACAAATTATTCATTTAATTCAATGTAATTTTTTTTCGCTTATAATGAACTCGCATGTATTGAACTTTTGTATATAATAAACCACATTTTACATTTCAAACCATACAATGTATCGCTTATAATGAACTTTCTACATACAGACTTCAATCTTCAACACAGTGTAACTATGACTTATAACAAATGTTCAAAATGTGCCCCTCAAGCATAAATACAAGCTTGACACTTGCGAGTTACCGAGTCACAAAATCATAAACGCGCTACACGACATTATTGACCAATTTGATTGGCCGAATCCGTTATCCTTTGATTTAAGTGTTCAGGACATTATTTCAACACTTCAGACAAGCTGTTTTAAGTGATCCCATTGGTAAAAATCCAAAAGATTAAGATCTGAAGATTTTTTCAACAAATAATTTGCGTTTTTTTGAGATACTGTATTTTTGGTTTTCAATAGTAGATAACTAGATATCAAGGCCTGGTTTTACAAACATGTTTATACTGCAGAATAAGCTATTCCTGGAATAACTGCTATGGAAACTATTGTCTCAAGAAACGGTTCCATAGCAGTTATTCCAGGAATGGCTTGTTATGTAGTATAAACATCTTTGTAAAACCGAGCCTAAATTAATGAATTTGCTACTTGTAATAAAACTTTTGATACTTCCTAGTTCAGTAAATGATTGATATAGGACCTACATTCGTATAACATTTCTTATTCAGAATAATCTTCTTAATAAGTTACCAAAATTTTTATACTCGTTATAACTCGCCCACGTACAGTGCGATTACATTGTACATGTCAATTAAGTACGTTTAATTGACATGTAAATACACTTTATCCAAACCCATAAGCAATCACGCCACCAATAAAAAGTTACTAGATGATGTTTCACACAGTGCTGTCACCTCTTTTGACAGTTGTAATAAATTGTAGTCTTTCTTTATACCATTTAATATGTGCGCAGGTAAATCATCTACAGAATATGTCACTTTCCAAACTTTAAACCAAGTCACAAATAAACAATCCAGCAACTGTTTTATTGATGACGTGAATTGCATATAGGTTTGGATAGGTCGTATTTTATTAATAAATTTATGTCATATGGAAACGCCCCGCATCGTTCGAAACTTACAAACGCATTTTCGTATTCTAATTTATTACATTTACCGTCAAAACACTAACATTATTAATAATAATTTAGTGATTAATTCTCGTAAATTAATCACTTTAACGTCGTTAATAATTACCGGTTATTATTAATAAAAACCAATTAATCATACTGACCGTAACATATACATATACATTTATTATTATTATTATTATTATTGTAAACGATTTAACTTCTAATACAATTAAGCGATTAAGTAATATAATTAAATTAATTATTGAAACTGCCCTTTTATTATGTTTTCTTAAAAGGGTGTGTACGTACCTACTACATCTTATTCCATAACATGTATCATATTTCGGAGAACTTATATGTATTTCTCTCTATAAATAGGTATCTAAAAATTGGAAACGTTTGTTAACGTTAAATTAATTACTTAACAAGATATTACTTACATACTTATAATTAATTATTAACTAATATATTTTTTTAATAAACACATTTTGTTATTTATTTTATTTCTAAGTAAGAAGGTACTGTTTTTTTGTCTTAGGGAAATCCCATCAACCACAGATATGTGTACCCAATTATCTGTAATTGCAATTAGAGGACTATAATGTCGCGTATCTGGGAGCTATTTAGTGCTAACAGACGCGCGACGTTCAATGAACCAATCTTAAGATCGCCGAAGTCTGATATTGTTTAATGGCTATTCACCATAAAGGTGCTCGATAAGGAACAAGGTTGTTCTAAGGTCATTTCGACATTGGCAGCAAATACCAATAACGCTGCCAGAACCATACTTTGCCATGGAAAAACTTAGACAGCGTTGTCGCTTCACTTTCACCTGCAACAGGAGACAGTTTTGAACACGTGTTATCCATAACCGCACTTCCATCGGGCAACCTTGAGTTTTGGAGTTTGAGCAAATAACACAAAATCATATTGCACGACGTATACAGCTTATTGCACTAGTGCGCACTGCCAATACGCCCATTAGTTTTATGCAGTCGATGACCAACAATATTCTTTTTAATTGTAGTTTTCTTTAAATTTTCTTGAAATATACTTTTTCTAGGTTACACATTTTATGGCAATCTGATTTCTAAAAAATACCAATGCGATAGATGTACCAAATCTTACACGCATCGTCCTGGCCTAAATCAGCATAAAAAGTATGAGTGCGGAATAGAACCGCAATTTGCTTGTCGTGTTCCAGGCTGCAAGTTCAAATCCAAAAGAAAAGGAAATTTAAAGCAACATATTATTAATAAGCACTTAAATATAAGATGATTTACTTATTAAGCAAATCGTACATTGTCGTTATTTGTGTCTAGATTTGTGTAGTAGGTGTAGTTTAACTTATTGTTAGAATATTACGTAATAAATCTTATTACCACGAGTTTTATTTTTATTTCCCAAAATAAAAACCTTTTTGTTTCTTTTTTTTTGGTTGCGGCACTTTCACCATTCTCACATCAAACTTGTTTTAATTATCGGTATGCGGTGTTCCACAGTGGTTATTCATCTTGGTACTACTAAAGTTCGTCCAGTGTAGAATTTGTTCTGCCAATTATTCTGGGCCAACCCCTATTAATAACAGGCGCATGATATTGTAATAAATCACTAAGGGCCAGTAGTACCAAAGCCGATCGCGCTGAACGTCAGTGAATCACTATAGAAACGATTGTTTTTTTTTGTTTTTTTCTTTAATTCATTTATTTCCAGATCAACAAACATTTTTTGTTATACATAGCATAGATTATAAAAACAATGATATAATAATAACTTAGACTGTAACCTTGTGTGACAAAGTAACGGTCACAATAAAGTTAATTTATTAGTAGTGATCCAATCATCTGTTAGATCTGTTAACACTATGTCCTAGGGTGGTTGAAGTTGAACACATTGAAGTCTAGCGTGAATATTCGTTTTAAGAGTTCATAATATACCGCGCCACTACATACATGCATGTTTGTGATGAACTTTTTCGCATATTTCTTTGGTTATGGCCCATTGATAAGCATTTGTAGGGAGTGTTAATAAGTGAAACGATTGTGTAGATAATCGTTTCTATAGTGTTTGACTGACGTTCAGCGTAATCGGCTTTGGTACTACTGGCCCTAAAGGCCAGCTTTTCAATCGCTACTAACTCTGACCATCAGTCAATTACTATAGAAACGATTATTAAAACAATTGTTTCTATGGTGATCGACTAATGGTCAGGGTTAACTAGTGATTGAAAAATCGACCCTAATCAGACAAAAACACGGCACGGTGCTGTGCCGCTCGATTTTAGAGTGGTTTGAAATAATTTATACTTAGCGCTCATTACACGGCTGGTACCTCCCCGATCCTATTTCTACGCCGAACTAACTTTACTAATCGTGCTCAGCATTTGTTTTTTTCGGTGCTTACCTTGATTACACTCGAATCACACCTATCGTAGTATGTAATATTCGTAGGTCGCGGATGTAACGCCCTGATTATTTCGCTATTATCTAATTAAAACGAATAACTGAACAAACATACTGATAAACATTAGATTTTATTTATGGCCCGTTACAAATGGTTGTACACCCCTAATTTGTAAGTAGATTGTCTTAGATTATACATTTAGTTAAATGATGCCCTAATTCGGAGAGTTATTGGTATTAATATCGTGTTTATTTTAGGTAGTAAAGAACTGGATAAGATTATAAACAAGTGTCAAAATAAAGAAGGTCGTTATGAATGTCCTAAATGCAAGCTTAGCTACAAACAAAAACGGCATTTGATAGCCCATATAAGACATACTTGTGGCAAACATCCACAATTTATATGTTATTTATGTGGAAAAAAATACAGGGCAAAAGAATCACTACGGTATCATATTGGAAGTGTTCACAATAAAAATTAGTAGTAGTAATACTTTTTTCTGCTGTAACATAATAAAATTCATCAAAGATAACCTTTAACTCGCCAACAAAATATTTGTAATTTAAGAAAAATTATAACAGAAGATCTTCTTTTCTTTTTTTTTAAGTTTTTTAATTTAATAATGTAATGTAATGTTTAATTTAACTAATGTAACACAACCTATGTACGGTTCCGTATATTTTATCATCCTATATTCGCGACGTATTTCCATCGTAGGAAAAAAGTTTATAGTACCGCCTTAAAGTGGCGTGTTCCGGCGTGTTTTATCGTTCCCGAAAAATTTTCCACCACTTCCTAGACACTCTGTCTTATAACGCATCTCGAGTACTAAAGGGGGTTTATTTTGAAGTAGTGGATGATTTCGGAAAGCGTTTAACATTTATTGTAGTTAATATGGGATATAGAAAATAATACTAAAATTGCATGCTTGAATCACAGTAGGTTGCCAAATATTGAACCTGTTTAAGAGGTGGCAACCCTCTATATTTTGTTTGAGGAGGCCTTAAGCTTGAAATTTGACGTTAGTTGCTTGTTTTAATGTTATGATCGTATAAGTGTCGAAAATGAATCACAAAAATGAATTAACCCCCCTTCTCTCATCAGGTTTTCCTCGGGCAACCTTGCCATTTGGGCTTTGCCACGACGAATATTATTTTTACTAAAAGTTTCGGCTCGTCGTAAATGAACTTACATTTTTTTTATGTACGCCGCTTAGACTATCCTACTTATTATTGAAATAGCTGTCCAAAATCAATTTCAAATAGTATGTTTGTGTCGTTTAGGTACTCTATGTAATCATGTTATATTATATTTATCTTTATTGTCAGGTGTAGTAATTTTTAATACTTCTGCCCTCTAATTGACATTTTTGACTTTACCGATACAAACTTTTTGCAAGTATTCGTTTTTTTTATAACAATGATAATTTTTACGACGACCACTAAGAAAAGTGCATAAATTCACACAATGAAATGTTATGGAAACTTGACCATTACAAACAAATAGACCGATCGTGTACGAAGAAACTCGCTAACTAATCGAAAACGACGTATAGCTTTGTGCACGGTACTCACGCAATCAAAAGCCTTCTAACCTGTCGTGCAATGTCTTTGCGCACAAACAGTTTTATTACTAATTGTCAATAGAAGTCGCTTTTAAAATGTCAAAGTGCCTACGTTAAACGTCAAAAATCATTTTTTTTAATAAAAATACTTGTGGACGTCGGAAAAGTATAGTGCATAATACATGCTGAAATACCCTTTCGGCACTATTTCGTACATTTGTTTGCAAAATGGTCAGCATTACCGCATCGTAATTTTCAATTTTGACTCGTAAAATTCTTATTTTGTATTTGTATGTAATTGATTAAGTGTGTGTATGCCTGATTTGTTGGTATTTGAATTTTGCTTATAATTTAAATCTGTAGCGTAATTAAAACTTTTAATGTTATGTAATATATTAATATTTGTATAATAAATGTATTATTTATTATTTGGTTATTGGGTGGGTCCCCGCTTTTGCCTATCCAAGATATGTGGAGGGAGTGAGTGCGGGCCACATATCGGACTTTGGTGATTGGAATGTTCTGGACGCTTTCGATGGTCCAAAGTACGGGAGAGTCAAAAGGGACGGAACACCTGGATATAGTACATATGTATCCGCTTATCCATGTACCTAATAAAAGAATTAAATAATAAATTGCAATGTAATTTATTGATTACTGTCATTTTCTGACCTTTTTGTTGATTTTCTTACCTTCGCCTTGTTTCGTATTTTGGAATCTAAAAATTGCTACAATTACCAGCGGTGTAGGATTGTAATAGTTATCCATTAATTCCACCACTTCTTTGTAATTTTTGTTTTGCGGACTATCCTGGACACATTTGTCACATAGGGCCAATTGCACAACGTCTAATCATTGCTGATCGTCGGTCAATCATCATAGAAGTGGTTGTCTAAAGTATGTCATAGGCTTCGGCGCCCATCAATTCAAAAAATTAATTTAAATTAGTCGGTTCAAATCAGTTCCAAGTTCAGTTAATAATTTTAATTCCGAAAAGTCAATTTTCAGGATTACAATAGTAATTACAATTCGAAAAATTCACCAAGTACTTTTAACAACAACCAATAACATACACGAACTGATATGTCGACATTAATAATTAGTGTCAACGATAAACAAGGTAAACGAGAAAAATTCCGAAGTTCAGGAACAATTTAAATTTCACCAAACGAAATATTATTGACAATCATTTCAAGCGACGAAAACAGGGTAAAGAATTGAATTGTCCCGTAAAAATTAAATTTACGTTTATAAAATTTTCAGTGGACGGAAATTAATCGGGATAATTTTAAATTAATTGTAGTAGGGTTTAATTGTTGTTATTAGTCAAGAGTTCACTATTATTTTGTTTAGTAATTGTTTTTAAATAATTATTTTTATAAATAATTATCAGTTTTAAAACCTTACCATCCATATGGTAATGTTGTCGTTGTTGTTAATAATAAACAACAATTGCTTATTTTTTGGTTAATTTGTTTTACGTTAGCTGTCAATATTTAGAACAATAGAATTTTTTTATTTAGATAGTAGGATGAACAAAAAAAACGGAACCGATCAAACCCCAGAACTCACGTTAAAGGTTAATTCAACGAAGGTTGATTAAAAGCGTTGCATTTGACTTGAACACAGCAACTCACAAAACGTAACGGCAACAAAAGTACTTACGGGTTTAAAATTGGAGGTCGAACAAAATTTTATTCAAATGACTATAATATTACATTTTTCAGGTCATTCTTTATCATATTATAATACACTTTCAATACCAATAGTTATACCTAATGTTGTATATTTTATAAAATCCGAAACAATAAAAAATGATTATGTTTCCTAAGCTATTTTCAAATTTAGAATTTAGACAAGACGTGAATTTTATCCTAAATATTTTATTCCATTAAAATAACTAACAAAAGCTATTTTTGTTAGATTATTTACTTGTTTACAATAAAAAAAGGGACATCTAAGGGAATTATTAATATGCTTTCACAATTTATAGATAAAAATAACGCCGTTGTAATACACATCAGTGGGCAAGTAGAAAAATGCTACATGCTTATGCAACATATTTTTGCAAAAATGGGACAATTGGAACAAAAAATGGACCTCCTTATACAGGAAGAAGAAGAAGAAGCCCTTAAATTGCCAGTTACGTCTATAGAGAAATTACTTGAATTGGAAAATAAATTAGAAAAAGAAAGTTTTTTTTTGACTGTTGTAAGTAAATAACTCCTCACCACAGATCAGAATGCGCATTTGTAATTTTTATTTGCTTACAGAAAAAGATTATTGCCAGAATCGACGGAAAAGATGAAAAAACTTGCATCTATAGATGTTTAGCAAAAGTATTTTCCGTCGAACTGGCAACAAAATGTTCCTGGGCAGGCAGAAGAGATAATGTAGAAATAAGAAATTTGAAAATTATTCAACTTTATTCATGGTAAGACTACTTAACGTATTTTTGTCTATCTATATAATATGTAGTTTATTGTAATATGTTTATAGAAGCTGTGCGCAGCTGTCATCCGCTGATAAAAGACGCAGCCTTTGAATGTGCCTATAAAGACTGGTTCAAGGCTGCTAATCAACGGCGGAATAGATCCGTAGTAGCACAAACTAACGTGGCAACTCCAATACGTTGAAATTTTATGTAGTAGTTACACTTAAAATTTACCTTGATTGTGAAATTCAAATTAGAATTAACGATATGTTTTGTTATAAGTAGGTTCTACAAATTGACAAGTTCTGACAACGAACAATGCTATTTAACAAATAAACTATAACTAAATATTAATATGTTCCAAGTTTTACTGTAGTATTTTTTACTAAAAAAATATAGATTTTACGGGAAAAGTGGAAGAGCAAAAAGGTTCTAAATAAAACGAGCTTTCAAAGGAGATTTTCTAAATTGCAAAGTTTTAACTCTTCAAAAAGGTTTTTGAAAAAACCAACTGGGTTGCATTTTTCACCTCCGTGTGAAACGAATACATTGAAAAGATAAAATTTCTCAAAATAAGAGAAATTAAAAAAAAATTAAAATGCCGAAATAATTTTTTTTAATACTTACGTAAAATTCAAACTAACACTGCTATCGCTGTGACTGCCGCTGGTCTGTAACAGACTATAAGGAAAAATGAGAAACTACTAAATTTTTCTTTCTACTTCCTACCTTTTTCTTGTCATCGTTTTCTCTCTATTGCCATTTACCGTCTTAAATTCTTCCGTTGACTGCGAACTCGCATTATTACGTATTATCTATGCTTCATATTTCATTGTATTTCACCAACCACTGTGATCGCAAAAACGTGCCTAAGATAAAATTTCGTTCGCGAAATTTGACCGTCGAATGTTTGAGGGGAGCCCTAATCAAGACCCTAACCAAGTCCGTATTCAAGGGCCTAACCAAGCTCGATTTTCAGAGAATTTGTGTTAGAGCTTAAAGGGCTATATATTTACACTTTATAAATACACGGAGAGTTAGTCGACAAAGAAAGATCCTACCTTTTCTGGTCGTATTAATCCTATTTGTTTGTAATCCTTTTAGAGAACACAACACAATATACAACACTCGCGCACTCACAAGCAAAAAGACCTAATTTTACGACACCGTAATTTAAAATTCGAACTACTGAAACAAGCATTTGCGCTCTATACCACTAACGCGAATGATCTGAAACGGTTTTGCCGGAATTCTATATATAAATACATTCGAGTTTATACGTGGATGCTGGGAAGCCCGCTTTTATTTTTAAAATATTCAGTTCTTTGTTTGCACTCAGATAAGCTATAAAAGTAAGTATATTTTTGTATTTTATCGGTCGCATAAAAATGCGATTAAACTTTTTATCTGGTTTATGGTTTATAATAGGGAAATTTTCGATGCTTAAGGACACATAAATTGTTTTTAAATTAAAAATAGAGTAAACTTATAATTCTGTGGTATAAAGACAGTAGACTATTCAAGTAATTTTACTACATAAAAAAATACCTCATTTTAGAATTTTCTTAAAAAGTACACAGTTTAAAAATGTTTAAAATGGTCATTATTTGCATATTGTTTTTATTGAACTCCACTACGACCACTGAATTTCTTTTTATATTTGAATTTTCTTTATGGGGAGGCCTGTTGGAGCAAAAATTGCAGGGTGTTAATAAAATGTTCTGAATAATTTCTGGCGACGCTTTAACAGACAAGATGCTCTCAAAAAGACAACTTTGAAATTGAAATTTCGAAAAATACGATTTTTGGTTAGGTCCTTAGTTTTTGCAAAAACGAGTGAAAATTAAAAAGAAAATTTTGAGAATCAACAGATATGTATCGAATGTGCATAAGTAGGTATTGTTACGTTCCAGTTTTGTTTTGTTATTTTTGTAGTTATTATTTGGAAAATAGTCGTAGTCTTGTGTGTCTGTTTCATTATTCGTTTCATTGTTCGTTTATATTTATTTCAGATTTGTTAGTTATTATTTTTAAGTCATTTTGATAAATGTAGTTTTCTAAGAGTTAAAATTTATAGGGATCTGTCTTTAGTTAGTTATGGTTGTGAACTTAGATGCATGCAGGCGGATTATTTAGAGGAAAACCTTGATTCGGATTCATTCTTTTGATAATGTCGTTTTCATGTATATGGTAACATTTTTGAGAATTTTTCCGGTTTTTAGATGTTAATTGGTCATTGTTGTTGATTATAGTCCGAATATCATATATTACGGATTTAAGTCATCTAATTACTATATCTTGGGATAGTTTTGCTTCAGTTTCAAACTAGTTAAGAATCTCCTAGTGGAGGAATTGAGGGAAAAATATCTAAGCAGCGTTCATCTACATTGTAAGACCCCGACATAGCTTTTGGGTAGAAGCTTCGAAGTAATATATATATATTCTTATTTTAGTCGTTGATAATTTTTTATGTAACAAGAGCGCAATTTATCTATTGAAATTAAAATATCTATTTGAAATAATTATTATTTAGTATAAAAAGAAAACGGTGGAAAACTATTTAAATTTTGAGTTAACTTCATTCGATTCATTAATCGTTATCATTATCATCTTGCTGTATTACGAGTTTGCTTAGTTCGTTTGTTTTATTATCGATATTTGTTTCATGTTGTTTCTTTCGAATTTTGTGATGGAAAACTCGTGACGCCCTTTAATTCTTTATTTATTCGTCGTAAGTACGATTAGTACTGTGTTCATTTGGTTATTTTTGATTATAGTGTTTTGGGTTTTTGTTAGTTTCTTATTTGTTTTTATTTATATTTAACAACCGCTCCCTGATCTCGTCAGCCGACTGCTGCCGACATTTCATTTTGTTGTTGCGTCATTTTGGCCGCAACAGTATTAATAAAAATATAAGCTTTAAGGAAAGTTGTAATGAAACGGTAATACATGTTTATTTGTAAGCTCTTGTATTTTACGCAAACAAAATCTATTTTATTCGTATAAACAAAACGAAAATCGGAAACGTTCAATATACTGGGTGATCACGTTTTCAGAGCTGTACATAACAATCTATGTTCCTCTGTATGTACTGTGTAGATAATTATGGATTATTCATATCGTTTATAAATACTATGTATGATCTCTTTTATATTTTTAAATTACACGTTAGACAAGCATATGTCCGTATTTCTACAAAGCTTATCGCGTCTCGGTTATGTCGCGTAATTCAAGCCGATCTCGAGTCGGCCAGCGATATGTTGCTTAGCATATCACCTACTGGATGCGTACATAGATATCGGTGAGCGGTAGATGTGCGGCGTCACATGGTCGCAACGCAGTTGGTTATATGGAAATACAACTTAGATCGTCATCAAAATCCGTAATCAGGCATTCACGTAAAGCCTAGTCATATCGTGTAACTTCGGGAAATAATGAAATAAATGAAATGTTTTGCTATTTGACTGGTTTTCTGCGTCATTTCAGGGGATGCAATTTTATCATTAGTCAATTGACGTACCTACACTTCGTCCAAACCTATATGCAATCCACGTCATCAATAAAAGGTTACTAGATGATGATGTTTCACGTAGTGCTGTCACCTCCTACCTCGTATTTTTACAATTCTAATAAATTGTAGTCTTTCTTTATGCCATCTAATATGTGCGCAGGTAAATCATCGATAGAATATGTCACTAACCAAACTTTAAACCGAATTACAAATAAACAATCTATTAACTTTTTTTTGATGACGTGAATTGTATATAGGTTTGGATAGGCTGTATATACAAAAACCCTGCTTGCTGGAACTTAATCAGCAGATAAACGCTTAAATGACTGAACTGAAATGACGCCAAAATATTTTAATAATATAATAGTAACAGAAGTATATAATGTTCATTAACACTACTAATGCTTATTTAAATAGCTTGTATATGACAATAAGTTTAGGTGGCCTTGCATGGTTATACGGGGTTAACGTGTAAGTACATACTATACATATTGCCTAAGATTTTATAGTAGATAAATGTAACATACTTAAGTGAAAACAATCTGTAGTTAGTAACTAAGTATTAGAAAATATGTATGTACACTTCGTCCAAACTTATATGCAATCCACGTCATCAATAAAAGGTTACCAAATGATGACGTTTCACACAGTGCTGTCACCATGTACCTCTTATTTTGATAGTTCTAATAAATTGTAATCGATCGTTATGCCATCTAATATGTGCGCAGGTAAATCATCTATAGAATATGTCACTTTCCAAACTTTAAGCCGAATTACAAATAAACAATCTGGTAACCTTGTATTGATGACGTGGATTGTATATAGGTTTGGATAAGCTATATCTTTAAAACTAATTTAAAGTGAACTTATGTAATTTTTGTTTTAGGTAATAGTAAACAAATTTATAACCAAGAAATTGTTTATAAAATCACTGCGGATGGCCGTTTTGAATGCTCTAAATGTAATCGTAATTACAAGAAGAAGTGTAATTTAACTTTTCACATGAGACATGAGTGCGGTATTGAACCACGATTTAAATGTAATCATTGCAACCGCAAATACAAAAGGGAAACGACATTACGGGTTCACGTTATTACCGTGCACAAGTGTTTGCCGTAGTTTTAAATAAGAATTGTGTATTTACCTACTTATCCTATTTTCGTTGCGTATGCGTCTGTTAGTACAGCTAAATGATAAAGTTGCGCATATCACATTCTCGTCTCGTCCAAATTTTGTTGTATATCGATGGCGTTTCGCCAAAAGAGCATAACCCACACTTTTTGTGAAAATGAGTTATTGAGTATGAGTTATGAGTTATGTTATGCATCTAAAGCAAAGGCATCATCTGTTTAAATCTAGTAACAATATTCCGCGTTTTCCACCGGAAAAAATCGATTTGTATTTCCGCGAAACGTATCTTCTTATAGCTACACGACGCACAGTGGGGTGAGATACCGTAAAACGTGGCAGAAACTATTTTGATTTATATAACTGTTTTAACTATTTGGTATACATTTAGATTGAATAAATATAGATCATTTATAATATTTTACAAGTTTTATTTTAAAAATAAATATAGATAAAGGGCTTAAAAAAGTTAAAATAAAAATACCCCGCAATAATTGTATCTTATAGAAAATATGATCTCGTGACATTGATTGGTTATCACATATGTTGTAATTTAGGACCTGCTGAACAAAAAATGTAATTCGGAAAAAGTTATATAATGGTCAATTTTTGAACTACAATCAAACATGAGCTGTGATGGATGAGTAGATATTGTTTGAGAACAATGTTTTTCGAACATTTCATAGTAAGCCATTATTTTTATTGATCACAAGAGAAATTTCATAAATATTTTGATACGTATAAATTCATATATAGGGTGTCTCTGAAATTGGGTTTACAATAGGGGTAGGTATCTACCTATACTGAACTAAAAATCTCATCGCAGTAGGAAAAAATGTATTGCTCGTGGAATATTCGACTTATTTTGAAAACAAAGTTTATCAAGCAAAAAAAATACATTTATGTATGAATGTATGAACTCAAAAAACTATCTTACAAAAAAAATAAAAAATATTACTACTATTAAAGAAGAAACACTTTCTGTTTCCTCTTCTTCGGAAAGCGATTCATTCTGTATATCGAAAAATATTTGTTTCCCCGAGCATATATAAAACATCTGTATAAAATTGCTTCAACTTTTTTTGTGGGAAACGAAACAGTTTACTAATTCAGCGATTTTAGAACACTGACAAAAAACATGTAAAATTTTTGAAGTTTTTCGGCTTTCTAGAAGAATGGGAAGAATGAAAAGTTACTTTAAAATATTCGAAATATCGGTCGAAGTTTACTTAAATTATTTTGCAATAAACACCGAGTCGGCTGTAAGCTTATAGGCCATTATCTTCTAATGTCGCAAAAAGTCGCAGTATTTTTTTTATTATGCAGTAGCTGTATGTATTAGCTATACTTCTATGCAAAAAATGTAACCTGATACAGTTTGATAGTAAACTAAAAGTCAACGACTAGTTAATTTAGTGACATGAAGGCAATGAAATTTAGTTACAAAAATAGATTAATTATAATAAACAAAATTGGGCACGTTAATGAACAATAACTTATTAAATAAGTTTATGTACCTGTAGACTTTGCATCCATCTCTGATTTCGACTCACTTTTGTATTAATTATCTATATAAAACTAAACGAAGAACAGAACAACTATTTTGACGTGTAATAAACAATTCATACGAGTTTATCGGAATTGCCAGTTCTGCCTGTAGTACACGGATGATATGTGATGATAGCAATAATTGCTTAATCGTATAACATCCATAGATGATTAAGCTACTATAAAATATGAGTTTAAATAAGTAAATATGATATTTCAATTTTTGACTTTCTGCCACGTTTTACGATATTCCGCCCCACTGTGCGACGCAACAAAATGTACTCTCCTGTAAAATTTACTTTTTGCGGGTTACGCCCTTTTAGAAAAACTGCGTCGATATGTTAATGTCATAGAAATGTTAATACAGGAGACTCTTGATAATCCGACATTTGATAGTTCGATATAACGCGCGAACGATGGCGGAATACACAACGGGTATAAATTACAGTACTGCATTCACTTTCGTTCTATTATTACGAACTGTGCGTAATATGGGCGTGTGTAAAAAATCGACGTAATATCTATATTTCTCAATGCTCAAAACTGCGCTTGGCATTGCTTTAAATAGTATCCTCGGTAGTCCATAATTTTTGATAATCCGACAACCATCCGGTCACATATCTGTCGGATTACCAAGAGACTCCTGTAATAATCTATTTGCAAATAGACAAACGATTGTATTGCAACGAAGGTCAGGTGTACAAATCAATGTAGTTGTTTATTGCCATTAATAGCTTTAAATCTGTGCACACACCAGGGCGGGCACAAAACTTCGCTTAAATGCTGCGAAACATCATCAGTTGAAATAAGATGAGGAAAGATTTTACAACGCGTGTGCACAGCTTATTGCATAACATTAATACGTTTATAATTGTTAAGTATGTTTATAACCTCAATTCTAGTTATCAGCTACTTTATTATAATATGTAACGTACACTAGCTTGTGACAATAATGAAAATATTAGGTTAGATGGTGGTAAGATGAATAAATATAATACTGTTAATATTAATATTAATGTGCAAACGTTAACAAAACTAATTTGTAATTAGATTATAATTAATAAAATGTTATCTGTAACTTATGAGTGACTTATAAGTTGAATAAATTTGCTGAAAAACCTATTGTGTATGAATGGGCATTATACCGGATGTTAATGACCGATACGCTTTGTACTTTTAAGGGACTACGTAGCTACATTATATGTTAAGAAAGTGGTTTAAACTATTATGTGTACAAAAAAAAACATCAGTTGGATGAATAAATAAATAACAATATAAATAGACAGCCTTTATAGACTAAGAGCTGGCCAAAGATAAGGAATGGACAACCTGATTAGGCAACTTCGGTCGCGAGCCATCCCTCAATTGATTAAAATTGCAGTTAAACAAACATGGGGAGCGTCGTGTCCAGGAAATGGTGGAAAATCTATCGGGAGCATATAAACCATGTCAAAGTAATGCCACAAGTCTCTATAAATTGTTTTTTACGACGCTCTACTGTTAAGATATTCGCCCCCTAAAGGTGGTGAATTTTAATATAAAATTCAACTTTAGATGTGAAAACTTCATTATCAGCAGGGAAGCGTAGGAAAATGGTTTACAAAGATTTCGAGATTTATTTTGACGTGTTCCGTACGTCCCCGGAAGATTTCTCCACATTTTCTAGACAACCTATATTATAACGCGTCCCGAGTATTAAAATTTTTATGCTTCTATCACAAACTGCAGAACATGGAATTATTTTTCAACTAAGAACACTGGACTAATTTATTTAACAAGAGTTGTAAGAAAAATATTATGTACGAGTTGAAAATTTTAAAGGAAAACAAGTTTTCATTATATGTATTGATCATTAAATTAAAATTCATTTTAAGTATTCATATACGATGATGATATAAGTTTAAAAAATTGCGCAACATAAAACTTAACTAATTCAAAATGAACTGATGTAGTTTTTGTTCTAGGTAATCGTCCTCAGAATAATAACCAGAAACTAATGTATAAAATTAACAAAAATGGTCGTTTCGAATGCTCTAAATGTAATCATAGTTACAAACAGAAATATTTTTTAACTTTTCACATGAGACATGAATGCGGTGTTGAACCACAATTTATTTGTACACACTGCGGTCGCAAGTTTAAAAGAAGAACAGCATTACGCTCTCATATTAATAATGTGCACAATTACGCTATTACACCGTAATTTTTTTGCGTCTTAAATTGTTATTGAAAATAATTTTCTACCGACTTTAAATTATTTTGATAAAAATCTTAAGTTTTGTTGCAAGTGTACCTGAAACAGCGATTTTTAATCTATGGTACGTGTACCACTGCTATCGAACTATTTTTGAATAATTATAATTAAAATAATATTTGGGGTTTCTAGTAATTTTTTTTTATTTTGATGGCGAATTTTTTTTATAAAGGAAGGTGGTATGAAGAAATTTTGAGTTTCCTCCCAAAAGGGGATCCCAAAAGATTGAGAACCGCTGAGTCCTAGAGTATACTTATTAATATGATATAAAATTAAATAGGAGTATAATTTTGTTATAAGTATTGTGACATTTTGAATAAAATTTTATTTTCCACAATTTTTGTTACCATTTTTTTGATTACTTACTGTAAGATAACTAGTTTTAAAACGGCAACACATTCTTCGTTGTTGATATGGTAAGTATAACGGAGAACCAAAATTTCATACATTTATTATTAAGTATATTTGAAAAAAATAAATAAATATTTGATTTAAAAGATTACGTCATTATTATTGAACTGGCGCACATAGGAGTCAATTTTATAGAGTATTACCAACGGTTGACGATGAATTAATTAATTAGTAATTAATTTGAGGTAAAATGAAAAATTAAACTGCCAAATATGACTATCATTTGATAACCTTTATAAAAATTCACATAAACTTTTTGCCTTACGATTAGTTCTAATGGGGTTTGAGAAACGCCAACAAAGGTTTATAAAACCGGTCCTTAATCAATTAACGCATTTTATTAATATCAATTTTGCATCAGCTTTTAACACTAACCTACATTTTAATAATAAATTCTAAAATGTACTAATATGTGACTAACGACATGACTATCGCACGTCCTTAAAAAAAAACGCAATATAAAACTTTACTAATTCAAAGTAAACTGATATATTTTTTGTTTTAGGTGATCATGAAATAATTCATAAGCGAAAAATGACGTATAAAATCAATGAGAAAGGTCGTTTCGAATGCTCTAAATGTAAACTTAGTTATAAGCAGAAGTGTCATTTAACATTTCACATGA
This sequence comes from Rhagophthalmus giganteus, assembly GCA_036326145.1. Lineage (NCBI taxonomy): Eukaryota > Metazoa > Arthropoda > Insecta > Coleoptera > Rhagophthalmidae > Rhagophthalmus > Rhagophthalmus giganteus. The sequence goes on along the minus strand of JARFJA010000001.1, from coordinate 45,056,300 downwards.
AATATGAATGCGGGGTCGAACCACAATTTATATGTATTCGCTGTGGCCGTAAATATAAAAGAAAATCAACATTACGTTATCACTTTATTAGCCTGCACAATGAGGAACTATGATTATTTTTATTTTATTTCTGCATAAATTTTTATAAAATATTCTCTATACAAACAAATTCATAAATTATGAATATTTTATTTTAGTGTCAAAATATAACAAATATTTTTTTATGACAATGCAATTTTCCTGCTGCGTCGCGACTGTCCGACGCCGTACCATGCATGTAAGATAAATGGCGTTTACAGTCTCAAGTGATGGAATATTGAATTAAAAGAAAATTTATGATATACAAATGTTTTATAAAATTTTGAAATAGATACATTTGGGGATAACTAACATTAATCAACTAACTGTAAGTAGTTATTGATCAACTTTGTAGGTCACAGGCAATAAAGTGGCCCTGTAATAACCGCTTAATTACCTTTTTGCCTGTACATTAATAAACTAAAAAAGCATCAGACGTCAACGTCCTAATTATGAAATTATTTCACTATCGTATTCCATTTATTTTGTACTATTACACGATTAATACCCCATTAAACTATTATACTTTTGAACATTTCTCAAATTAGATTAGATTTTGTGTTTTCATTTATTTGTGTTTCGATAATCCCTTTTGTTTTTATAAAATAAATTATTTTATTAATTGCTAATTTTGTGACTAGTAAATGATATTGCTAAATAGGACATTTTTCAACTTTAATCGTGTTTAACACTGTAATTTTGTCATCTATCCCCATAATATTTTTATAACACCTTATAAAGAAAAAATAGTTTTTCCAAAAAAATATAAAAAATATTGATACAGGGTGTCAATTTAAAAATAAAAAGTTGCGTATTAGTGTTCAAATCTGTCCTTAGGTCCTGAAATGAAATAAATGTACAGTAATATACAACATATCATTCTGAACGTCATTTGTTAAGAAAAATTTTTTCCAATATGAATATTTAACGAACTACTATCTTAAATCACCCTGTATAACGTTGAGAATCTTAGGATGTTAGGATGTTAAGTATAAAATACATGCAAATATAAATTAAAAATTAATAGTTTTATATATAAGCAGTTAATATATAGGTAATGTGACTAAACTATGAGAATGTGATTACCTTAATATTAATTAAAATAAATGTCACTTTACTAAATAAATATGCACAATATCTTCTTATCTACTTACATATACAGAATATAGTCTACTTATTTAATTTTAAGTAATTTAAGTGATCTTCATGTAAAAATTAATTTGAAAATAAAACGATTTGCTACTATTAAAATGATCTATGTAAAATAGTCTGATGCGCCTGGAATACACGTGCTGCTTACAAGCATGAAGACATGCTGAGGTCATTATTTTTTTCATATTAAACAACTCACTTGTATTACTGTTAAATAAAATTAAATTGTCAAGAACTGCCAATAAAGCGGATTACTCGGCGACAAGCAGCGCGACGTGTCGCACCGTTCACCAACTATAGCCACCAATAGATCATCGCGTCAATTTCAAAATGAAAATGACAGAGATTGCGGCAGGGCAAGCATGCATCAATACAATAAAATCTGTTCGATGATTTACCTACAAAAAGACCTCACTGACTCAGGTCGCCTTTTTTTGGCGGTAGGTGGCGCAATTTTTAGGCCTTTATATATAAAATGGAGTTGAAATGGCATTTAGAGAAGGTTAGAAACGTTTACGGGAAATATATGGCCTTCGAAAAGATCTCAACTTTTAAACACACTATTTAATCAGAGCCGCAATAGCCCAGTTGATAGTGTATACGACTCCCATGCTGTTTATTGTAAATTCGAACCGTCATTTTTTACATATTTTAACAGCTTTAAACTATAAGTGACTCAATAGCTCTGTTGGTACTCATTAATCTTAAAGTAATTTTTTACAGGTCGGTCAAAATATCAGTACACTCGAGACACAAATGGTCGATTTGTATGCACAAAATGTCGTTCATCGTACAAACAAAAAGGGAGCTTATCCAGACATAGACGATATGAATGTGGTGTAGAACCAAAATACGTATGCAATGTTTGTAATATGAGTTTCAAACACAAAAATAATATGCGAAGACATATTATTTTAATACATCAAAAGTAATCTAAAATGTAACATAAAATATGTGTAGATTCTACTACTAATTTTCAAATAAAATTTGAAATAAGATGACTTGTAATTTTCTTTATCCGTACGTGTTTTCAAAATATAGGTAACTCGACACGATAAATCAAGCAAGTAAGGTTATTAATATTTGGGCGTGAAGATTATTGGCCTTTTTCACGAATTTCGGAAACCATACTAACAGATAGAAATAGCTATTTATATATTAAGAGCGGGAAGTGACCAATTTCCGATTGAGAGAAAAGTTTGGTGCGCGACTCACGATGACTAAAACCCTCGAATATAGAATATTATAGAAAAACGAATCATGCGTAATTTTTGGACATACAATTTTGGTTAGTTCTGGATGCGAACACCAGAGGTAATGGATGCGAAAATTTAGAAACACACCAAAACCTTTTTCAATTAGCAATCATTAGATGGCATTTTGATCGTTTGAACGCCTACAAGGAAATAAAACGCCCATCGTATAGCCCATTCTAATCCGCTGTTACAGCATTAAAACGTTACCGTCGCCGTTAATCAAATTATTCTAGTTTCTACGTATTTCCGAGGCACAGATGTTCATAAAAAAAAAATGTTTACCTAACGTAAAATTTTAACATACAGTGTGTTATATTTTATGTGTCACGGCAAATATCTCGGCTATTGTATGAATTAGTAAAAAATGTTGTATGTGAAAGTTGTTAGATTATTTATTCTTAATAATGTGTCAAAATCAGAAAAACAATTGAACATCAAATAATTCAGATAAAGCAAATAAATTTAACATTTTAAATGGAACGTACCAAGTATTATTACATATTCTGCAACTAAAAAATTTATCTTTACAAAGGTATATCACATGTTATACTTATTTCATTAATTAAAGACGTAATAGAATAAATAACCGAACGCGTTGAACACGTACAGTGTAAACAATGTTCCGATGACGCACACTTTCATCTTTGCATGTTCTATTAAGTAGAGCCGAGGAGGCCGTGATATGCGCTCACTTGTTATCGCTATGTGTCAAAGTGGCTAAGTAAATTGTTAATTATTAATTTTCATCTCGTGACACATAATGAGGGATAGTTATTATTCTAATAATGAAAAAATGGATATGTTGAGAGTGTACATCAGATGCAATGATAATCCTAAAGAAGCTTCTGTATTGTATCGAATCTTGTATCCAGAAAGGGTACAATCACATCCTCGCACGTTTGCAAGAATTGAACATAATTTACGAAGAAATGGATGTTTTAATGCTACAGTGCGAAGACCAAGAAATGAGTGTGCAGCACATGATGAAAATATTATGGTGTTGGCAAATTTTCAAACGATCTAGCAGCGATACATATAACTCCTATATCGTTCTATCTTTTTTTCCCTTCGTTTTTCCTTACTCATTTGACAAGTAAACTTATTTGATGTCAAATGCTGCTGTAAGTTGTGGTTTGTAACTATGCTCCAATCGTTCAATTCTTACAGTCAACGCACTCTAATTTAATAATGTTAAATTAAAACGTTTATGTCCAGTTATTCCTATCTCTCCGTACTTCTATAATACTCTATATTCAAGGCTAAAACCTTGTTCTCGTCCACTTAAGAGACGTAACTTACGTGGTTACTATAATGGTTGCTATGTATTTTAACATGGCAACCATGTTAAATGTAACTACTTATGAAGAAAAAACTTTCGTTGTACGTGTAAAAAATCGCAAATATGTATGTACGAAGGATTCAAATGCAATTGAAAAAAACTAAATAAAACATAATTATAATATTACAAAATGATTTATTAGTACAAATACGAGGTGACGCCACTGTGTGAAACGTCATCATCTAGTAAGCTTTCGTTGATGACATGCATCGGAATAAAATTGGAATGACCTTTACCTACTTTATGCGGCCAATTTTATTCGAGTAATTGTTTTTCGAACAACTCTTTTAAACCCTTAATATCTTAAATAAGTGTCGATTCATATTTATAGACATTTAACGTGTCAAATACGTAGCGTTCAGTCATGACAAACATTCTTTAATAATAGGTTTGTTCGTGCAAACCCTGTTTCCAATTATTTCAAACAATTAGAATTCTAGATTTTAACTGTTAACTCCGTTACTTATCAGTGGATTAATATGCACAGAGACTTACAGACATGGAATACGTCCATTTTTTGACATCAAATGTTTAAAACGTTTCCACTGATGCGATCTTTCGTGCATCGATTATCGAAAATCAAATGTAATTCAATCAGCTATTAATAGTTTCAAATATAAATTGAACAACGCCGTAATAAGGATATGAAACGTCTGTGGCAAGTGTCTAACTTGTGTCCCCCCCCCCCGCCCTAACGCGTTACAGCGTTGAAATAGACTTGTTTCGAAATATATCATATATTATAAAAGTTTAAAATGTTATCTAAATCAATTACTCCGCACGATTAACCTTAAAATAATTTTTTATAGGTCGGACAAAACGTCTGTAATTCCAAACACAGATTGTCGATTACATGCACGAAATGTTCATCGTCATACAAGCAGAAACGAAGTTTAGCGAGACATACGCGATATGAATGTGGCGTAAAACCAAAATATGTATGCTATGTTTGTAATATGAGTTTCAAACACAAAAATAATATGCGGAGACATATTACTGTAATACATACAAAGTAATCTAAAATTCAACATAAAATATATTCTCCTACCAATTTTCAAATAAAATTTGAAATAAGATGTCTTTGTAATTTTCTTTTTCTGATGGAAAAAACCGAAATGTTTTTAACAGAATTCACCAAATTATGTCTTTAACTTAGATGCATAAGATAGTCGGAACAACTCGTTTTCAAAAAAAAAATGCGCTTATGATGTTCCGCCAAAAGGCCATTAATAGGTATTTAAAATATGTAGCAATAAGGGATTTTGCAAATAAAATATTATATGTCCTAAAATGTTTTTATAATTTTTTTATAATCATGGGTTTTTAATAAATAACTAATAATATTAAATTGGAATAATAATTATTTGATAGATATGATAAATTAAACAAAGGAGGTTATTGTTTTACAGAAGAAATTCTCTAACGTCACTCTTTCGCGGCTTACGGGACGTATGTTCGCCCACTATATATTCAAAAATTTTGGCGGAAAAATATACAGTGTAATATTATTGTTTTATCGCAAATGGAGAAAAAAAAACATTTGACTGTCCGAATGAGATCAAATTGCTTCACTTTATGATATTGACAGAAAATCGACGAAGTGGTGGCGAAAAGTTTTTTTAGAAATAAATTGCTAATGACTAATTATGAATTTTCATGTAATTTACGAGTTCCATCATAAAATTTTTTTTACAAAATTCCTATCTGATCTTGCAGAACAGCTCGTTTCTTTCGGCAGAGAAAACGCTAGATTTGTCAGACGAAGTGTAACGAGACGTCTTTCTTCTTTACCTAGACAACTATTTAAGGTTGGAGATCATCTATCTGTTGAAGGGCCAACTAGGAGAAGATGTTATCGCTGTGCCCGTCAAAAGAAGGAAAAAAGGACCAAGACTCTTTGTTCAAAGTGTAACATACCACTTTGCAAGACATGCTTTGCACTTTACCATACATAAAAATTTAATGTTGTGAACTATATAAATATTTAATAGATATTAATAGATATTTGATAAAAATTTGGTTTTTTTTTTGATTACCTATTACTTACTTATGTCCCACTAATAACGACCAGGGAAAATACGGTAAATATTCAAGGGGCGTTTGAGTTATTTTATGAATAATTATACCACTGATGATTTTTCGAAAATCATATCAAATCAAAAAACACAATATTTTCTGAATTCGTATTTGCGTTTAAGAGGTTCAATAAATTGCACGGTTGCAACTGCATGGAAACGCGTTAGCGACTAGACAGTTGTACAGTGAACGATTTCCCAACTGTTATGTTCCTGATTTCCTTGATTTGAAAAACTTTTAAAAATATTAATGAATGTCTTCATGAGTCAGGCACATTTAAACGCAATAGAGGACAGCCAATGGCGATAAGTACGGTAGAAATGCATAGAAGAGCATGCGTTGCACGTGATAGAGGACAATAAAAAGACACGCTTATTTTTTAGATATGCCGTCCGACGCAAGAACGCTTTTCATGTGATCGATGTACACTGATGAATACATAAAAACGCATTTAAAACAACTGTTTGTATAATTGTTAATAAACCGAAAATTTTCCTCTCGCGGCGAGTTGATAAGGCGACGACTTAAACTGGCGGCGAAATGAACGACGGCGAGATGACCGCGGCAGGTTGAACTAGACCCGATACATAATTATCTAATAGTTATACAAACGTATTTGTACGATATAATTTTTGTAGCTTAATATGGTATATGAAATTGTCAACTGTTTGAAAAAAAACTATGGACGTTCGACTGGCGTCCCCGCCGTTCCAACCGATTGGATGTTTCAATTTGAATCGGGTCAGTATGTTTATTGGTTATGGTAGACGTTTTATCGAATTATTTTATTGGTTAATTTTGGTAAGGTTACTTGAATTTTTTTAGAATCTTACTCTGAAACCGATGCAAACGTTACTAATACCGAAAGTAGAACAAATCTCAAGCAGAATCTGGAATAAATGATTTGTTAATAGGAAAAAACGTTGCTTCATTAATTGTAGAACTCACTAGCAAATCCAAATAATTCTTGTAAATGTATATGCATGACATTTTGTTCACTTTAGCTAGATTAATTTTTATTCCATAATTCGTTATGCAATTTTTAAAATCTGCATTTTTAATTAAAATATAACCATTTTAAATATTTTATATAAATATGCATTATAGGTGCTGAAATTGCATCAGAAACTAAGGCTCTACGAATTGAAGTAAATTCGTTATCTGAAACACTTCGAACATTTATTTCACGGTTAAATGCAGTTCCCAGCGAGTCCAATAACCGTAGTCCAACTGGATTGGCCATTGTAATACGTCAGCAAGAAAATTCAAATTCTCAACAGTTAACTGAAGCGGACCTAAATTTACCCTGTCAGAGACTTGAAGATTTCCAACATATTAATCAAAGGTTGGAAAAAGAAATTCAAGTAAAGAATATTCTCGTAAGTTGTAATTTTATTTGTTGTACATATATTACAATAAGTAGATATTGATAATGTGTGGATATTGTTTTATTCTGCAGTTTTTAATGTTTTAGGCCCAAATGTTCCGTCGTTGCAGAGCCCTTACGGCAGAAAAAACAACAACGGCAATGTTACAGACAATATTAACTTCAGATGTTGCAGTACATTACAACTGGGAAGGACGAGGTCAAAAGTTAGCAATAAAAGATTTGCCAATTATAAAACTTATGCAATGTAAGTATTTACCTACTTATCAAATTTTAATGCATTATTATATCTACATAGCATATAACGAATAACGCATATAGTCGGGTGCAAAATTAAAGTCGCGAATCACAAGCATTAGGCGGGCAATACACGACACAATGAACAAATCTAGAAAAAGTACTTACGACAAGTCGAACGAATTGCAAATACAAAGTTGAACTTTAAATATGCTGATCATAATTTGTTCGTTTTGTCGTGCGTGCCCGCGCAATGCTCGCAATCAGCGACATTAATTTTGCACACGACTGTACATACTTATCTACTATTTTAAAAATACGATTCGAATTAGTAGGTACTTATATCAATAATAGTATCGATTAATAAAATAATTAAAGAATATTTACTTTTTTATATATATATATAATTTAATTTAACAGTAACGATTGTATTTTTTTCAGCGGTTCTTCAGAATATTCCAGCATTTCACAACGTCAAGACACGTACATTCATTACGTGCGCAATGAATTGGTTACGGAATGCTAAATCACGTTTAAGAGCAACCTGTTCTAAATCGGAGGATAGTCAGAAGCAATCTTTCTTTAAACTAACAGATGCTTCAATAGTTGATATAGCAAACACATCATTATAATTTAAACAGTAATTTAAATTATTGTATTACCATTGATTATAATAGTAATTAGCTATAGGTATCAGGTATGTTCACATTTCATATGTATGCTCATATACCTACCTATGTTCATTTGTAAGTGTGTTCGTGATACGTAATTTAGTTTTTTGACTAGATTTTTAAAATGTCACTTAGTTCAAGTCGCAAGTTCTTCTAGTTTTTTATGTTTCTGTTTTAACAAGAAAAGTTGCTTAAAATCAATAATTATTAAATTATTTTTTAGTGAAGACAAACTATATGTGGGTCTTTGTAATTTATTAATATTGTCTGGCGATGACAAATTACTTAATAGTAGTAATTTAATTAAAAATTATTCTATAGTAGGTAGGTACTTATTATTACATTTATTAGTAGTCATTGTTAGTCAATATATCTTATTAAACATTTATAAACACAACATCATGACTTTTCGTTAAACAAAAAAATAATAAAATCACGTTAGATATTCATAAAAATTTACCTATTTGTTGCACAAGACGTGTGTGTAACATAGAAAAAATATAAAACTTATTCCAAAGAACACTACTTAGTCATTTTGTTTTACAATCAAAAAGGCATTGCTTATATCTAATTACAAATCATCGTTATAAATAGGTAAAACAGCGATTTTTGTGATTGGCCGCAAAAATTCGACAATTTTTTCAAAATATATCAAAATTTCAAAAAGCTTTTTGCCAATTATTTTGATACTATTTAATATTTCTTTGTAAGATTTGGCAGAAAATTTGGGTACTTTATAACACATTAAATTGTGAAAAAAAAGAGTTTCTAACTATTACCAGAGGCGCACGGCAGGGGCATAGGAAGAGTTTTCCCATTCTGAATTCTACGCCACTGGCGGAATCGTAATTTTTAATATGATTCTTTAATTCTTCAATATTTTCTACGTAAATAACGTACTCTTGTTTCAATGTCATAAAGTGAGTATTTTTCAAAATATCTGCGTTTACCAAATACATAAAGTTTTTTTTATCAAATTGAAAAAACTGTGATTTTCTAAGTAATAGATGGTTTCGTTAAAAAAGATCGTACCGTTTTATAATATGAAATACAATAAAATCGACGCTTGACTCACCCATTTTCAGGGGGTAATTTAACCCCTTAAATGTCTGAATGATACACTTAAAAACAAAAAACGAAAATCGTGGTTTCTGTGGTACTTATTTCGGTAAAAAACGTCATAACTTTTGTCCGCGGAGCAATTTTTGACGTTTTTTACCTGAAAATGCACATTCTAGATTGGGTCTAACGGTGTACAAATTTTCATGTTTGTATTGAAAGGTAAAGTGTTATTTCTCTATGCTAATTAATAACGTCGCGTTACCTCGTAAAATAAACTTATGTAATTTTACAACATTTACATTGCTATGTAGCACTAAAATATATATTTTTAGGTAAAAAAGGCTTGGTCTATTTTATAGATGAAAATGGTCGATTTGGGTGTACAAAATGTGGTTCGTCATATAAACAGAAAGGGACTTTAGCAAGACATAGACGATATGAATGTGGAATAGAACCAAAATTCATTTGCAATTTGTGTGGTAATTCATTTAAACGTAAAAGTCAACTTCAAAGACACATAGATGGAATACATTTAAAAAAATTCCGTAAAAGTCTAACTTAGCATTAAAATATTTGTTAATATAACCTACATACGTTTACATACCTACTGTCGTAGGTGTTCACTGTTCTGTGTTTCTATGTTTTAATATTTAATGTTCTTTAATAATTATTAAATATCTTGCGGTTCACTTATTCTTTTATTGAAATTATCCAGTACTTATCACCTCACCACTTACCCACCATATCACACTTTACCTACGTACGTATTTTCATTAAGGTAAGCGTGCATTACGTCGGGCCGCAGCGAGTCGCATTTCAACGCAATCAATTTCTGGGGTGCATTTTAAACGAGTCAATACCGAGATCTCTGTTGCGTGACAGCGATTGGTTGCGGAGCTTTGCGCTGCGAAGCGGCCCGCTCGTAATGTACGCTTACCATTAAAATACCTAATATGTACTTACCTATACATATAAATAAAGCTTTTATTTAGCTAAAAATTTTAAAAAGTGATATTATAGCTTTATCTTTTATCTTCAAGAATAAAATTAAGGTGCATTTTTAATTACCATTTAAAATTCAACGAAACGGTGAGTTTTACAAAGACAAAAATAAAATTTGTGTAGATACACAACTAACAAAACTAACCAAACATTAACAGTTTTTTATGCAGGGTATCTTACAAAATTCCTCACTATAAGGGAACATTTTCAGGCAGGTTCGTTAAAAAAGATTATGTTATTCTATAATGTATTAAACAATTAAATTGACGCTTGACACCCACATTTTAAGGTAGTGGTTTCACCCCTTAAAAGTGCATATCAGCAGATAAAAAACGCGTGTCGCCTAGTTTTTGGGTTGCTACGGGGTTCGGCACGGGAAACAAGCAGTTTTTAAATGGACTGAACTCGGAGGGTAGGAGAGTTAGAAAGGTGAGGTAGAGGTAATTCAACACTCCAAGGGGTGCCATTTTCAGCGAAAAATTTCGCGATTTGGTGATGTTCCGTGGCCTCCTCGTTCGTTCGATCTCTCAGTGTACGATTTTTCTTTTGGAGCTTCCTTAAGTCACGCATATACGAAGGTATGCAGGTTTTTAGTATGAAAATAACCGACTTTGTGATGAAGTGATGAAAAGCATGAAACTTTAAGGGCAAGAACTATATTCTATACATCATACCGACTATAATAAATTTCAGAACCATCCCGTAATTCAAAATAACCCTCTTTTAATACCCGGAACACGTTATAATGCAGGGCGCCTAGAAAACGATGAGAAATTTTTCGGGGACGTATAGAACACGTTAAAATAAAACTTTAAAATTTCTATCAATTTTTTTTACGACGCGACGCTTCCCTACCGAGATATTCACCCCCGAAGCAAAGATTAGCGATTGTAATAGTTTTATAAAAATAGGGCACTCGACAAGGAACCATGAAAACTAAATAAAGATAAAGGAACTCTGATTTAAAGGGCCAATGTTTAATGCGCAAACGCACCTCCTATTTGTGAAGCACTATTTTATTGGTACGTTGCCAAGTTTATTATCAGTTGGTGTTATACGTAACCTCAAGAATACTTAAATGCACTAATAAAACCAATAAAATGTAGGAATTGATATAAATATGAGTAAACCAGTAGTATAATACAAACATAATGTTGCATTTGAAATTTCAATTTATCAAAAAACCTTCGTCATTTCGTATTTTATAGCAGCCGATATCTACACCTCCAATTTAAATGTCCAAGGCTAAATTTTTATATTTTGTATATCGAAGAGTCGCGCGTGGGTGACCTATCTTTAACTACTGTATATATATCATCTTTGCCCGAAGATTAAAGGAAAAAATCAATTTGTTTAAATAACACTTTAATTTTTTGTTGAAATGTAATCATATTTGATTTTCCTTCCTAATAAATGAAGTATTTCAAAACAATTTCATAGACTTTTTGAAACTACCTCAAGGGGAGCAAGAATATACCGCCCCCTAACCTTTCTAATCAAATATTTCTTTTGGAAAATGATTGAAATTTTTTTAACTTTATTGCTAGATTGCCTTTACGGTGGTCGTAGCAGTATAATTACCAGTAACACACCTATTACTTTTTAAGCATGATTTTCTCGAACTCGTTTTGTGGAAAGTGGGCAAGAGTACCTTTTTTGTCCTAAAATGTTGGGGTAATCCGACAATAAAATTAAAATTTTTTAAATCGATCCCTTAAAAGAAAATATGATTAGAAAGTATATCCTTGCTCCCCCTGAAATGGTATCAAAAATCTATTAAATTGTTTTGAAATACTTCATTTATTAGGAATGTAAACCAAACATGATTAAATTTTAATAAAAAATAAAAGTATTATTTAAACAAATTGATTTTTTCCTTTCAACTTTGGGGATGAATATCTCGACAGGAGAGCGTCGTAGAAAAAAGTTAGAAATATCTACTTATACTAAAGTTAAGTAACTTAAGGTTTTATTTTGACTTATTCTATACGTCCCCGGAAGATATCTTATCGTTTTCTAATCAGGGAGTGGCTCCAAAACGGCTCTGACAGATATTGTGGTCAGTGTGGTGTATAGAATATACCCTTAAAATTTCATACTTGTATTACAAAGTGCAGGGTTTATGCACTTATTGTTAGTATATATAAATAGCTATTATTTATTTCTATAATTTGATAACATTCGTATTATCGATATGTACCTACTAAAATTTGTTTTTTTTTTAGATAAAAAAGGCATGGTCTATTTTATAGATGAAAATGGTCGATTTGTGTGCACAAAATGTGGTTCGTCATATAAACAGAAAGGGACTTTAGCAAGGCATAGACGATATGAATGTGGAATAGAACCAAAATTCATTTGTAATATTTGTCATCATAGTTTTAAACGTAAAGATCAACTTGATATACATATGCTTGTAATACATTTAAAAAGAGTCCGTAAAAACTAACTTTTAATTAAAATATAGAGTTCGTTCAGAATAGAAATAGGTTCGCGATTGCGCCAGTCGTAGTCTGAGCCTAGTTGATTCGCCAACGTCCAATGGGCGCTAAGTACGTAAGATTTCAAACCAGTCCGAAGTCAAGCGGCACAGAAGTGTACTGCACAGCGCTGTATTACAATATACTGAAACTATTATTAATAGAGGTTCGAACAGAATGATTGACAGAACTATTTCTACACCGATCGAAGTCTAACATAACCTATATTTACCTACATGCATACCTATTTATATTTATGTTTAATATTATTATTATTTTTTTTAATTTTATATGTTCTTCTCTTTTATTGCACTTCGTATATTTATTGTGGCTAATATCCAGGTACCTACTTAATTAAAAATTTTAAAAAGTATTTTTTTTTGTTTATGGCTGTGGTCTAACCAATTTAATCAACTTTTCAGTCTATTTTTGAGAAGGTTTACTAAATTGTGTTGTGTTGTGGGATTTGAACCCATGACCGTTTGTTTACTATAAAAACAACATTTAATTCAACAACCGTTTATTAATTATTTATGATTTACATATTTATTTTATAAATATATTTACATATGTATAAGTCTTTGTCAGTCTAGTCACTTTACGTTTTCTGCCTCTAGACACGTACTTGTCGGTTGTCAGAAGTGTGCTTGCTGCATTGTAAGTAGTGAATGTTTGTCGGGCTTATCGTCTTTATGTAAGTGCTATGACCTTTGTGATTAGAAAAACGTAAAGCTTTGTGTCCACAACAGTCCCATTTTAAAATGTAACATTGTAGATTTATGTATTATGTATCTTCAAGAATAAAATTAAAGTGCATTTTTAATTACAATTTAAAATCTAACGCAACAGTTTAACAAAAACAAACAAAACTAATCTTGCATCGCCTTGCAATCACTGCAATCAGTCGTCGTATTCAATGTTTTAAATTTATTAAATACATAAGTATCTACCTATAATTATTTATTCAAGCACTTCCTACCTAGTTTTAAAACATTTTTATTAAGTATAATATGTATATTAAAATAGTTTTTTTAGGCATTGGACGTATACTTTTCACGTATACTAGAGATAAAAATGGTCGATATTTGTGTCAAAAATGTGGTTTGTCCTATAAGCGGAAAGGCACTCTATCTAGACATATTAAATACGAATGTGGAGTACCGCCAAGATTTGTATGTAACTTTTGTCTGCGTCCATTTAAACACCGAAGTAAACTTCGAATACATGTAGCTTTAAAACATTCATGTGTAGAATTTAAAAATGAATTTCCTAATTAGTGCACGCTATAGTACTCCAAAAAACTTTAGGTTTTGATTTGTAGTAGACAAATACTTGTACATGTACTGTGTACAGATTTTTTGTATTACCAATATACACACTACTGTACATGTACATGACAAATACTTGTACATGTACTGTGTACAGATTTTTTGTATTACCAATATACACACTACTGTAAATATATTTCAATAAAAGGTAAATAAGTAGGTATCTACGTACTTTTTTATTATAAAGTTCAATTTATCCGGACCAAGTAGTACCCTTACATCATTTTCGGGCACTTAATTTAATTTTAGTGGTAACAATTTCGTAAAGCGGTGTTTACATTAGCGTGGAGTCACGGCTGAAATCGGACATAACTGCGTCGCAAGGTTATAAGAGGGCGCTACGGGAGTTAGAACGCGTCTGCTGAGAGAAAAGGTCGTTTACCATTCAATATATTTTTGTTAGCTTTTCAAAATTTAATGAATTTTTTGTTGATGTCCAATTTTGTTTTTGAATTTTGCGCTTAAAATTCTGTGCTTTCACTTAGTCGCCTCGCGTTGGGCGCCAAAAATTCAAAAAATATATATATTACACTTGGCACAACTTGACAGTTTTTACTATTACGCGCCTGTCGATCTTTAATTGTGGGCAATAAAACTTTTTTTTCCACAATTATCTACGTTACAGTTACCAGGAAATTTGTAAATGCGGCCTTTTTGAAGACGGGTAAATGTTATTCTTGTACTGCTGCTAAGAAAGCGCCGTTAAATACATAATACCTACATAAACTTACCTAGAAAATTTTGTTTTAGTTTGACTTAAAAACTTGGTTATTGTATAGAAATTTTATTTTTTTGTTTAGAAACAATTTTCTATTTTATGTATTTTCACCTAAAAAAGCAATGTTCAGCACAAAAGTTTATTATAGAGAAGTTCGTTATAGCAAGCAGTAAGTAGGTGTGGAAGTTTGACTGTACCTATTTAATAAAAATTTAAAAAAGTCATTATTTTAAATAAAAAAACATTTAAATAACAGTAGCTTGACTTCGCCAAAATACGTATACTTTTGTTAAAATTTTAACCTTTATTTTTTACGTTTAGTACCGATACCCTAACACTTTTATTTTTAGGAAATAACTCCTATACAGATCAAGAAATGCTAAATAACCGGTACCACTGCAAAACTTGTTATAAAACCTACAAACATAAAGGTCACTTAATACGTCATATGAAGTACGAATGTGGGAAAAATCCAACATTTTTATGTCCACTTTGCGACTATAAATGTTATCGCAAAGACGTACTTCAACAACATCTTTTAACTAGAAGGAATCATCAGTAATATTAAGATAAACGCTGTTTCGGATCAATTTACGTTTAAAGATGCGAAAAAAATACAAAAAAGAACAGAAAATCGTATGGCAAGATTAAGGAGAATACCTACTTACCAGTGCAAAAAAATAAAAGGGAACAAACCAAACAATAATGGAAATATTTACCTACTATAAAAATGAAAGGGAGGAATTAAACACTCCTTGATAAATACGTCAAATCATATTAAATGCAAGCTAAAATGTTTACTTGAAAGTAAGTATACTTGGAGAAATGTTAAAAATTGACGACTGAAAACGGACATGCGCAAGGAGTAAAAAGCAAATATACATAGGAAGCCATAATAGAACTTATAATGTGTGATAAAATAAATGTTACAAAATCATGGAACTTCAACGAGAACCTTAACAGAAATATAATTTTATGTATTATTTTCTTTTATTTTGTAATTTTATAGGAATCTTCTTAATCTTTTTAGGAATTTTTATCTGATTACAAAATATTAGGATGTACATTATTTGTATTACTTACTGTAAATAAATATTGTAATGGATTTTTAATTTATTAATTTCTAATACTTAATAAATAAATAACAAGCATAATAGCTTCCGTGCATTATTAATTTGTTGTTTTGTATCATAATATAAGTAATAATAAATAATGTACGGCACTATTTTAAGGAATGTGTATTTAATTTATTTAATGCACAGTAGAGGAATTGGAACAGTGGGTACCTACCTATATTGTTCCGAAAAATCAAATCTTTCACGGCAACGCCTCTAATTGTAAGTATGTATTTGTTTTTCGTTTCAAAATGATTTTTTTATTTTTATTTTATTTTAGAAATAAGAAGCGGGACTGAGGTTAAACCTATAAAACCTAAATGAATTTTGAATTTTGGACGCCGGATTATTCTGCAAATACTTGGCCAGCCAAGTCACCCGATTTGGCACACCTAGATTATTTGCTCTGGGACTATCCAAAAGAAAGGGTGAAGATACTATAAGAGGCTTTTTCGAGATATTGATCATCCGGAAAGGATTATCACTTGAAATCTAATTTTTTATTTTCATTAATTTATTTACTTGTAGCTTACCTAAACCTATATGATATTCACGTCATCAACAACAAGTTACTAGATTGTGTATTTGTAATTCGGTTTAAAGTTTGGAAAGTGACATATTCTATAGATGATTTACTTGAGCACATATTAGATGGTATAAAGAAAGACTACAATTTACTAGAACTGTCAAAATACGAGGTACGAGACGACATCACTGTGTGAAACGTCATCATCTAGTAACCTTGTATTGATGACGTGAACATCCTATAGTTTTGGATAAGCTATAGAACCTCTTATTGTTATTGTTTTGATTTAAAATTGATTACTTGACTAATTTTGCTTTAATTAAGAATATTACAGATAATTTTTATTGCAATTTTAGGTAAGTAAAATTAAACTTTTCAATTTTTCTTGTATAAGTAAGTTTAAACCAAACTTTTTTCTTGGTATTTTAAAGGTTTTGGACTAGGCAGAGCTTTTCCTTAAAAAAATATTTTTTATCTAATAACTAATAAAAAAATCCATTTGTTTTCAAACTTTCGTGGAAATACTGTAGATGCTACGAAACACTATGCAGATAATCGTAATCGTAATAAACGCTTTCTTACTTACTTTTTATTTAGGTATATTACTTATTCCTATTATTTACACGTAAGTACTATTGAATTATTTTTATAGCTTTTCAACGAGTTACCCTGACTAAGTTGGAAACGCTTCATGGGGAGGTAAAAGAAGTAAAACATCTTGTACAGAATTTAATCAGTAACAAACAAAACACGTACAAGAAGAAAAAGGTAAGTAACTTTCGGCTGTATCCTGCATTACCATTAAGGTGCGAAGAGGAATTCAGAATGGCCGAAGAACATATTAAAGACATAACTCAATTTAAATATTTAGTAAGTGGCATTCGTAAAAAGTTTATAACGTTTATAATCATCGTCGTATTAGGTAAAAGAATTGAAACGAATTCAAACTCTATCCACTCGCCTATCAGATGGATCAACTCTATCAAAAATCGTTTTTAATATTCTACGCCATATGATTTCCCACAACTTGGCCTTGAAAGTTCGTCTTACCAGTACATCTGGGAAAATTGCGTTTGAGGGAACACTTCTGGCAAGAGCAGTTCAAGGTGAATTTCAAAATGTTTATAATGTATAATTGAATTTTGTATTTTGTGTAGTTTTCCCATCTACCCATTTTAAAATGTAAATTCTAATTAGTTTAATTTTTTTTTAGATGCTGTACGAGAAACGTATCCAATTAAGGAAGAAGAACCAACTTCTGATGCGACAATTAACAAAATTATCGGAGCATGGTTTAGAAATGCGGTTGATAGAAAAGGGGGTAATTTGAAATATAAGTTTCACGATAGTCCAGAAAACGACAAAGCAATGGAAGATTCGGAAAGCAATAGTGGATTTCATTAAATAATTAGCAACAAAAAATCAAATCTGTGAATTACAGCTTACGGTACGTAATAATAATAATAATAATAATTAATAATTAACATTTTGTTAACTTAAACCGTTTAAAAACAAAATATAGTGCACATCGGTATGCATTTATTAATAGATAGGATTAGTAGTTTAAAATATTACAGTATTTCTGACGACGAGTTACAAATACAAAATTTGAAAAACAAATTATCTATTGCTAAACTTATATCTAAATAATAGTAGTTTGTTGTTTAAAGGTAAGCGTGTCGCATCGCAGCGCAAAACTCCGCAAACCAATCGTTGTCATGTAACAAAGATCTCGGTATTGACTCATTTAAAATGCACCCCGGCAATTGGTTGCGCTGCGATGCGACCCGCTGTAGCTCGTTGCGCCCCGGTATAATGTACGCTTGCCTATAGTGATAATTTTGTTTTATTTGTAAAGCTTAGCACGGACCTACATATACTTGCCCGCATACAAATGTGTATTACCGTCTAGTGCAGTCTACCAGTAGTCAGTGCTTCGGCAATATGGTACTTTTTTACAAAAATTCGTGAATATTTTTTAAACATATACTGCATACTATATTTTAAGCCTAAAAAGAAAGACGTTATTATGAATTTGATGTGCGGTGCGGTACAACTGGTGCATCTAGCATGAAATGGCCGGTTTTGTAACTGACCTTGTATTTTGTAATGAGCGGTGCCACTATACCAAAACATTTTACACTAACTAATTACTCAATTAATTAATTACTGGTAAGCTTATTTAAATGAATATGTATAACCTATTTGGATATCTACTTACAAATATAGTATAAAGAAATGTGAACGTAATTAAACTGGTTTTATTTTTACCGAATATACAGAAATCTTCAATAAGTTTTCAATAGGCATCTTCAACATAATACAGAGGGTGGCCATTGGAAATGTGTTTAGAATAATGTTGGTTATCGCTTTGCAACAAAAAGGCCGAACAAATGATTAAAACTTCATTTTATAGACGAGACTTGTACAATTTTATTACCACAAGTACGAAATAAATAAGACACGTGTTTATAAAAAGGGTAAACATTTGTTTACGCGTATAGTATATGTTTTCGAGATGACAGTCGCCGGAATCGGTACAGAATTGCAACTTCTAACAATTCGTTACAATTTTCATCGGTAACGCGGCAAATTGCAAATAAACCCTTTTCGCCGAAATCTTAGTGTTATACGGAAACTTTTTAGGGATGAAGAAAAAAGGCAATCCGATACATTAGGATTGTCTTTTCCACAAAATCAACATTTTATTTTATTTGTTTACATGTCCGTTCAACTACAATTGAGATTCCTCGAAAAATAAACTGTTTTTTATCAAATTATCTTACAAAGCATAACTCGTTTTTCATCGCTTTTATCAACAGGTAAATTGGTTAATTTTAAAAAGGTGTTTAGATAGATTATTAATTTCTAACAAATATAAAAATGGGTGTCAAAAAAATGATGGAAACAGAACCTGTCGAGATACTGACTACAACGGATGCACAGAGATCGGTAACGGTCGTATGAATGCAGTTATCTGGAGTCAATGTTAATGGTGCAAAACAATCGTCTTTAATGCTCTGGAACCTGGTTCACTGAAAGAATATTCTATCAAGTCGTAAAACAGAGGTGACATAAGCTGATCGCGAATGTGGGCTGAAGGTGTTTCCGTCATTTCTTCGACACTCATTTTCATATTGCTAGAAATTAATAA
The DNA here is from genome assembly GCA_036326145.1 of Rhagophthalmus giganteus. Lineage (NCBI taxonomy): Eukaryota > Metazoa > Arthropoda > Insecta > Coleoptera > Rhagophthalmidae > Rhagophthalmus > Rhagophthalmus giganteus. The sequence goes on along the minus strand of JARFJA010000001.1, from coordinate 45,036,719 downwards.
TCTATAAACTTTTTCCATCAGATCTGGCATTTAAAATTGGCCTATTTACCGTTGCCCAACTTTCGTAACTTCGTGGGCTATGAGTTAAGAAATTGGTCAATGGTAAATTGACCCATTGTTCAACTTTTGTAACCCCATAGCACCGAAACGAGATATCTCCGAGACAAACCCCGTTAGGGGATGTTATTACTATCGAAGACCTATCGATTGCGCCTTATAATTGTATGTACAGTGATTTTGTGCAATTATGGAATGTTTCGTTTTGGCCGTTAATGGGTTCATCCCCGCACGGGCGTTATTGATACAATAGCGCATCTCGTAAGTAAACAAAACATACAAAATATTGAACTAGTAAGACATAAAAAAATATAAATCGGTGTCTACAAAAGTGTTCACGTAAGGACAGTTAATAACTATAGAAAAGATAATTAGAAACAACAGTTTCCATGGTGATTGGTTGATGGTTGAGTTAACTGGCAATCGAAAATCTGGCCCTTAAGTAGTAGATATAAAAATGAACTTGTTACTTCGACAAATTAATTGTGCATTTTTAATAAATTGTGGATAATGGGAAATTGATAAATTATTAAAAAATAATAGATAATAAAATACCTATGGATTTTGAAGTGAGGTAGATTTTCAAATATAGGTAACTTTTGAATATGAAAAATATTCAAATATTCATCTTCATCGTAAGAATTTTTTGAATTCATAATAATTATTGCGATTTGTAAAAAAGTAACACTAATAAACATTGCACTAACTAAAATTAATTTTAGGTACAAATATTCAAAAGTGTCCAAATTGTGGTAGAGTATATAAAAATAAAGGTTGGTTACGACATCATCGGAAATATGAGTGTGGAAAATTACCCCAACATTATTGTCACGTATGTTCATTTCGAACTAAACGTAAGGCGAGCTTAAAACGACATTTAAAGAATGTACACCGGATACCGTAAAATACAAATTATTATTTATAGAATAAATCTTGTTGTAAAAATGTGCAAATAATGTATTTAACAATAAATATTATGTGTTGTTTCTTCAATCATTCGTTTTTTTTATATTTTAAAAAAATATTACCTAGTTAGAATGAGTGATATTTTATTCGTTGCATTTATAAATTATTGTTAGATTTCATTTTACCTAATCATAATTATTGTGAATTTGTTAAAAATAAAATCGAATCATGGCACTTACTATAATACATGGAATATTATTTTAATTATAATGTACGTATACATACCTATATCGTTGAATATACAACGATACAAATATTAAATGTGTAATCTTAACCATACAGATTTTAAAACGAATAAGATTTTTGAATACAAAAAGTTAAACACATTATTAGTCCTGTCAATCGGGCGTTAAAATATGGGCAACCGTGAACTTTGGGTAGGTAGGTATTTTTGTTTTGGATTTTGTAGAGGGGTCGATCTTGAGTTTTCGAGACTGGTGGTGTTTCAATTTTCTTCTATCTAATGGCTATTCAGTTATTTCCGTTATTTTTAAAGGTCCGTTAAAAATCTTACAATCAATCACAATCGGGATTTTCATACGTTTCCATGGTGATAATATGTTAACGGAGTGTTAAAAATAACGGAAATTATACATCATAGGGCTGATCAAAGCTACTCTATATATACTTTTTTTTTCATTTTTATTTAAATTGCCATTAAATCAATACACTAAATTTAGTTTTATTTTAGCAAATGCTATTCGCCGAAGGCAACGGTTTGAACAACACGAAAAACAATTCAAATGTGCAAAGTGTGCTAAATCATACAAGTATAGAGCTAATCTAATTCGTCATTCCAAATACGAGTGCGATGGCATTGCACGATTTTCATGTCCAATTTGTAAAAAAACGTACACACAACGTGCCACTGTTCGATATCATATCCGCACATTACATCCAAACTGTGTAGTAAATTATTAAAAAATAAATGCAATTAAAAGTATGACGTTTTTATCATCATCGTTCGTATCATCATCGTTTTTATTCGTAATTATTTACTTACGTTCTTTCATAATTATATGCGGTATATAAACTATATTTATGTACGTATTTCAAAGCAAACCGGTCTTTTTTGGAAAACAGGTATTCAGATTTTTATCTGAATTAATATTTAACATAATCGAAAGTGCGTAACCGGAATAGAAAATCGTGTCTACACCAATGGTGTTACGTAAGTTTTCAAAGTGACCTATAATTAATATAACGTTTCGCCTTAGGATACAAACGTTAACAGAATAAAATTTTAATCCATATTTTTGCAGATAAATTTGGATGGTTTATACCTCAAAACAAACAATATGGTTTAATTGGAAATGAGACCACCGAACATAGTAGAACATCGAATGAAATATATGCATGTCCGAATTGTCCAAAATTGTACAAACTCGAGTATACCTTGAAAAGACACATGAGATTAGAATGCGGTAAAGATCCCACAAACGAATGTTCATTTTGTGGACAAAAATTTACGCACAAACATAGATTAATTAGTCATATGAAAGCGCGCCACTCCGCTATTTCATAGATTCATAGAACTACAGATCGAAACCGTCGATCGTTTCGGCGTCTTCTTAATTTCGACCGTGTTTGTAACAAAGATTTCAGCAGTATTTTTTAGTTAAAATTAATTAAAGTTAAAAATACCAACTCTTATTTAATAAAATACAATAATGTGTGCACATAAATTGGTGATAAGTAGGTAATTGTTTTCTGAAATAAATGTAACACATAAACAACTGAATATGACGATCGACGTAATAATTTGGCTGTGATACCAGTCTCTGGTGACCGACAGCCGCAGTTAACGTGTTAATAGTACTTCTTAAAACAGTTTTAATATTATATTGAAAATAACAGACGTTTAACGGGCGCTCCTTTACACATCACTCTGTATAATTTGGTATGCCGACAAAATAGCTGTTTACTAACGTAACCACGGCCAAATAGTTTCTAAATAAAATCCAGAACGTTTGGATACATTATCTGTAGTTACATACACTTCGTCCAAACCTATATGCAATCCACGTCATCAATAAAAGGTTACTAGAAGATGACGTTTCACGCGGTGCTGTCACCTCGTACCTCGTATTTTTACAGTTCTAAAATTGTAGACTTTCTTTATGCCATCTAATATGTGCGCAAAATATGAAATATGTCATTTTCCAAACTTTAAACCGAATTACAATTAAACAATCTGGTAACTTTTTTGATGACGTGAATTACATATAGGTTTGGATAGACCGTAGGTACCTAACTACGCGCCTATTTGGCGGTCATTACGATGTATTTAAATTTATTGAGGTACGCGTACTTAAAGAATTTACGGATTATACTGATAAAAGACATTTTTAATACCATATATTAATATGATGTGTTCCGATTACCGGAACATGACGATTGTACACATATGCTGTACATGAGATAAGGACGTTTCGCCCCCGATTCGTTTTGCCCTTGTCTGTTTCGCCCCCGGTAGTTATTTTTGTGACTTGTTATGAAAATAACGCAGTTATAACTGTATTATATAAGTTATTGAAAATTATTCGTTCTATTAATAAATAATAAATTCAGGCGAAGACGCCCGACTAGAATCGCTCGCGTTTACTCGAGCCGGTTGATCAACATAATTACCGTGATTAAAATTATTTCTGCCTTCTTTTAAATGACCTTCCGCGCACCCTAACTTTTATAGGGAAAATTCTGAAAAAGTGTAAGTATAATGATAATGCGCGCGCCGCACTTTTTTGTCGCGAAATTTTGAAAAAAATATGCCCGGAGTATTCGCCTTATTAAATAAATAATTATTTAATTTTCCTAAATTATTCATATCAAAATTTGTTACCCAATTTGTTGTAATCATTGGTATTTATAGCTCAATATTTACTATTAATTTATTAGATTAACAATTTCAGATCATCCTTAATTTATTTTTAAATACATACTTTACAATTTATTTATTTTTTATTTCGAATAGTACCACTATGCTTATATTTGCTATAATTTCGATAACAAAAACGTTCAGACCGACGCGACGTTTTTGTTTAATAGTAAATGTGTAGTTTGTGTTTATATATTGTAATTTGACAGCTGTGTTAGTTTCTTTTCGTTATACAACAAGGTTTAAAATGATCGCTAAAAATCACAGAGTATTTAATCGAAGCGAATCCTTTAGCTTTATTTTAACGAATTTTCATAGAAAATAAAGCTATTGCAGCCTGACTAATGACGGCACCCAGACGTGTCCTTTTGGGCTTTTGGGCGATCTCAACCCCTAGATCACGATAATATAGGTCATTTATTTTAGATCGATCATATATTTATTTATTTATTTATTTATTGATATATAACCAATTTCTTGTGGACACGAGTCCTGTCACAATTTTGATCGTAGGAGGCTGAAATTTGGACAGTGTATTGTATTTACGAAAACGAAGGACGAGTTCGTTAACCAGCCAAATCGACTGACCCGTTTCAAAATGACGGACGTTCAAAAAAAATTCTAATCTCCGTTATTAATCATCGGATCGGTAATGAGAAATGTGTTTTGAAATTAGCATAAAATTCTCTACCGATCATGTTTCTTTCTAATTTTCGATAGAATGCATCGTTTTCGAAATAATCGAAAAAAAGTTATATATATTTTTTAATTCTTATAAATTTCTCTCGTAAATATTATTTTTCAAAAAATGTATTTCTTTAGAGAAAAATTTTAAAAAATGAGTTTTTTGACATGCGACATGAAAATTCAATACCCAGGATTGCACGCGGTCGGATTTTTGTAAGTTTAATTTGGTACGGCTGGTTTTATTAAAGAAGAAAACGAATGATATTATTACATACCTACCTAGATATGTTTCCAAAGTATTATATTAAAAAATAATTACCTGCATTTTCAACAATTCAACTAAAACTTATAGAATAATCGATTGTTATAGTTCAAAACCAATGTCGAGAGTATCAGGGTGTTAGCGTCACATTAAGTCGATTTTTTAACTTTAGGCAACAGCTCAAACAATAATTTTTACGGCTCAATTCGGCTCAAACGTAGCTCAATCGATAACGATAATTCAAATTCCAATTCGTTATTAGGGGTGACATAAACCCGAAAAACCTCACGGCCGAGCGATAAGTAAAATCAATATTTTTATTTCTCTCATACAAAAAAACGGTTTATTTTATTTTTAATTTGTTACTGTTTCGATCGTGAAAAATATGTAATAAACGCCGCGGACATTATATCGACGCAGTTTTTCCAAAAGGGCGTAACCCACAAAAAGTAAATTTTACAGGAGAGCACATTTTGTGTCGTCGCGTAAGATATGATAAGAAGATACGTTTCGCGGAAATACAAATTGATTTTTCCGGTGTATAAAATTAGAATATTGTTACTAGATTTTAACAGACGATGCCTTTGCTTTAGATGCATAAAATAGATAATCCATCAAGAATAATCCATTTTCACAAAAAGTGTGGTTTACGCCCTTTTGGCAAAACGCCATCGATATGTAAGTGTTGGGAAATCCAAATATATTTCCCTCGAAATGAAAATGCGTCTATTGACCTCGATACTGAAATACTTTAATATTATCAATAATAATTATATACAAATGATCTATAAATTAGTTCGTCCACTTGCACCGTTTATTTTGAACAGAATAAAAATTACTTTACACAATTATAATATTAAAGTTAACAATAAATTCCACGTCTGTTATAAAAATTTGTCATTCTTAAGTTGAAATCATCGATAACAACCCAAATTAAAAGTAATTTCTATTAATTGAATTATGTAGGTAGATATATTTACTAATTTCACAGTATACACCAATTTAATGTTGTTCCTAGTTTTAAATTATACGTTCATACTTACTTTTAGAACCTATAAGGTCATTCAAACGAGTTTAATAATAGACATGCATATCTACTTATGTATTTATATTCCATTTACAATCAATACATACCTACTTTAAAATAGTTTCAGCGATAACAAACATCCGCAGCGCGCGGACATTTAAAAAAAAGTTTCATCAAAATTGGTTTTGTTGTTGTGGGTTGCGAATTTTTCACGATTTTTCGGCTTTATTTACTCGACTGAATTGTTTCATTCACTATTCACTTTTGGTATCTAATACTAAACATTTGTGATGATAAAAATCAAATTGTATTGTATAATTTACATTAATAAATGACTTCAAAAATTATAATAAATATTATTACCTATTGTAAACGTCCCTACAACCATGTTTATCCTAAAAATGCACCCTAACACGATCAGTGCCGACTAACATCGGGATAGGGCGCGTACGGACGGTTATGTGCGCGTGTGTGTGTGTGTTACGAACTTGACGTGACGTACCGGCGTGTCATGCGCACTGAATGTATTAAAAAGTAAATTGTTAGGTGCATTAGATTAAACAAGGTTGTTCATATTCGCGTGTACTTAATGTTAAATAATCGAACAAATTAAATACATGTACATATCTATGTAAAATATATTAATTTCATGTTTACCATAATTTCATGTAGGGTAGGTACGTTGGTTTTTAATATAATAGTAATTTATCTATTGTTTTATTTGCAGGCGACGATATCTACGTCTGTCCTCGTTGTGCTAATATTTATAAGGCAGTCGGATCTTTAAAAAGGCACCTTAAGTACGACTGCGGCCGTATTGTTAAACCAATTGTTACTGGTTACATAGTGTCGCCGGCAGGATACGTCTGTAAAGTCTGCGACCGATCTTACAAAGCTTTTGGTTCTTTAAAACGACATCTAAAATACGAATGTGGAAAACGGCCCAATATCGAATGTCCCGTTACCGATTGCAATTACAAAGCTAAAATTAACTGTAGAATGTTACAACATGTTAGAATGGTTCACAAATTAGATTGTTAATTATTTATGCATTATTTTGTCAAATGCATAATATTTAGCGTGGTAAGTAGTTATTTTTGGGATTTTTTGGTTATTACGTAGTTGAAACTAACGTTTATAATTTGTTTAAAGCTGGAAATAGTTGCAATTATAACACACTTTAATTTTAATTACGCTTTTTGTTTAAATAATCATTGTATTTACAAATCGTCATTGATTTTTTTTCTCTTATAAAATTTTTATTTAATTTGTACTTACGATTAGTTAAGAATATATTTTCAATAATTATTTATTTTATGTTATAACAATTATTTTTGGGTTAAGAAGTATATTGATACAGTGCGGAACACAAAAGGAAAATGAGCCACGCCGGTCGGTTCCTTTCAATCATGATCTTCAAACGTAAGCGGAATAATATTAAATGACTAAACTAATAGATCCAGCCGTTTTTCTTTCGTGTTCCACACTGTACAGCAATATACCATTAATTAAATTTTATAAGTTACATTTACTGTTATTATTCTGTATATCGTACAAAGTCATTAATTACATACATTTATATTAATTTGTATATTGTAAAATAGTGTAAATAAACTGAGAAAACAAGGTGATCCTAATACTTTTCTATTAATTATCTTCATCCAATAAATAGGGACAGTCAAGTTCATATGTTTTGTCCCGCGAGATGTGATCGCAGACCAACGAGCGACGTGAGTGGATCAAGAGGGATCAGTTGTTTTTGAATTTAAATAAAAACGGACAGTATTTTTTTTAACCTTTTATGATAAAAACACACAGGCGACAGGACAAAACATATGCACTTGACTGTACATAGGTTTAAATTTTTAAAAAGTAAATTTATTACATACTAATGTTTAAAATAACCATTACATTAACAATTCCTATTTTATTGCCTCATATTTGATCATTTATATTTTAGGTCTTGATCCTAGTACGAAAAAAAATACGATTTACAATTGCACGGCTTGTTATCGATATTATGCACAAGCAGGAAATTTATCAAGACATAAAAAGTACGAGTGCGGAAAATCGGCATGCTTTCAGTGTTTATTTTGTACGGTTAAGGTTAAACAAAAGTACAACTTACATAAACACGTCAAACGCCATCATCCTAATAAAATTCAAGAATTTAAGAAGAAATTTAAAACTATCACGCCCGTTTAGTATATCTATCATTTTATATTTTCTGTAAAGGTTTGTTTTAATCATAAGTTTAAGTTTTTCTTTTGTTTACCAGTTCTTTATTAAAATTCTTTTGTATCAAATAATTTTAAATAAGTTTAATGTGACATTATTATTTAAAAAAATAATAATAAACAAACGGTATTTTTTTTGTTCGACCCTAACTCGTTAGGTGACTTTGGAGCATCAACTGCTGTGGTTATTATTAATAAAGCTCCACGATCACAAACATCCATGCCTACACCAGGGGGTTAATTTCACCACCCATACCGGGGACTCGAGAACCCAGAAACCATCAGGTGAGGGGCCAGTCTTCTGACCACTCGGCCACCGAGTCGGCAACTGTATTTTTATTAACTTTTAAAACATCTACATCTTTAAATACAATAATTAATTACAGATTAATATTGATACCGCCGATAGATGTAGGCATTACCAAGTGTTAAAATTTCCTACTGATTAGTATAATGTAGATGTTTATGTTTACCTATACACAACAAAAACAAAAATACCTTTTTAAATATTAAAATGCACTACTAAATCTTAAAACTAGTTATAAGTACTGCGTTATCTCTACACTTGACGGCAATTACAAATTTTGTGCTGTTATCTACAGTTTCTTTGTCACGCGAATAGATAGGTACCTACACTATTTTTTTTTTAATTATGAAAGATAGATCGTCTAAAACTGTATACAACAAGATTATCAAACTTGATAAATTCTAAAAAATAAACGGGTATGCGATATGTAAGTGATCAAGGAAAAACTAACCGGATAATTGGTGACAGTTGATCTAACCATTAAGGACCATTTTTTCACGGAGAGATAAATTCGCAGCGATTATGCATAACACACTATTATTCTATACGAAAATTATACTCAAAAATGAACTTAGACTAACAAGATTTATAAATTATTGGTTTTACATTTAGTCGTAATATATTACTATATACAGGATGGAGCAAAATAATGAAACCAAGCCTCTCACGCCTAAACGATTTGTTTTTTGAAAAAATCGTATCATTAAATAATCTTAATACCATAATAATAATCATAATCTTATCATTTTGAAACCCCTATTGTAGATGTTCCCATTAAAAAGTATTGTACATAGATTTTTTTTTATAAATCCATATAACAATGTTAAAATAGCTTAATTGGTTTTTGATTAAGCGCGATTATAAAATTGGCAAAATTCGTCTACTCGTCTTCGGTTGTCGGTCTACGGCGCACGGTGAGGTGCATAGGTATTTAACTTTGCATGCTCTTTATCGAAAGAAACGATTAAAATCTAACTTCTTATGAGTACTTCTTTTTATAACACGCATTAATTTATAGGTAATCATCATCAATGTCATAGGTGCGGAAGAAAATATAAGTCTAAAGGTGCTTTAAGGAAACATTTGAACTACGAATGTGGAGTTAACCCCAAATTTTGCTGCCCAGAAAAAGGCTGCGATCATAAGACACATTTAAAAGGAAATCTCAAACGCCATATACTTGCTATCCATAATAATGCTAAACTAATTGATTTAATTGTACAAACTAATTAATTTTTTTGTCGACGTTTTATTTTATTAAATATACAGGTACTACAGTATTGTAATTAGTGTAATTTCTTTGATATATGAACTACATAGGTACCTATGCGTTTTATAATATTGCATCATTGACTAAAAGATAAAAATTAATTTATTAATAATTAAGAATTATTTATGTTAATTTAATATAAGGTAATTTGTTATTGTTATTTGTTTTGTTATTTGACCAGATGAGACGATTTACGCGCAATTCGAGTAACGCGTACTACTAATAGGATTCTATCGGTGTTTAGTCTTCACACTGTAAACTATTGCCAGACTACTGAACGCAATTGCTAGTATTTCGACTCGTGCGTAAAGCGCGCGAGTTGAGATTCTGACGTATGCAAGCGATTGACGCTCGAGTAGCAAATCTCACGAGTGCATGTGGACGAAATATATGGATTAATTTTTTCTAAGGAAAGATAAACGCTAATGAAATTTTACGCAAATTTGATTTTTATCGTTTTCTTTGTGGAGACAGTCGTTACAAAAATTGTCACGATTTGATACATCCAATATATTAAATATATATTAAATTAAATATATTAAATTATATATATATTAAATTATATATATATTAAATTATATATTGATTATACTGGAACAGTATACAATTTTACCTGCCTATCTTTTGAGACCGAGAGAGATGAAGGAGGAAAAAGGTCAGTTGTTAATAGTCGAGGGAAAAGCTTTAACATAATGCTATGTAAACAATAAATGTAAATAAATTTAAAAATTAAAAAATCAAAGTGACAGTTGATTAATTAATCAATTCAGAGAAATGTCAAAAAATTAAAAATTGTTAAAAAGATAAAATAGTGTAAAACTAAAGTGATAAATAGTGTACGAAGAAGAGATACAGCAACAGCGACGTAGAATTGAAAAGTTCAATGTAATAATAATTTTTGTAAGAGGATGTAATTTTGATGGAACCAAATTAGGAGCGAAAACTTTTAATAAATTTTTGATCATAAAGAAATAAGTTTTACAAAAGGCAGCGGCCGTAAGTGGTTTTTATTATAAAATTCTTTTTAGTAATTATACTTATTTTTTTGGGTTTTTCCCTTCGTTAACATTTTTTTTAAATCATTTAATTATGGAAAGAGGGCTCGTTAATGGGTGGAACCATCGAAATGTTCATGGAAATTTATTTAAAAAAAAGAATTGCAGTGAAGTTGTAGGTATTAAATTAGATATCTTAGCCGTATCCTTAAAATTTCTCCGAATGTTCGATATTTTACGTGAATTTAATCATAATTAAATTAATTAATTATTATAATTTAGTCAGTAGATTTTTTTAGTAATGAGTTTAAATTTAGTATGATCTTGCCAAAAATATTTACGGCGCCCAACTAATTGTTTGTTTTTATCCTCAAAATAAAACCCATTGCCCATGCCTCCGAACATTGGTTAATGCGGTCGGATATTTGCGCGGGTCTCCATGACAAGATATCGCCGATTGTGTTGACACCATGTAAATATTTACTCTAGGAAGATTTTTGAAACATTTAGTCAACGGTGCGCCAGTAATGTCTGGCGACTGTGTGCAAAACTTTAATTGGTGCCCCTTCACCCTTACTCACAACAGCAGCGCGCCGGTGGTGTCCGGTGTGTGTCCAAAACATTATTTTTTTAAGTACTATTTCCGCCTCACCTGTAATCTTTAGCGCCTTTACTATTCTGGCGTCTATGTGCGTCGCGCACATTGCACACTGTTAGCACGCCGCGCCGCCATATCTAGTGTTTGTACTTACAGATAGTGTTAGTGTAAGTGTACCTCAAATTACAGTAACCCCTCCCCCCCCCCCCGTTTATCTGGATCTTGTTCATTCAAATTTCCGGATCAACTTTTGGTTAATTTTTAAATAGATTTATACCTATTTATATGTTTTTTTTCATAATAGTGATTAAACCCAATAAAGTATTTTTTAATCATCTTTTTTTAAATGTAATATAAGTAAGTACCAATACAGTTTGTTTAAAATTTTCCGTTTGATTCGTGGTTTTACTGTACTTTTTCGCGCCAGTATTTAATTAAAGAACATTTCAAAACTAAAATGACAATCGATGTTTTATTAAAACGATTGTTGAAAATTAATTGCTGCTAAAATAACTTTATTTACTAATACAACTATACCTTATCCAACCCGCCTGGCGATCACATCACTAATAAAGGTTATTAGATTGTTTATTTGTAATTTGGTTTAAAGTTTAGAAAGTGACATATTCTATAGATGATTTACTTGCGCACATATTAGATGGTATAAAGAAAGACTACAATTTATTAGAACTGTAAAAATACGAAATACGAGGTGACAGCACTGTGCGAAACGTCTTCATCTAATAACCTTGTATTGATGACGTGATCGCCAAGCCGCTTGGATAGGCCGTATCTTTTTAATTCATAAAACCTACCAATTTTCAGGTTACCTTCAAGATCAAAGAGCGTCAGACTATGAATGTGAAAAATGTGGTAAAAAATATAGATGGAAAAGGGGTTTAACACGACACAGAGAGTACCAATGTGGTGTGAAACCTAAATTTAATTGTCCAGAAATCGGATGCGATTATAAAGCACACTTAAAGGATAACCTTAAACGACATATTATAAACATTCATTGCAATGCAAAACTATTTAATTTCATAGTCAAGAATTAGTTATAAGACGACATCAGTATAGAGGTAGTCGTTCATTTAAAATAAAATTTTGTAAATTATCGTTGTAACTTTGAAAATACTGAAAATACATAGTTCAAGTTTAAATGGTAGTTATGCGTCTTTTAAACAAAATACTTGCAATAAAATTTCTCAAAATGTGCATATTATATTAATATCTATTATTTAATAAATATATTGTAACACAAACATATATATACATACTATTAATGCAATCTCTCATCAGATAGACTTGAATAGGAAACGAATAGTCAATAGTGAAGTAAAAGTAGGCACATTAACAAATATTATTTACTAAAATTTAAAAATTTTTTAGCTGTTTTTCAAAATTTTTAAATTTTACGAAACTTAAAGAATTCGTAGTTGTTTGCAAAACGTTATTTGTGGTTTAAAACTTTCTCTGAAAACACTTTATTGAGATCATCCTCAATTTTACTTCGTTTTATGTAGTGATAATTTAAGACCACAATCTAGACGTGATTTCGCAGGGAACTATATCTTTTATAGTTTCGATTTGATGTGTAGAACGACCACAAAAAATTCATGATCGTTAGACAAATTTCAACTACTTTAACATTCTTTTTACAAGATTATTATTGACTTTTTGGCAAGACCAAAGGAAAGGTCCCTGCCTTTTTTTTTATCCTGTAATTTTATGCGGCCTGTTCGTTATGTCGTTTCGACGATGATCTCGATAGAAGAACCCCTGTTTTCACCATTTTTGACGCCATTTGAATGTGGCACCAATTTTGTGAACGCAGTCTTAAATTGTATATTTTTACAATAATATGTTTAAAAACAGTTCTGCGATGAAACTTTCCACAACAATAACGTTCCCATCTTTAGCAACTGTGGTAAGACATACATTTATTATAATATACATATACAATCTTCATGTAACAGATTTCTAACAAAGCAATGCGGTTACTAAAATAAAAACACAAAATTCGAAAATATTACGATATATTTTGGTGTTGATATTGGTCGATAATATAATATGTACTTAAATACGTAGGTATTTGTCACCGAGTATTCAAAATAAAACTTTGTTTAAAATATTTCACTTTATTTTCAGCTTACGGCCAGTGCAAATCAACGCCAAACAATAAATGCGAAAAATGTGGCAAAAAATATATGTGGAGAAGTGGTTTATGGAGACATATGAAGTTTGAATGTGGAATTCATCCAAAATTTAAATGTCCAGAACGTGGCTGTACTCACGTATCAAGCTTAAGAGAGAACCTTAAAAAACATATTGAAAGAAAACATTCTGAAATAAAAGAGGCTAATGCTATTTAAAAAAATAATCCTAATAGGACGTAATAAATAAGTTTTTCTCGTCGGTATTTTTTTATATTATTATCTACTGTTGGTAATTATTATTACATACATATAATAAGTAGGTAAATACATACCTATAATGTTGTATCTATTGTATTGTGTTGATTGCGTATCACAATGATACAGCGAATTAGTTACTATAATTTTCAAAACTGTATATATGCAATATACTTGTATGTATTTATAACCTCCAAATAAATAACATATTTCTGTGCGATAAAAAACTTCAAAATTCAAATTATACTGTTGTTACTTATGTATATTTAACGTTATCGAATTTATTTAAATCTCAAAAAATACACCATAAACAACTGAACCAAATATATTAAGTAAAACTAGATATTCAATTCTGTTTTTGTATTTTATTTTTGTAAGGGTCACTTGCCCCTTCAATCAATTTAATTGAATTAATAGAGTGAATAAAAATCCGAGAACATATATAATTTATTTAATTTCAGATTTATATTACAGAAATTTAGACAAAATACAGTGACCGCCAAAACGTCGACATAAAATGGGAAATATTTTTGATTTTTCAAAAAAACTTTACGGCAATAATTTGTGCTTGTCTGAAAATCTAAAACCAACGAACGCAACATCGAGTTTTACATGCTATAAGTACGTATATTTTGTAGCTTTTTATTTACAATTTCGACAATTACTAAATTACGTGTTTTTTTTTCAACCAGTAACAAAAACCTTAAAATCGTCATTAAAATCGAAAAAATTGGCAGTAAAATACTTCACTGTTTTACGATTATTTTGTTGTTAACGTGATGATAGATACACGTCAACGTAACCTATAAGTAACAATGTCAACAACGAAATGTCAAGTACGAGGTTGCGTGCAATACTGATTTTAGAAATACGACCAATAGAAAAATCCTAATCAAATATTGCGCGATTTTTTAAGGTGTGGTTTAAAGGTAAGCGTACATTATGCCGGGCGCAGTGAGCCGAAGCGGGTCGCATTTCAATGCAACCAATCGCTGGGGTGCATTTTAAATGCCGGGATAACGATTAGTTGCGGAGTTGTGCGCTGCGATGCGGCCCGCTACGCCCCGGCATAAGTTACGCTTACCTTAACTATTTCTGTTCGGTGAACAAGATATGGTGTACAAAAATACGACTTTACGATTTTTTGTGAGAACTCCGCCCACTTCTCGTTAGAACAGTTGTTAGAGTCAACATTGTAGTGCACTGCGCACAAAGTTGGTAATAATCATTTTAGATTTGAATAAAAAATATAATATCAAAATATATTTCTTTACGGCATAGCCAGTAGTTGATAAACTAATACAATTAGGTGAGTTCAAATAATATTAATTAGCGAAGTCCATAAAATACAAAACAACTGTTCCCACGAACTCAAAAATAAGTACCCCCCCGGTCTATTTATGGAACACCCGCTATATTTCGTTAAACATAGAATTTCATCAGTAAGAATTGTATAAATTATTTTCTGTAACGGGAAGCGGTATAAATAAATAAATTTATTGAAAATAAAAATGTTTGTTTTTTAAACATGTTGAATAAGGATCGGTCTGCCGCCGATCTTTAGAAAGTGGATAAAGTGAATATTTCAAGAGTTAAATATTACGTGCAAACATGTTGTTAACTTTTTGGACAAACAAGAAAATTTGATTCATTTTTTTGTTTTAGATTCTTTCATTTACGCTTGTCGCATATGTGGACGACAATATAAAACTAAAAAATGCATGGAAAGTCATATAAGATTAGATTGCGGAAAAGGCCGATTGTTTTCCTGCGAAAAATGCAATAAACGGTATCGACGGAAATGGGATTTAAAAAGGCATCAAATAGTTAGTAAATGTTGTAATGAAGACTTATGTCAATAATATTTATTTATATAATATAGATTGCAGAATTTCATTATAAATATTATAATGATGTATAACTGTATATATTTGTAAATATTTCGAAAATTAAAGTTTATAATTCATAAAATTGGTACTTATTTTTGTATTTAATTAACGTTACCTTAAAGTACCTATGTATGTATTATTACGCTTCATTATTAAAAAAATATGTTTTTATTCTCAACTTTATATTTTTAGGTATTGGAATTCGAAGTAAAAGTTGCGACGGATTTGTTTGTTCTACTTGTGGTCGTCGATATGCTGCAATGAACACGTTAAGTAGACATAAAAAATACGAATGTGGAAAACAAGCTGGCTTCCAATGTTTATTCTGTTCGTATAAAGCCAAACAAAAATCCAATTTATGTTCTCACGTTGCCAATCGTCATCCAAATAATATAAATGAATTTAAAGAAAAATTTAAAAATATTTCATCTACATAAGTGTAGTTGTGTTATTGTATTAATTTAAACGTTTTACCGCAGTTTAACTTAAGAGCGAAGAAGTCATTGTGATGGTTTCAAAAAATATATTCTTTTACATTTGCTTTAACGCTTCAAATCTCCACAGTATGTCTCGCAATCAGATAGATGATAGTAGTGTTCCTAATAGCGATGATGTTGTATGTACTATCGTGTGCGAGTCAATTCTCCAGTGTTCGGTGAAACATCCTTTGCTCGTTTTTCCCACCACAATTTTTGCGGCTTATTTTTAATTTGAGAGTTTTACTTAAAGCTAAACATCGATCCACTTCGGGTCGGTAGGTAGGTTGCAGAGGGATGTATAAAATGTTTTTGCTGCAAATTCGATTTCTTTCAACACGCAAAGTGCAACGGTTAAGCATTCGTTGGAAAGAAGCATTTCAATAAATCATTTAAAAACCATCACAGTAGTCTCCTTTTTTAAGGTTTAATGCATTATAGAAACCACGTCGTCATTAAATCTTTAAACTACGTGAAAGTATTTTTTTCTTCTAATTAATTTTAATTATAATTTAGTTAACAATATTATTGGTACAATTACTTTGACAATACCAGTATTATTAAAATAAATACGTAGCTACGGGTCAAGTCATACTATTAACATACATACGTAACAGAAATGGAAATTAAAAAAAATCTTAAATTTTGTTTGATACTATTTTAAAAATTCATCGTATAAAATTTGATTTGAAAGATTAACGTGTTTTGTAGTTACACATTTTCGTAATTCGAACATTGAAAAATTTTATTTTAATTTAGTTGACCATCGAAAAGCATACTTTAATAATTTGTTTGAATTCAAAAATACCTACGTTATCTGCTGTGCCGAAAAAGA
This sequence comes from Rhagophthalmus giganteus, assembly GCA_036326145.1. NCBI lineage: Eukaryota > Metazoa > Arthropoda > Insecta > Coleoptera > Rhagophthalmidae > Rhagophthalmus > Rhagophthalmus giganteus. Next base: position 45,019,821 of record JARFJA010000001.1, on the reverse strand, counting down.
TCGACAGGTCATTTTCTACGTCGTACGATCTTTAAATATGATTGACTGTAAATTAAATTAATCAGAATGCGTCCTTTATGTGCGAATAAATATTTATTTTAATTTAAATGTACATAATTATTTAAGTAGGTATTAAATAAAATTTATTTAATATTTTTTTTATATTTATTTATTTTTTATGTAGATAATTATTGTTGTGTTATAGTGGATTTTAACATTCGTATGTATATTTCAGGTGGTAAAAATCTTACATTTAGAAAACAAAACCACGTCGACGCCGACAATAATTTTCTAAGTGGACTAAAAACTTTAAAACTATCATCAAAATTATTAAAACCGTTTTCGACAACCTACGCTGTTACAGGTAGGTAATAATGATTGCACATCCTTAAAATTATACATTTTTGCATGATTTTAGAAAAGTATTCTCAAAAGTCGTCCTTAGACAGTTCAACAAATTTCTCTCAACCGATTGATAATTGGAATGAACTTCCATCATATCCTGCATTGGATGCTATTGAACGACAAACGGTAACTGGATTTCAATCATCAAAAAAAGGTAGAATGTTTTATCTCTTCTTTTAAAGTTTAAAATGATACACGTGTTTTTAGAATGGACGAGATTGATTTCTTTGGTTACTCATATCGAGGAACAAAATACTCAAATATTGAATCTTTTAAAAAAAGAAACTAAAATGTTTCGTAACCAGTTTCCAGATGATTTTCCATTGCAGCTTCCATTAACTGATTACGGTCAAATTCAGGAATTGGAGGAGTATTTGTCAGATAAGGATAAGTTTTTAACTTTGGTAGTCGAATTTAGTCTATTTTTTCTATTTATTAATTTTCTATTGCATTAGGCAACTTATTTTTCAACTGTGGAGGGACGTGATGTCACTGGTAAAACTAATACCATTCTGAGAAAATTTCTGAGCAACGAAGTAGCACAAGCGTACAGCTTTCTGGGCACACGAAACGAGAAACGACCTTTTGTAAATACGAAACTAAACAAACTTATAATCTGTAAGTTAGGCATCCAAACATTTTTTAATTATCCAGGTACTTAAATCGAAACTTTGTTAATAGATTCTGTTCAAATTGCATCGCCAAATACTACTGAACTTGAAATTACAAACAACATTAAGTCGTGGTTAAAGCACGCTCCTGGTAGGATGAAGGAAAAAGCCAAAAAGTTTAATATTAATTAGATTAGTACCTAGGTGCTACTTCTCGAATGAATGTTGCTATTATTACTTACTATAATAATTGTTTGAGCAATGACACAGTAGGTTTAAACCAAATATTAAAATTGTTGTAAGTTTTACGTGCTTTTAAGATACGCTTTCATGGGTCGTTCGATGACAAATCAAAAATGTAGGTAAACTTTGTTTCAACCAAGTTGTTCGACTTGCAGTTCAATTCCATCAAAGTCGAACACACGTCTACTTTTCGGTTTCGACTTCGACGTTTTAGTCGAAATACTAGAAGTCGACCGTGCAAACGCGCGTGGGTACGTCGGAGAGATTTGACAATACGATAGTTCTTTGGTTTTCGGTGCTCTGTGGCTTGGGAAAAAAACTTTACTAAGATGACTAACAATAAGCGGTTAGCTAATGACATGTCCTCATTCCCTGACTTATATCAAAATCGCCCATGTTTGTGGAATACTAAACAAGATAAAAATGGTGAAGCAAGAGCTAGCGTACTGGAGACAATGATTCAAGAGACGGCCAAAAAAGACTTTTTTGTCATGAAAACGAATTTCCTTATTCGACTAACGTTGAACGACGTTCGACCTAGGCCGACCCATGAAAACGCGCCTTAAGCGCACCAAGTAAAGGTGGATAGTTTTTTTTATGATGATCTTGATGAAATGAATTAAAGAACATAAACGTCATTTGCGTTATAAAAAAAATGATGCTTATATATCGGGAGCGGGTTTGCCATATGATATTGACGCTAAACATCCACTTTTACATACATTATTTAGTCTTTATATCAGACTTTATATCATTTGTTTAATCATATAAAAATTAATTGTTCAAAAACCTGAAATACAGACCTCATAGTCCGAGCTTCCACCGCACAAAAACTTACGTCATAACACTATAAAATTATCTTAAGAGATAATAATATGATGGGAAATATCCAACCAGTGGCAAACAATTCAATTTTTACTTTTTATTAAATTAATTATTAGGGGTAGTAGTGAAAGAAAATTGGGTTTTTTTGGGGGGAATCGGTTCAAACCACTCGGATTTGAATGATTTTTCTTATAAAATGTGGCAAATTAAAAATACTAAAACTTCTATAGGTTAAAAATTGACGCTTCAAATGGGAAACTTCGTAGAAATTCGAAAAAACCAATTAAAATTATATATAAGTATTTATATTTTTAAAATTTACCTATAGTAACTTTAAATTAATTTAATAAAACATGATTCAAACAAAAATTGAATTGTCTGCCGTCGGTTGGATATTTCCCCACCATATTATTATCTCTTAGATCCACTAAGGAAATTTTAATAGTGTTTTTGTATGGTGGGAGCGTCGACTATCAGGGGAGCTATTTTTAACCATTCGCTTACAAAACGTACATGCGAAAACGACGTCTCAACAAATAGATTTCTATAGAAACCCATTATGTCATCATTTTCGCATGTAAGTTTTGTAAGCGAATGGTCAAAAATAGTGCCTCAGGTCTGTTGTTTGTTAACATAAGTACCTAGTTTCTTACTTAACTTACATTAATAAAAATATATATTTAATGAAACATCTTATTTTATTTTTTAAGTAATTGGACCTAATTAGTTACAATTAGTGTTGAATAAAGATAAGAGAATAAAGTAACTTGTAGCTTATCCAAACCTATACGATGTTCACGTCATCTACAAAAAGTTACTAGATTGTTTATTTGTAATTCGGTTTAAAGTTTGGATAGTGACCTATTCTATAGAAAATTTACTTGCGCATATATTAGATGGTATAAAGACGACAATTTATTAGAACTGTCAAAATACGAGGTACGACGTGACATCACTGTGTGAAACGTCATCATCTAGTAACCTTGTATTGATGACGTGAACATCATATAGGTTTGGACAAGCTATACCTTTAAAAATGCGGTAACTATTCTTTGGTGTGTCACGTAACAGGCGATGCGGAGCAGTGAAAATGTTTTCAAAAACAACACGAAGAAAAGCGGTGACACGTATTATTATTTTTTATTTAATGGACATACATTTATCTATAAGATGATAATTTAAAAAGTAACATAAGCACCTATTGATAAATAATACTTGCATGTCTGCGGTAAAGTTTAAATTCATTTATGTACAGTCGTGGACATAATTAATGTCGCCAGAAATGTTATTTATGGGCGTATTTTCCTTATAGACGTAACACTGTTTCGGTATAATACGTTTTTTTTTCGAAAAATATATTGCCGGAGCTAAACAAGAATATTAAGACACGAAAATCCTTTGCTGATGTCGATAAAATTGTCAAGCTAAATAATGAAACAATGCGCAGGGTATTGAAGATCTGTTGCAAATTACGATTGGTGAAAATCTTTCCAACAACGATTTTAAAGAATTAGTAGAACAACAACAAATGCACAACGAGACCACGAAATTGGCGTTTCTAACATTGTAAGAGCAAAAAGAACTTTTAACGGATTTTCTCAAAACAAGTTTAGTCACTATTTTGGAAATTATGGAGATCAAAATTTTGATAGAAGTTCAAAGGCAAGACGAGTAGTCGTGGATATAATCGACAATTGCCTACTAAACGAAAGAGGAAAAGGCAAACGCCGTCAGATCACTTCTTAACGAAAAAACAAAAAGTGTTAAATGTAGAAGAATCGTCTCCTCGTTTAACGCTGTTTCGTTTAGTGCTTGGTTTTTTGGAACATATCGCGTGCGTTAAACGGGGCCTTACTGTGTATAATATTTGTCTATACGTAGTGTCCAGGAAATGGTGGCGAATTTCTCGGGAGCGTATAAACCACGTCAAAATAAAGTTCCTATAATTTTTTTCTCTACAACGCTCTCCTGGCGAGATATTTACCCCCAAAGGTGAAAAATGAAAATCAATTTTTAAATAACATTTTTATTTTTTGTTGGAATTTAATAATTTTTGGCATAAGTACCTACGTAATAAATGTAGGTCTTTAAAACTGGGTAATTGATTTTTTGATATCTCCTCAGACGAGCCAGGGGTGCACTTCCGCTAACCTCTCTAACCTCAAAAGTTTAAATTTTTGAATGTTTAAGGTCACACTAAAAATTATTAAATTCCAACGAAAAATAAAAATGTAATTTAAAAAAATTGCGCTCCCGAGAGATTCGTCATAATTTCCTGGACACCCTTTATAGATATTTTTAAATATTTAAAACTTCCATAACACAACTTATAAGAAGTACGTAATTATATCTAGTAATACGTTTTACTTTCAGGTAAACTTCTACTGCATCGTTGTCTTCGTTGTGATAAGAAATACTCTTACTTGGGTAATTTAACTAGACATCAACGTTTTGAATGCGGAATCAACCCACGTTATCAATGTAAATTATGTGCGAGAAAATTTACGCATAAACATCACCTCGTATATCATATTAAACATCTCCATTCAAAAAATTAGTTGTCGACAATATTGATATCAATCCTATTAACATTGTTGATTTAGAAAATAAAGTGTGAACTCGTCGTATTTTATTGAAATATTTAACCTAAAATTATGTAAATCTGCATTTTATACCACAATACCATTTGCAAATAATACACTTGAAAGAAGAATTTTTTTGTGGTAAAAGTTGCATTTATTTAAGATAAATAGAAAAGTGTTTACAAAAGAAAACGTTTTTCTCAGGTATGAAAATTTGTTGTACCTATAACCGTTATTTACCAGTGGTGAATTGGTAAATAATCAAACAATGATAAAACAAATAAATAAAACAATGATTACCTTAAAAATTACCTTACAATGCAATGGTTGAAAACGAAACATGCTGTACAAGTTGTAAAAAATTACTAATGTTCAATAAATTTTATTTTCAGCCGAATTTCCATCGTTCTTTTGCTCTCGATGCGGAAGACAATACAGATATCTACATAATTTGAGTAGACATCAGCGTCTTGAATGTGGCGTAAATCGGCGCTACCAGTGCCGTTCGTGTTTTAAGAAATTTATACATAAACATCATCTTCTACAGCATCTTGCACATATTCATCCAAACGATTAATCGTTCTCGAAGAATTATACAATATTTAACTGTCTCGTTAAATATTTCGATCTTCTTTTGAAGTTTTTAGTCATTTTATAGTTATACGATTTTTTATTGAATACCAAAGTTATGATAGTTTAAATCATTTAGTTTCCTAAGTACATTCCAATGCGTTGTTTAAACCTCAATTATATTGCGCGAGTTTACTCGTTACTCGCTTGCAAATTTACTGGCACTCGAATTTACTTACCAAACTCGCGCATTGTAATTGAAATTTTATCTCTCAAATACTATCAAAATAATCAAAAAATACAATATACCGTATTTATTCTGATAAGCGCCGCGACGTTTATTAACTTGACGGCACATTTATAAGGGCGATTAAAAGACGCGATGGGCTTATTAGAAGGCGGCGCTTATAACTTTACTTATTAAAAATAATTATTTAAAAATTAATTTTTAATTTTAATTATTGTTTAATTATTAAAAAAATAGTTTATATACCTAAGTAATAATAAAATACGTTTTCAAAGAAATATTTACAAATTGTTATCATCTTCATCCTCACTTGTTTTTTTTTCTTTATTCATTTTTCTTCTCTCTGATTCAATTTGAACATCACTATTTATGAAAATTTCATTGCTCTTTCTCGATTAATGCGGCTATTATTGGAGGGCAACGACTGATTATTAAAATGACCATTTTTTGGGGGAAAATAAATTGGAGTGCGGCTATTATAAGAATATGGGCGTCTATTGGAATAAATACGGTACTTAATTTCGTTGTTTGTATCTACTACAAATTGTAACTGTTAATTTTTATATTACTTATACATAATATTGTGCCATCGCTATTTATTTCTATATAAAATTGTCTTGTAGCAAAATTGTTAGGTGTTTGACCTTTTCTCGATTGTTCTTTATAAGGCAAGGCACGATTTTCCCTTCATAACATTTCATTCTTGTTTAAACCAAAATGAATGCCGTAATTGTAGTTGAATTAACGAAACGGTACACTTACATCATTAATTTGTAATGACATCACAGTTTACTGTTTATATGTTTGCTATGCTATGGGTACACATTGAGGTTATGTTTCACACTGAAAGTTTACGATAGTTCAACAGTCGCTCAATTCTATTATTATCAAACCGAACACCTTAATAAATACACGTTTTTGTTCTTAATAGAACAGTTTTTTTAAACGTCTATAGACAGTGTATTCACAATAAAATGAAAAACACGCTCGTCGATTTATTACGACTTACCAAGTAAACGTCATTAATGACGAAAGTGCACGGTTTCGTTAATTCAACTATATAGGAGAAAATTACAGTTTTAATCGTAATTCAAATAATACAGACTAGATACCTACCTAAACCTAAAAGGAATTATTAGAAGGCAGTCGTTGTAAAAATCTTTCCTTTCAACAATACCTAGAAGTAACTATTAAATGTTCTGATTATGTAGCTTATGTAATATTCAAACATGGAAATTAACAATTGAAGAGTTAAGTCGAGATATTTTTTTAGAAATGTTGTATTATATAAATATAGTTGTTTATCTTAGTTGTAAGTTTAGGATGACGTCATACACAGTTTATGAAATATTTTCGATTTGTTGATATCTGTTTTGTTTAGGTAATATCCGTATTTTTAGTTACGCCGTCAAACGCGCGAGATAATATATTGAAACAATATCAATATAATCTTCAGGATATTAAAATATTTACTAAAATGTGTATGACGTCATGCTAAACTTAGGATAAACAACCTATATGTATGGTGTATCATTAACGTTTCTTAAATGACTTATATAAAACAATTATAGGCAAATAAACTGAAATAAGAAGGCCACAGTATCTACGTTATCTAATACTAACTACTTTCTAATTTATATGTATTTTGAAATTGTAATAAAATAATATGAAAGAGGAAAATCATGTCATAAGTGGATTATGTGGATAACGCTCGCATAGTTTTGTAAAACAACAAATTCCTAATATGCGTGTTACAAATGTCAATAAATCTAAATACTATATGCACAGCTTTTAATTTAATCCTAGTACTTGTATCTAACAATAAGAATTATTTAACTGCACATTCTTGCACATTCTTCAAATTGTGTAAGAACCTAAAGTTAATCCAACGAGTCGAGACATTTGCGTCAACGTTGCCAGATTATTTTAAACATAATATGAACTTCTTCTATACAGTGTAACGACTGGTTATTATCACATTCTTTCTCAAAATACACTCGTAAATTTGCCATTAGTGCTTTTTGCATCCTGTGCGAACTTCGGAAATTTGTTATTTACGATTACGTGCTAAAGCTGTCAATGACAACTGCAACCTGACTGGCAAGATAATGATAATGATAAGATAACGATAAGTCCAGATAATGATATTCATTAGTTGTTAGTCAAGATAGTGAAAGCATATTTTCAGATGTTTTACTCGAAAAATCGTATCGACTTCAGCCAGGTTTGAACCGGCTAACTGGATTATACCGACGACTACACTACAGATCGTGAAATTGATAATGATACATATTTAAAAACTATAAGGTAAGCGTACATTATGTCGGGGAATGGCAGCACAAAACTCAGCAACCAATCGTTGTCACACAGCAGAGATCCCGACATTGACTCATTTAAAATGTAACCCAGCAATTGGTTGCGGAGTTTTGCGCTGCGATGCGACCCGCTGAGGCCCGCTACGCCCCGTCATAGTGTACGCTTACCTTAATAATGTAAATTATTATTATGTACTTAGTGTTAGATAAATTCTTATTATGTCGATATTCTTAAATTATTCGTAGATAATATAAGTGTTTCGATACCTAATAGATAAGGCAAATTAACTCCGAAAAAGTTCTTGTATTTCTTTTCATAAAAGCCAAACAAAATTAACTTTTGAATCTAAATCAAACTATTTTAAATTTATTTGTATTGTTTTGTTGCAGGGCTTGCACGCTTTCCGTGTATCACTTGTGGGAAAAGATATTTTACAAGATCTTCATTATACCTCCACCAGAAACACTGTGGAAAACCGCCGCTTTATAAATGCGAAGTAAATAATTGTCTATACAGAACCAATCTAAGATCGAATTTGTATCGTCACATGAGGAATAAACACGAACAGCGCCGGTACCGCTAGCGGAAAATTTTCGAAGAATGGGGAAAGCTCGGAAACGAATAATTACATAAATACTTTTTCATTTATTATTTAATCGTGTTGCGTTTGCTTTGGGAAATCCGTAATAAACTTTTAAGACAGACATTTCCATAGTCGGTTGTATATACCTAGGTTACATTATCTCGATCGCTTTTCACAATTTGTAAGTTTTACTCAATTTTATAGATGGCAAGTACTCGGTTTGTCTTCCTCTGCGAACGTCGTTGGTCATGTACTTACTTAGTTTTACTTTCAGAATTTTACTTAAAGCTGAATAGCTTTAAAAAAAAATTCGAACTCTATTACATATTATGATTGATACTCCCAACCTTAAACCGGACGAGCTCTAATACTTAATTTTATTCGATTTTTCGCAGAGTTAATTTTAGCAAACAGAAAAACATGTGTAAAGCTGGGTACAGACTAAACGAACGCGCTGTTCGTGAACGTCGTTTTTTTAATTTTCTGATCGTGTGTAGGTATACATATTGATGAATATCGAAATAACTTTGTAATATTTCTAATTATTAAAATATATTTTACAGGTGAATCTAAAAGCTTGTTCGAGTGTGGCCAGTGTTATAGAATTTATAAAACTAAAGGATCGTTGCGAAGACACATAATTCACGAATGCGGTAAGGAATCTAATATCTATAAATGTAACGTTTATAGCGTAATAATTTAAAAACAATAAATAGATACCGCAAAGTAATCTTCACAATTTGCAACGGTGATTTTCTAGTCACGTACTTGTTAAGGTCGATTCGTATTTACGGACGTTGACATCTAACGCGACATACGATATTTTCGATATTATTCAGATATATTTGAACAATAAAAGTTTCCTTTAGGTATAACATTTATATCCTTGCCCAGCGTATGTAGGTACTTACTGTTATTAAAAATACCCTGATTTGTAATAAAAATTATTTTTAAACAGCTCTTTTTTAGGTGAAATCAAAGGGAAGTTCGATTGCTCGAAATGTAACAGAATTTATAAAAGCAAGGGTTCGTTGCAGAGACATCTAAAGTACGAATGCGGTAAAGAACCTCAATATACGTGTAGTTATTGTCCTTATAAAGCTAAACTAAAATGCAATCTTTTAAAACATATATGTATACGACATGGAAAATTAAAAGTAATGTCGAATTGAAACAATTATCTATAATTGATCCTACAATATACACAGGTTTAAATATAAAGCTATGTACACACAGAAGCAACAAATGGAAACATGCCATTGCGACTTTGGCGACTGTTTCTAACGTTACGTACGCGCAGAGGAAACAAATTCCGTTTATTTCGATGCATTTCATAAAGTAATCAAAATCGACATGTTATCGATGATTTACCTGCACACGTAGTACATGGCAAAGATAGACTACCGTTTATTCATACTTTAAACATACAAGGTGCAACCACGATGTGAAACAGGGGTCTAGTTCAACTCGCCGCGGTCATCTCGCCGCCGTGTCAACTCGCCGCGAGAGGCAAATCTTCGGTTTATTAAAATTATACAAACCGTTGTTTTAAATGCGTATTTATATATTCATCAGCGTATATCGATCACATAACAACCTTTCACGTTAACATTAACCTTTATTTCAACCTTAATCTAACCCCGTGCGCACAGTCTTAATACATAATTGTCTGTGTACACGATTAGGTTAAGATTAAAAAATTCAATTAATCGATTAATTAATTAATTCGAGTACATTGATCTCGTAAGTTTTTATGCATAATAACCAAACGTTTTAGTTATTTTTGAAATTTCTCGTTTTCATTGAATTTCACACAAAACGGCTAAAAGATAGTAGCCTTCTTGTTTTTCAATGTTTCCATTGAAAAAAGGCTAGAGGTGCATGGTCGTAAGTATTATAAAAAGGCTATGATCTATTACCCTATTAAAAAAGGCTGATTTGGCAATTATCCTACGACATGTACGACGATCGATAAATACATAAAAATCCATTTAAAACAACTATTTATATAATTGTAATAAACCGAAAATTTACCTCTCGCGCCTAATTGATATCGCGGCGAGTTGATATGGCGACGACTTGATCTGGTGGCGAGTTGAACGGTGGCGAGATGACCGCAACGAGTCGAACTAGCCCGTGAAACGGTATCATCTACTAACTTTGTAGTGATAACGTGTATCGGAACAAAATTTGATCGGCCTATTCTTTACCGAGTGAGTTTGCAGAATGATTAAAACTAATTTTAAACAAAACGATTATAGTCCGTGCAAAATTATAAAATTCTGACTTTTTAATCTACAATATTTAACATAAATAACCGGCCGTTAATAGATATTAATAATATCTATTATTAATAGTTTGTTAAACTTAATCTAACGACGGATCTGTACTGACCGCCAACTGAGTTTTTGACTGGTTTTTACCGCAAATTCTTCGCAAGTCAATAAGTCAGAATACTATTATTCCGGACATACTATACTGTGTCATCTGCGGTTGCTTAGTTTCTTTTGAAGTTTACCGTCTCGAGAGCGAAACACGCGACACTTGGAAACAGATCCGTAGAAATGAAAATCAACTAGCGTCACGTGACAACTTCTTGTGGGAAACAGGTCACCGATTAACAAAAATTACCAACTGTTGCCTGTGTGTATACGTAGCTTAATATTATGTATCTATTAGATGGCATTTTAAACAACCAGTACTTATTCATATAATTGTATTTCAGTTGTATTTCATGTACTATCCATAAATTAGCGTATTGTCTATTTATTTTTAAAACGTTCTGTTAACATTTCTATCATAGTTCCGCTTTCGCTAAAATCGTCCAAAAATTACCGATTAATAATAATAAAATGCATTTGTAAAAATACTTTAGAAAACAACTCTCTAAACAGCTTAAAACAATTTTGGTCGACTAACGTTAATTTAATTGCCGTTAAATTAAAAAATTAAAAATGCCTCGCCTAGAAAATGTTTTTAGAAATTCGTCTTTTGTTTAATAATTTCGTAAAGCCTTGTTTCCACGCATGCATTGCGTTGGACTTTGTTAGTTCTTGTAGCACGGACAGGGCGAACATTCTGCAACTTTGCGTCCAAAAAGTTTTATCTTTTTTTATTTTTAATTTTCTATTCGTTTATGTTTTTAATTATGTTAATGTTATGCTAACTTACTATTCAATAATTTTGTATATGGATACCGTAATTTGAGTAGGTAAATAATAATTATCTATAGGTTATGTTTAATTAATTATTACAGTTTATTTCATGTTTATTAATTGTACCTAATTTTAACATTCTATACTAAGTTTATCTTTAGATTTATTCAAGTTTTGTTGTAATGTATTTCTTGTGAACGAAGTCATTGTCACACATCATTTAATAAAAAATTGGAATAATAAAAATAATGATATAAAATACGATGATACTTAATGTGATTAATTGTTACTTAAGCATCTGTAACAAATAATTTTTCGTTTCGAGTTCACTTTTACAGTTAAATCGAAATCAATTAATACAGTTTTGTAAAGTTGAACATTAATCTTTTTCATTAAAATAATATAGATAAACGTTCTTTAAATTATTAAAATTCAAATTATATTAAATTTCAAAATGATATTAAAGCTTCTTTTTTAGGTGGAACCCAAGGTAATTTCAAATGCAATAACTGTTCACGAAATTACAAAGTCAAAGGATCATTACAGAGGCATCTTCGATACGAATGCGGAAAAAAACCCCAACATTCGTGTACTATATGTGATTATAGTGCAAAATTTAAAAATAGTCTTCTAAGACATATGTATTTAAAGCATAATAGTTATAATAAAGAATAACAATGTAAAGTACAGTTAGGTACAGTTGGGTGCAAGAATAATGTCGCGAATAACAAGCATTGGGCAGGCAAAATACACGGCACAACGAACAAATCTACGAAAAGTACTTACGACGAAATACAAAATTGAACTTTAAATATTTTGACCATATGACCATATTTTGACCGTTGTGTCGTATGTGTACTCGCGCAATGCTCACGTTCAGCGACATTAATTTTGCACCCGACTGTACAAGATAAATTTCGAAAATGCAAGTTACAATCGAATTATCACGTATAAGGTTTTAGATTGTAGGTATTTCATAAATATTATCTATTTTTGTTCGTTTATTAATTGTTAATCGTTTTTTTTCCGCAGAAACGCGTAAAACCGCAAAAAAAATTATGTTGTGGGTACGTAAGTTTTCTCGATTTTCGTATTTAAACATAACCTAGATGTTCTTTATTATAGTTTATTCATAAGATTTTTAAATAAATAGTTTATAGTGCACATAATGATCAAATGGATGTGCAATATGTTTTCTTTTAATTTTTAATTGCCAATAAACTATGGTTAATAAAAATTAAAACCGGCTCCTTTCAACAATTTTAGGTAAATGTTAAGTAATTAGGTGTTAGGTAATTTTCATTTACATACAGGGTGTTCCGTAACTAGTGAATAACCTTGAAACTGGTAATAGACCAGGTTATAACTGTCCATAATATTACAATCTGAACTTAGTAAAAATCCTGTGGGTTTCGAAATTTTGACACTTTTGTGAATATCGCGCAAATTGGTACCTTTGGTCGGTGTTTTGCGTGCCGTTTCTATAAATAAAAGTTTTTTACTATTTTAAAAACTTAACTAAATGCGCAATGTTTTTAAAATAACTGGCACGTGACTATTTTTTTGCACCATCAACAGTTAAAATAGGGTGATGAAGAGTAAGCGTGATCTAACATTGAAACATAACACATAATCGTAAAAAAACCATAGTACCCTTTATTCAAAAATTCTATAATACTACTTACGTTAGGTACGTGTTACGTTTTGCAATACAATTCTTCAAGAACATTATGCAACAAGCAAAATGTAAAAAACTTTCACTTGAAGAACGGCACGCAAAATACCGACCAAAGGCACCAATTTTCGTGATATTCACACAAATGCCAAAATTTCGAAACCCATTGGATTTTACTAAGATCAAATTGTAATATTATAGATAGCCATGATCTGGTCTATCACCAGTTCCAAGGTTATCCATTAGTTACGGGTTACCCTGTATATGTGTGTGTCATAATTGAACAGAGTTCTTCTTCAAAGTAAACTGGCGTGCTTTTAGTATTAGAAATATGCAGTTTCAGCACCATAGATTCATCAATAAGACATCTAGATTTTTAACAATGTATGACCAAGTTTATTTTACGCGATTTAAGTCGTGTAGTTATTTAAGTGATTTAGTTTTGAATATTTTTTTATTTTGCATGCTTGTTTACTTATTTTATTTTACTTATTTATTTAATTGGGATTAATTGTACCAAACAAATTGTATTAATATAAAAATCTAATACAAGAATTAAAACAAAAAGAAAATAGCGTTAAATTAACCTTAAATTGAAGTTATTTCGTTCAATACAGGTAACCCTCCTACAACACGGTTTCGCTTTAACATGATAAGAAAATTCAAAAGAAAACTGCAAAATGCCGATCTAAAATAACGACTTTGTGGGACCAGCAACCATGATTACATAAGTTATTGTTCGACCGAAAAAACGTCCTCGTTTGATTGTACTGAGCAGCGATGAAGAAGAAAATTATTAAATGAAAATATATATTTTTTGTTTCTTTACGTTTTGTGTTATACATAATTATATTAATTTTCTTAATAAAAATGAAGTTGCTCATAACTGTTCTATATGGAACAAAAAATATACTATGTATATTTGTTTTTAATAAGATTTTGGAACGTAACCCCTCTTTTCGTTCTGGTTCTTAGTCTCATATAACACGGTTTCACACGACATGGCATTTTGCAGAAACCTATCTACCGTGTTATCTGTACCGGGTTACCTGTAGTTAATTTCTGATAGATCTTATATCAAAAACTTTAATATTGATAATTATACTTTTTAGGTTATTCCTTGAATCCGAATAAACCTTATTTATGTTTAAAATGTGGAAAAGCATATAAACAACGGACCACGCTCACTAGACATTTGAAATTGGAATGTGGAAAGGCACCCAAATATAAATGTCAACGTTGCCCATACGTAACCAAGAGAAAATTTAGTTTAGACATACACATCAAAACTCAGCACGTGTATCATCCTTAACTTAATCGCCTATAGACGAATTTTAATTTAATGTATTTATTTAAATTTATAAGCTCTAGGCCATTCAAATTTTATTTCGTTGTACGTCCGTGTTGCGGTATAAAGAAAAACTAGAATTTATTAGAACTGTAAAAATAAGAGGTACGATGTAACAGCACGGTGTGAAACGTCATCATCTAAGTAACCTTTTGTTGATGACGTGTCGGAATAAAATTTAAATAGTCTTTAGTGAGTTCTCATTTTGTAAATATTTTAAACGCATCGATTTTCAAATATCTGTTTAAATTATTTATTGCTTTTATTTCAAAATTGAAACAAAGAAAATGAAATAATGTTCTAGTCATAAACCTGAAATATTTATGTACAATACTTAATTCCGTATTATTTATCTATTAATAATTCGTTTTTAATTAATTAATTAAGAATTAATAAAATAATTAATTACTTAATAACAATTTATTTCGAATAAAAGAGCGCGAGCTTTAAAAATAATCTTTCTTATTTTTTTGTACTTGCATGTTAAATACAATGGAATGAAAACAAGACTGTCATTATTAATTAGTACATTTAGAAATTGTTAATTAAATATATACGTACAGTTGTTATTGCGAGAATTTAAATTTGTACACTTTAAAGCCGGCGCTACACGATGCTACCTTCAAACTTTGGACGTTCGATACTTTGCCGCATCGCGTGGTGTGTATTCTTGATTTGACAACGAGTCGATGGAATTTTCTCTAATGTTCGAAGTAAAACATTCGTTGTTTTGCTGCACGGCTAGACTCCAGCAGATATGTCGGATCAAACATTCACCACACCGTGTCGGAGAAACATTTGTCACGCCAATGGTCGAACTCGGCCGATTCAAACGTTCAATTCAACGTTGAAACCAACGTTCTCAGCATTGTGTAGCGTCGGCTTAAGCGGTGAACAGACCAAGGCGAACGCGAATACAAATTTCATTTTAAATGCTTTCCACTTGACAATCACCTGGCACGTTATGGGCGCGTGAGAGTCGATGAGAATTTACAGGGCAATTCAAAATTCCGTTGACAAACTGGAAGGGAAAGTCGAACATATGGAAACATATCGTCTCAAACGCTGTCCGGAGGTGCTACACGTTGGCGTCGCTGAAGATAATACACAATACAGTGACGACAATCAATAATCAGTTGACAACGTGTTATTTACACTGTGACGCAGGCTCGCTCTGTCCACCTGATGGTCTCATTGACGACGTTTGCGACGATATGTTTCCATATGCCCGACTTTCCCTTCCAGTTTATCAACAGAGATCAAGATGAGAAAATATTTTGCACGGCATTTAGTATGAAATTTTACGTTCGCGTTCACCTTGGTCTGTGCACTACTTTATCCCGCTAGTCACGTGGTAACGCTCACTTTAATGTGAATAGGTAACATCTTTTGAACGAACATCATGCTACATGATGATTCGATTCGACTTCGGAAAAAGATTTCTATATTTTTATCAACTGCAACGGAAAAACTATCAAATTGGTACATATAGTATACCTACGATGAATATCCACCAGAATTATGAAAAATATTTTTCTTGTGAACATTCTATACTTACTCGGTTGTGCTAATTGCGTTTAGTCGGTGCACTTTCCGTAATCGTTCTTCAAGAAACGGCATAGGTACCCTTAAATAATTTTTATATTCTAATTGTATTCTTTGTTTTAGACATTCCTAGTAGCGGCTATCGAACCATCCATCAAGGTTTCCATTGTTCTAGTTGTTTCAAAAAATACAAACACCGTTCGTCATTGTGGAATCATGTCAAATTTGAATGTGGAAAGCTGCCGCAATTTAAATGTACATTTCTTGGATGTAATTATGTCGCCAAACGTAAAAGTCATCTTAACCTACATTCCATTAAACATTTTGAAACATTGTATTAAGTATGCCTACTACATACATATGGGTAGGTAGGTACTTACTATTAAAGGCGATCTGCTAGAAAAGGCGGGAAGTTTCACTGTATATTCAATAAGAGGACGTCTACTAAATAAACTTTTGCATCTACTTTTGATTGTATCATCGTAAATAAATCACAGTACCTACTATTGCTTTAGATTGAACATTTCCAATGCCACACTTTCAATTCAAAATTCACCATCCAGTAATCCATTTTTTAAAATAGGGCGTGTTCTTGGCAAGCTAGATAGTAGAAATTGCACGCGATTGGTTTATCGCTTCGTGCCTGCCAATCGCATGCAATTGCATCCACCAGCTGCTGGGGTTTTAATTTTAAATTTTATGGTAAGTAATCGTATTAAAAGTACCTAATGTACTATGGTAGGTACTTACATTTCTACTTCGTTAAACTTTAGTAATATAAATTAACAATTACTATAATGCAATCAAATTTTATATGTAAATATTGTAAAAAAAAATTACAATAATACACGATTTTTCTTCATTTCAGCTAAAAAATTTAAACATTGGTCTACATATTCGAAACAATCGATGTCGGATGATAGACATTCCTGTAATCAATGTAACAAACAGTATCGCCACAAAACGTCCTTACAGCGGCATTTGCGTTACGAATGCGGAAAAGAACCACAGTACGAATGCCAGGTGTGCCACCACAAAACTAAACATAAAACCAGCTTAATCAAACACATTTACAATCATAAAAATTTTATTTCCAGCGATTCGTTGAAATTTTTTAATTTACTGTAGTTACGTTTAAGGAGCGTAGGGGTGGGTAGTAGTATTACATAATTTAAGATTGAACGACGATATATTCTGTCCGTTTAGAATTTAGGATAATACAGTGCCGCCAATTCATCGTGGCCGTTTCAACGCAGGCTTTTCAGCGTCGGCACAATTTATCGCTGATAAATAATTAATTAAAATTTGTATCACCATTAGTAAAAGATACTAGCCTAAGCTCCCCTCATCTACGCTAACCTGAGAGCTTGCCTCATCTGCACTAGTTTAAACTCACCTTATTAAGAGAATCGGCAATGAATCGGTCGCAATAAACTGGCGGCGATGAATTGTTTCATTCCGGAAATTTATAGCTTTATTGCTCATTTAACAGTTGTATGCTAGTCACATAATGATTCAGAATCCATTACAATGTTCTAAGATGTACAGAGAAAATGTAATAGCTAAATAAATATTTGATTTACGAAACCCTATCCAAGAAACAAGAAACTGTTTTTAATCGTGGAAGGTTGTCATGAGTTTTTTTTTTATTCTTTTTTATCTATGTAATTTTGTATTAATAATGAATATTTTAAATCACCCTTTATAGCAAACAACTGTCAAATAAGCAATATCGCTCCTTGACATGATCCCTTGGGATCAAGGGAGCTTGTTAGTGGAAGGAGCGTGGAAGGAGGGATGTATTTTGTTGAAAAGTTTTTACTGTTTTGTTGTAATGAAGTGGAACGATAGGGAAACTGTTAGATTTTTAGAATAAAAAATTTGTGTGTAAACACCTACTTGCCTTGTGTCTGGGAAAGTTAAGCACTCGCACAACTGACACACAACGCCTTAACGAGGGTACGGGCGCAACTAGATTTGTGACTATTATTCGATTAGAGTAGCGCAAATTAGACACTTACCGCAGGCGCTTCATACCCTCGTTATGACGTTGCTGGTACAAGTAACTTAACCAGTGTAAACGCTGCTTAAGTAATAGACGAAAGTCGCCGTGGTATCCATTTTCCATTATCCTCGTCGACAAAGCCACAGATTAAAAAATGCGGTTTCTGTCAAAATTTATAAAATTACTTATTTTTATACTAATGTTTAATGATTTAATTGTAGTATTTATCTGTAAAAGTAACAATTATAAATGTTAATCAGATTTTCATTAAATAGCAATTTTATTTATTAGTTCAAAGATTGTCGATAACGTAATGATCTATGGTATTTTGCTGGTGCGTTGCCGGGACCGTCACTACAATTTTAAAATAAAAACAATAAAATGGCATTTTTGAAGCTTTTATTTACTTATTTATTTATTTTTATGTTATGTTAAACTATTAAATACTTTTCGTTCGAAAATTTACAAAACGTCGTTCATTACAAAATTTTCCAATCTTTTGCAGGTGGAAATCGACGTTTCCAATGGCATAAGGTCCAAACTAAATGTCAATAATGAAATCGCGTATGCGTAGGTAATTCATTATTTTAGGCTTTGTTTTACGTGGAAAGCAATATTTCTCGTAATACAGAATCAAAACAAAAAGTTTCAGTTGGGTCAAAATTTTGCGGAAAAACGATGGACTCGACAATATTGACATTACAGATAATAGAAAATTTTTCTCAAGTTTTCGCAAAATGTGTACTTAACAAAAACGCGTGTATTTTGTCAATTTCCACTTTGCAAGAAATTTTCGTGAGCGACTTTTATACAAATAGAAAGCTGCTTCTGAGGTCATTTCTGGACACCCTTTGTAGAACACGTTCTTTTGCATAATAATTTCCGCAGATCAACTTTAAAAAAAGAAACTGACAAGCTAAATCCATTATTAAATAGGAAACAATTTTCAATTAAGATAAACTTTTGTTTACCATGATAACAATCTACAACCAGCCCTTAATATTTTACTAATATTATTATTGAAGTTTTAGGAATGATTGCTTATAAGTGTTTGAAATAATTGTTCATAATAAATATTTAAATTCAAATGGTCAAAAATTTAAAATATTTATTTATTCGTGTATGAATAAATCGTAAGTATCTTAAGTAAGTTAAATATCTGGCTTAAATCGAATAATTATGTCCTAGAACAAAACGATACAAAAATATATAATATGTACACATAAACTTTATGTTCACCTCAGACTTCCAAAAATTGTTCTTTCATCAGGATCGCAGAAACGCGAAAAGATTTAGTCGGCTCCCTTCTTTAATGATGCACGCGCCATCTATAGACTATAGTTGATGATAATTATAGTTATAACATGTACTACAAAAAAGAAATCTGTAATATTAACTGGGCGTCCTAAAAAAGGAAATCTGTAATGTTGATTAGGCGTTACGAAAACAGGCATTTGAATCCAGTAAACTTAAAAAATTCATTACAGATTACTTTTGCAAATAACAACTAATAAAAATTACAGATGCCTGTTTTATAAAAAAGGAATCTATAATTTTTTTATAAATCAATGGATTTTTACTTCTGGTATCTTGATATAAAATTTTAATCTTTTTTCTATTCTACTGGTCTTTGAATTAATTTGTTATTTTTCATATACCTATCAATTGAATACAAATCGTTTTCAAAATTTTATACATAATCAAATTCATTTTTCATTTTAATTCATTCAAATTTTATTCATTTTGTTCATAATAATTTCCGAAATTGGCAGGATAGGCTCCTTGCACAAGTTTGAAATTCGAGTAAATCATGTTAAAATAGTATTCCTAGTGAACTATTTTTAAATTTCGCGGATTTCTGTTGGTACTACTCGTATATTAACGTCAATATCAGGTTAAATAACAAAGGCAGTGACGTACTGCAGTAAATGATTAAATTAAAATAATAATAAATTAAATTAATAATATTTTAATGAAAACATGTTCAAAAATAACATAAGTGGTAAAATACGTGAAACTGGACGTAATTATTTATATATGTAACAGCAGGTATAATATTTCGTTCTCAAACAATTCAGAATTCCTTTTGCCTAATTTATCACCGCTACTGACTGCAAATGTTTTCATGTGATACCAATAGAAATCCGCCGCGAAATTTAAAAATTGTTAGTTGGGTATTTACACGATATTAAAAAAAAGTTTTATAAAATAGTATAGTAAAAAGACTTACTTAAACACTTACCGGCAACCACAACTACACGTTGTATTCAAAATTGCATAACTTTGGACGTAGCAAGGTGTAAATTTCTATTTTAATAAACACTGGTTTTTGTATTTCTTGGTTAGGTTAATTTTCTAACCTTATTGCAATTTGCAACTATGAAATCGTTATATTTTTTCTTTGTAATGAAATGTCTTCACCAAAACGTTTTAAAGCGAATACTACCGAAAAACGTGCCGATAAATTAGATAGAGAGCAGTTCGATGTCCCTTGCTATAATTTGGCCAACTTTCTGTTAGGTAAACTTTTAGTACGTAAACTTCAAGACACAACTTTAAAAGGTAGAATCGTTGAAACGGAATGTTACTTAGGAAATGAAGATAAGGCGTCACATTCAGCTGGTGGCCGGTAAGAATTACTGAATAAATCTTTTAAAAATGTTCAATGATTACTAAATTTTCTCCGTTAATTTTGCATAACATGCACATAAATATTAATAAGTAAAATAATGTATGTATAATAAAATATTAATCGCTGTAATTTTTAAATCGGCAGCAGAACACTTGCAAATGAACCGATGTATATGCAACCGGGAACTGCATATGTTTACATGACGTACGGTATGTACCACTGTTTTAATATATCGAGCACCGAGCCAGGCGCTGCAGTATTATTAAGAGCTTTAGATCCAGTAGAAGGTGTTGCTATGATGACCAAGTTACGCTGTGGTAAACTACTTACAATTTTAAACGTAGATAAATATAAAATCTTATCAATTTTTAGAAAAGCGAAAGAAATCTGTAGTAAAAGAATTTAAAGAACATGAATTATGTAATGGTCCTTCGAAACTATGCATGAGCATGGACATCAATAAAATCAAATGTAATAAACTTGATCTGTGTGAAAATAATGATATGTGGATCGAAGAGGATCTCAATTTCGCAATAGATTTTAAAACTGTAGTTACATCAAGAATTGGTATTAATTCAGTTGGGGAAGAATGGGCAAAAAAACCCTTAAGGTTTTACATATTAGGTAACAGAAGTGTCAGTAAAAGAGATAAAAATGCAGAGAATTTACTTACTTTTACTTAATAGTTTACAGCGATATTATTTTATTTGAACTTTAAGATTCGATATTTCAAATTTAGCATATTATGTTACAGTAGTTTTGAATTATTTACAAAATCATGTTTCTTATATCGCAAAAATTGAAAATAAAATTAGGTGTTAATGTTTGTTTATAATTGCACTTTTAATTAAATATTAAAACTTAAAACAAATATGTTTTGGTTTTGTGTTATGTACACTTGTTTTCTAAAAAGGTTCCTTTTATCAATTGTTAATGCTATAGCAAAGAAATAAGTTAAATTTATATCTACAAATATGTAGTTACTAAATAACCATCAAATGGTGCAAATAAAGCAGATATTTTTCCTATGTTCATCAATTTCTCCAATTTAAATAAATTTCTTTATTAAAAAGAAAATCTTTTATTTTAATAAAATAATTATTAAGATTTTATATAAAATTAAAATTGTATTTATCATTTTTCATTTAACATTTCTTTTAATATAACTGTTACTTTGCTCATGTTTGCTCGTTGTTCGGACTTTTTAGCAATTATTCCTAGTAATGCTGCAAAAACCTTTACTTTTCCATTTTTATATTGTTCTATGATTTTTGGATTTTCGTTAATAACAACTTTGCAAATTTTCTTAATTTCATTGTCATCTGTAATTTGAGCCCATCCTTTTAAAGCAACTACCTATGATAATGATAATAATACAGTAACTATATTTGTTAAATAAGTAAATTTGACTTGCCTGCGAAGGAGGAGACACATTTCCATTGAGTAGTTCACTTAAAAGCAATTTAGCAGTTTGCCTATTAACTATACCATTTTTTAATAAATTTACAGTTTCTCCCACATAACTTCCATTAATTGTACTAAAAACAAATTTAATAGAAATATGAAAAAATTAAACCGAAAAATTGCTTACACAGAATCAAGACAAATATTCTCTTTATATACTAAAGTCAAAAAATCATTTATTAACAAATTAGCGACTAATTTTCCATCTGCATTTTCTCTAGTTGCTTCGAAAAATAAAGTTAGTAACTTATTTTCATTCTGCAATCGTTAAAATTTCATTCACCACTTCAAAATTCATTTCATCGATAACTTTTACCACTAGAATAATTGCTTGTTCTAAAGTTAGTCCGTAATCGTTTTTAAGACGTAATCGAGTTTGATTAGGAAGCTCGGGCAAAGTCGATTTCAATTCATCAGAATTTACGCAACCCCATTTTACAAAACCCATTGCAATATGTAAAGGTGGTAAATTTGGTTCCGGCATATACCTGTAATCCTAAAACTTTGCATTTTATTGGGGCCTCGCTACTTCATCTACCCTATAAAGTACCTGCTTTACTTCCTTGTCACGCATCGCAACTGTTGTTTTACTGGTAGCGTGCCAAGCTCGAGTTTCATTCACAACTACTTTTCCTTCTTCTAATAATTTAATTTGTCGTGCCACTTCATAGTTAATGGCACCCGTTATTGCACGAACTGAACCAATATTTTTAACTTCAGCACGTATACCTAAAGGCTCGCCTGGTCGATTTACGGATATATTTGCGTCCACTCTTAAGGCACCCTCTATAATTACAGAAGTATTATAAAATGTTGTGACGTAGAATTTGTCTACCTTCCATTTTACAAGAGCATGTTTTTAATCGTTGTAATATAACAACGAGCTCTTTAACTAAAGCTGCAGCTTCTTCTCCATCGGCCAAATCTGGTTCAAATACTATTTCCATAAGTGGAATTCCTGCTCTATTTAAATCTACTAAACTGCGATCTTCATCGTGAAGACTCTTTCCACTATCTTGCTCCAGTTGTATTTGTTTAATGTGTGCTCGAGTCATATAAGCAGTTTTATGTATACCGGGTGTATAAACTTGGAACTGTAAAAAACCGTCAATTGCTAATGGTGCTCGTTGTTGAGTTATTTGATATCCAGCCTATGATATTGAAATTATACTGTATTTCTATAATTGACTGTGATATTCAAAACATACAGGTAAGTCGGCATAGAAATAGTGTTTCCTATCAAACATCGAAACAGGATTTACTCTACAATTTAAAGCAAGTGCAGTAAGAACGCCTGCTTCAACACAACGCTTATTTATAACAGGAAGAGTGCCGGGAACTGCCGAATCAAATAAAGATACATTAGTATTCACTGCGCTAGAAAAATCTGTCCCCGATCCAGAAAATAGTTTACTATTTGATGAAATCTGAGCATGTACTTCAAGACCAATGACGCTTTTCCATTTATTCCTGAAAGTTTACATAATTTTGAATGTTATAAAATAAACTTAATTTAATATTACTTTAAATTATTATTCGAATATTTTTTATGAACAATTGGAACCCAGCGTTTTGTAAATTTAGTAGCCAACATTATTGTAGATTTTAAAATTAAGGTTAGGAAGATCTTTTTTTGACAGCCTTCAATTGGTAGTTGCAATGCCTAGTAATGTACTGGAACTACTAAATACTTTCTGCTACTTTACATAATAAATATATTCCCGTTTTTGAATGTGTCTCCGCCTAGTGACACAATTATAAAAATTTGGAAAACGTGATAGTGCGTTTTTTTAAGTCGCCTGTCAAACTATAAATAACAACACTATGTATTGGCCATACAAATTTCATTCCAAAGCACGTCATCACTCATACCTTTATTTTTATAGTACTAATAAATTGTAGTCTTTCTACAATTCATTACTACAATATTACTTACAATATTAGAACTAATGACTATTTTTACCGAAACATCCTGTAAGATTGCTACAAATTGGCATCCAAGTAATCGGGCGAGTTCAAACCGTCTTAGTATCTCTGAGCTGAGCTGAGCTTAATTAACGGTTGCGTTTGAACGTTGCGCTACGTTGCAGCTTTTGCTCATTTGATTATTGTTAGTAACCATCTAACTGTAAGCAGAGAGAGAGTCTCATATCAGAGAGTCAAGTCTAGATTAGTCGGCATGGTTATTTACAAGTTATATTTATGTTACATATGGATGTATTAAATACGAGACTTCATATTCAAAAGGATGTCATTTGCGCCAATATTTGGTTACGATATTTGCAACAAATAATCGTAGGCCATTACTGTTTCGTGAAGTTCTGCTTGTACACAGAATGACGAATTGGCGAAATTAAACTAAAATTAAATAGCATATCTTAATAAGTATGATACGTAAATAAAAATATAATCGAACGTAACCCAAATATTTGAGTCGTTGAACGTTTCCATCTCGTGACGTTTTCTTATTGGTCGAACTGACATTCTGTCGTATTCGATAGGACTTTTGTGACAGATGTGTTGACAATTTACAATGCAAATATAGATTATTCATTATAAAATAATTAATTGAGTTTTGTGTTTACAAGTATTATCTACAAAAAATTACGAATAACAAATAAATATGATAAAATTATTCTCGTTAAAGCAGCAAAAAAAGGATGGAGAGGCATCTCCAAAAACTAATAATCAAAAAAAGGCCTCTGCTGCACAACTTAGGATTACAAAAGGTAAAAAGTAAATTTTTGTTGTTACATTTATTAGATAATGTATTTATTATTTTAGATATAAATGAGTTAAATCTACCAAAGACCTGTAATACGGAGTTTCCCGATCCAGATGATTTATTATCGTTTAAACTGATCATATGTCCGGATGAAGGATTCTATCGGACAGGTCGTTTCGTATTTAGTTTCAAGGTTGGACCTAACTACCCTCACGAACCACCGAAGGTTAAGTGTGAAACTCAAGTTTACCATCCTAACATCGATCAACAGGGTAATGTATGCCTCAATATTCTACGGGAAGATTGGAAACCTGTTTTGACCATCAACAGTATCGTTTATGGCCTACAGTATCTTTTTTTGGAACCTAATCCCGAAGATCCTTTAAATAAAGAAGCTGCAGAAGTGCTTACGACTAATCGCCGTTTGTTCGAACAAAATGTTCAAAAAGCTATGCGTGGAGGATACGTGGGTGGTACTTATTTCGATCGTTGTCTTAAATGATTCTTCGCTTTCATTGACTGTCACTATATGCCATTTTGTTAGATGACTACTGATAATAACATCATTGTAAATCCTCAAATTGATGGTGATTACTACTATAAGCAACTTTTTAAGTGATTTGTTAATGTTAAATAAGATAACATCGTTGCATAAGTTTGCACTTTTTATTTATATTATACATTTAGGTCCATCAATGGTCACTGTAAAAGATCACAGTATGCAGATTGTTATATCAAATATTTGAATTATTGTAAATTTAATTAACGTCTATGTCTATTTTTGTTAAAGATGAAAGTACTTTCTGTTAAGAACATTCAAGGCTAAAAAAGGAATAAAATGCTATTTTTTATTTATTTACCGCTTTATAATTTGGGAGGTTCAGTTATTATATGACAATAAAAAGGCACTTAATACATAATCAGTACTAATCATACAAAAAGAAAAGAATAATTGAGTAGATTTTGTTATTAAATCAGCAGCTGTACATATAAGCAGTAATCACTGGACTTAATCACTAAGTCACTTGTCAGTCAATAAATTAAAAATCGGAACACGTGATGTTAGAAGATGCAATTCATGAGCTTCCTATAGATCCTCCACCTCCAAAATTAAATGTTGCAGGAACGGTTTGTTGAGTGAAAACATATCCTGAAAATAAATAAAAATTGTATGTTTAACAAATTAACTCGAATTTATTTATTAACAGTCTTCGTAATCAATCAATTGAAAATTGTGAACATTTGATGGAAAACTGAAAAACGTGCCAGAAATTAATCTTTATACTAAAAATGTATCGTTTGAATGAGGAACCCAAAAATATTTTTTTAAATGTTTTAAAATAAATGTTCTTTAACCCACATAGATTTCAATATAAATTGTCGTCGGCAGAAAATGGTAAAGTACCTACTTAATAGTAAAAAGTTGAGAAGCAATTTATTAAAAAAAAATTTTTTTTTAATTTATCTTAAATGCCAATTTTTTATATATTTAATAATCTATAAAGCCTGATTTGCACACGTCGAATAGTTTAGTAATTTAGCACTCAAACCATTCGGACACCATACATTAATCGAGTCATTTAGTTGTAGGTCGAGTAAGGTTATTAAGTAGCGTCCGTCGAGTGCACGATTTAGTAAGATCTGCTCCAGTTGAGTATTGCAGACAGGTTCGTATAATCGGATGCATTAGTAAGTAATAAATTTACTTCGATTTTGAGAAGTTCTCTAAAGCAGTGGTCTCAAACTTGCCGGCCCCCAAAGCAATTTTACATGACCCGCAAACAAAACATTTGGTTACCACCTTCCTGGTTCAAATCTGTGATAATTTCTTAATTCGAATTTGTCACCTCGCATATGTAGGCCTGGAGGTGACCACGAAAATTTGGACATCGTAGTACCCACTGTCAAAGTTGTTCAATTTTTGGTCTAAGGTAACATATAGCAATCTAGCAAGAAATTTGCATTTTTGATAAATGCATAATCTACAGATCAAGAAAATATAGCTATCTGACGTCCTTGGCACTGTTTAACTGTATAAGAGCAATTTAAGAAAAATATTAGGTAAAAAATATTTTGGTTAACTTGATTATATAGATAAAACTGGTGGCTATAAATAAATTGTGTATTTTTTACATGATTAAATTGTTATAAAGAAATAAAGCAACAATTTAGGCGTCAGATGCATATATAGCGGTTAATAAACAAACAAAATTAACAAATTTTATAAATATCTAACGGATTGCTATAAATTTTTCGCCTTGTTTTTAGGCTGACCTGTCTAAGGACAGCACATTTAGAGCTTAGGACCCATCTAGCCGAGTTCTCTATATCTGAATTAACAATATTTTACACAAAATAATCAGACTGTTATTATACCCTAATTTATTGTTAATTTGTCCAGGCCTAATGTTACACTATGAATCATGGGTTATCACCAATGGTTGTTTTTTGACAACTGGGTGTCTACAGAAAACAAATAATGAAAAATCATGACTACGTTCCACAAAAAATCATGACCTTTGAGGTTACTACTGCTGGTAAAAACTAAAGAGAGATATACTATTTATCGGTGAAACTCTGCCCCATTATGTGGGAAAATATGCACGTTTCAAATTATTATGAATATTGCATTATCATCAGATAATTATCAGCCCTTTAATAGCCAAAACAGTTGACAAACAACTATAATATAGAAAATCATGACTTTTACAGGATTCGCAGGATCTGTAGACATCCTGGACAACCTTATCAATGGCAGCCAATTATATTCATTAAGGTAAGCTTTATAACTTTTCATTCGGTACTTGTTGCAATGTCTTAGTCGATGGAGATAGTTAATCGAGCAAAAAATCGAATTAAAAAAGATTTACTACATATAAACCAGGTGAGAAACCATCCTCTAACCAATGGTTACGTTAAACTCTTTGTATTACGGCAACTGGCAGGACTTAAAAGTTCTCTAGAATTTTAAAGTTATTTTAGCCAGATGTCTTATAAGACTTAATGTTGACCATATTTGTTAAAGATAAATTGTTATCAAAATTTTATGCAGTTTTGCTGCTTGCAAACATTTGATAAAATTTGTGGCACGTCTATTGTTAATTTTAATTTCAAAAAAGTCAAATTGTAAACGGAAAGTTCTTACTTTGTACAATATGGCCTTTATTATACTAGTGACAGGAGAAAAGCAGATGTGTCAGGTTAGTAAACTTTACTGTGTATTAAAGAACAAAGGTTTTGAAATTTTCAATGAAAAATCTCTTATTTTGCAATTTAATTAATTCAATTGTAGAATTGAAAAAGTCAGAAATCAAGGGTTCCATGTCATTTTTATGTTCAAACTAAGTACAGAAATGGGAACTACATATATGTTATTCAAGATAGGTTCCAATACAGCTCATCAATAAAAAGTTATTAAATTATATATTTCTAACATTCAGCTTAAAGTTTTGAATGTGGCATATTCTACCGATGAAAAACTAAAATTTATGAGTACTGAACAAATATGAAGTTTTATTACGTGTATTAGAATCAATCTTGAATAATGCATACATAAACATACTTACAATACAGTGTTCTTATAACTGTAACAAAGCAGTTAAGTAATGTGAATATTTTTGGAATTTAATGTGTATGAAATTTTTATGTCTGCTAACATTAAAATATCTGAAAATACATGTTCTTACAATTATTAGACTAGGACACCTTATGATTCCCTGAATTTCCACCATACCCGCATAACCATTTTCAAATTTCAATTTCTGTTGATACAACTTGTATATATTAATGTCAATGTCAAGATAAATAACAAAGGCTGTGACATTCTAGTAAATAAGTAAATTAAACTGCTAATATTTTAATATAAACGTGTTGAAAAAAACATAAGTAGTAAAATATGCGAAACTGACGTAATTATTTACAAAGGCATGTACTTCGAAACTCGAACAATTCAATGTTGCCTAATTTATTGCCACTACTGACTACAAATGTTTTCAAACGATACTGACAAAAATCCGCCGCGAAATTTGAAAATGGTTATGCGGGTAGTGTTTCATATGGATGACTTTTGCCAAAAAGGCGTAACCCACACTTTTTGCAAAAATGAGTTATTCTGTCTATCTTATGCATCGAGGGTCAAGATAGCATCTGTTAAAATCTGATAATATTCTGATTTTTTCCACCATAAAAATCGATTTGTAATGTGCTCTCTTGTAAAATTTACTTTTTGTGGGTTACGCTATTCTGGAAAAACTGCATCGATATAATATCATATATTAAATATAAAATCATGTTTATCTCAAAACTATAAATTTTGAGTTGTTACGCTGCTAACTATACAAACCTCCTTGTTGTTCTATTTTCTTACTCTCTCTTGATGCTTTCCTTTGATCGGCTAATAGGCTAACTTCCATAAGAGCTTTACTTTGTTGTTCAGTTAAATTTGAAGTTAAAGCTTGATACCAGTCAGGTTCGGCGCTTTGTATTCCTACAATTGTCGTAAGAATTGTATCGAAATTAAAAAGTACAATAATACTAACTTTGCATAATTTCTTTAAAAACCATATATTCATCTACTTCACAATCATCTTCATCAAGTGGTGTAGTGTATGTTTCTAGTGCAGTTTCCTCATTGGGTTCATAATCGGAATCGGAATCCGAGTCATCGTCGCCTTCTGTAATATTAGCAGATATCTGCATTCCACTAGCTGCACCTACATTAACTGCATGTCTTGCCAAACTATCCATGTATTCCTGAAAAGCGTAATAAATTCCGATAATCATTAAATACATTTTAAATTCGATAATCTCTTACCTGACCATGTTCGTCGATATCGTCTTCATCTGAGCTTAACACATCTTCCACGTCACCATCATCACTTTCACTTTCTTCCTCTTCTTCTGCCTCCTGCGCCTTTGCCGCATAAGCTCTTTTAAGTCCATCAAAAAGCAACACAATAGCCGGCACAACCTGAGGTGCTAGTTCTAGTACGGCATTAGGTTTACTTGGCATACTAATAAGAGTGCACAAGCCTAAAACACACATCTTGCGATCGTGGATCCCTAAAAAGCAGTCGACATCGTGTAACCATTGCTTTATAAAATGAGAAGTAAAATCTGGCAATTTTTCTAGCACCGAAAAAAGTAGTTGAGGATTATAATATAAAGCAGCAATTAAGACTTGTAGACACATGGTTCTTAATTCACTAGTCCGCACTTCTCTTAATAATCTGCAAAACAAAAACGTTTATAGCTTTTTATTAATTAAAAGATATTTTCATTAATAAATCTAAATATAACCTCGTAACAATTGAATCGACTAATTATGATCGCGCGACAAATATGAAATTTAATTAATAATTAAAATTAGTTAAAATTTATTATGTCTAAAATTGTTTAGTGAAACTATTCGAACAATAAACGAAACTCAATATTTCGTTGTGAATTGATTTTCATTAAATTCTTTTCAATTAAGTTTATTTAATAAGTTTTATTTTCTATTAATAAAATTTCTAATTTGTCCCATTTATATTTGGAATGAATATTGTTTTATTTATTATCTTAGATTATTTACTCATAAAAACAAAAAAACTGCAATTCATAACATTTAAAAGACTTCATATTCGTTAGGTCAAGATTTAACTGCCGATTTTGTGTTGAGGAACATATTTAAACATTTGAAGACTTACGAATGACTTATCAGTAAAATAAATAGGCACTATCTATTTAACTGTAAGTAGTAAACATTAAATAAATGCTTACCTGCTGGCTGCTAATTCTACAAGCAGCGGTGCGGCTCCATCGATACGGCCTCTGCACTGCAACAAAACAACTTCCAGTAGCTTGGCAGCATGAGATTCTGGATCTTCCCCACAATCTTTACTTAAAACTTCCTTGCACATATTATAAATTGCTAAAAGTCTCTTTTCATCGGCTAAAAAGCCATCGGTGTCTACAGTAATGTAATTATGTAAAGACGGCATCATATCGGTAAAATGATCGAAAGCATTTTTCATGAACACTTGATGATAAAGAAGCTCAAACACCTTCCACATGTCTTGAGAAATACGTTTACAAGTTAAATCGTAGATAAGTGTTAACACTTCTTCATAAAATTCTTGTACTTCGTGTTGTAGCACGTGAGCTATAACTTGTAACACTGTTGGTTCCAATTGACTTAGAATTTCAGGCTGTTCTTCCAAAACAGTTAATAAGGTTTCGATTGTATTGAGCAAGCCCATGGCCGTAATTGCCTTTTCGTCCGATCCCTCATCTGTATCTAACACCTGACTAAATGTCGCAGCAAGATGTTGACAAATTTCCACAGCAATATCGGTCAACTGAGGTGTAAATACGCAAACTAATTTTTGCATAACATTCGTAACGTCCTCGTTCTCAGTTTCGCGAATAATAGCTAGTAATTCTAATGCAATCTGTTTAACTTGAGGTTCTACAAAGCGATGGGAACGTTCTTGATAATTTAATAGCGATTGCAAAGCAACAGCAGCTTCAACTTTTACTGGCAATTCTTTATCTTGTAACAAAGCAGTTACGGTTAGTCTGACAGCCTCGGCTAATACGGCTTCTTGTTTAAAAGAAAATTCACTAAAATAATGAAGTACCCAACAAGCTCTGGCACGCATATGTCCTCTAGGACTAGAAAATTCGGGAAAAACATATTTTATGAATAACTGGTCGAGCTGTTCTCGATAAGCTTTCTTTTTCAACAAAACATCTGCTAAAGTGCCAACCATATGAAGTGCTCCATCTTTTTGAGCAGGTTCAGTTGCCATATTTGTTAAAACTTGGTTCAATAAATGCATAGTTTTTTGTAGCATTTCTTTTCGTTTCTTGCATGCCGAATGAAGAAGTGCTTGAGCTGCCGTTACTGGAGATACAAAGTCTTCAAATACATCTTTGGAAAAATTCAATTTAACATAATGCAACACCGTTAGAACAGTTTTCTTACCAAATTTAACTCGAATATATTCGTGAGGGTCGACAGTCCAAAGTTCTTCGTCTTCTGCAGAGTAGCTCATAATTGGAAAAAGTACATCTTGTATTATTGTAGGCATGTGTGGTTTAAGAAGGCGCCATGTATGTGCATGCGATACAGCTTGATTTAAATAATTTAGAGTTTGTTGAAGAACCCTAGGAGGTAACCAGGCTTTGTTGCGGTATGCATCAAGCAATCTTAACAAAACTTCCAGAATTCCACTACTAAATGTTTGCAAATACCATTCTGCAAATTCGTTGTATTCCTTGGTAACATTTCCAGGAGAACCATATCTTTCGAATAAACGATATAAAATATGTAAAGACCATTTTTTACATTTCCACCAAGGCAAATCTGGTCGTTCGTCTTCATCGGGCTGCAAAGCTGCTGGCGGAACAGGACGTTCTGTTATTTGTCGACACACTTCCATCCATTGTATGAAAGTTTCTCGACTGATTAGATCTAAAGGAAGTGTATACTGCGTCAACGCGAAATAAATTTTTAAAGCCTCTTTTTGTAACAGAACCGCATGTTCTGAAGGATCCTGGAGTAATCTTGCTACTAACTGATATAACTGTGGAAGTAATAGATTCATAGCTTCGTGTAAAGGACCTCTTTCTTCCGCTTTCTTATATTCAAAATTTTTTACAAGCTGATATAAACATAATAAAGCTCCATGCCAACCGCTTGCTTCAGGATTCGATAAATATATGCTAATCTAGAAAATTATAATAAATCGAACGATGTTCTCTTCATTTTTAACGTATACCATCTACCTTATCTACAATTTGTGTCCATCTTCCAGGAAAATCGTGTTTGACCATAGTATTAATACAAGTGCATAATTGTGTTCTTATTAAATCGGGTGCATGAACAACAGCATCGACGATACTTTCTCTAATTAAAGATCTATCTTGTTCGTGTAAGGAAAACGGCATAGGTTGTCCAGGTTCCGTTTCGCGATCGTGCCAATTTTGCGAAATTAAATTTTTTAAATAGATAGCGCCGGCCTGTCTAATTGGCATTTCACAATCATTCATCATCACCACTTGTAATAACGATGGTGCAAAACCGATGATTTTATGTATCTGTTAGAACAAAAGAAAATCTCATTATGGGACAAAAAGATCATGCAAAAAGCACATGTTTTTTCCAACCTGAGTCAATTGTTCTTCTGCTTGTTGCCGTTGATTCGGGTCGATCGTTGCCCGAAGAAGTTCGATTAATTTCCTAGTATCCATCTTGCCTTAAAATACTAAACTATATGAATAATTTGTATAACGTGCAACAAAATTTATAAATTTTTCAAGACAAGCAAGTCAGCATCTGCCACCATTAACATGGTAGCCAACAAAGAACTATTATTTACCGGTTGTTTCACGAGCAAAAAACAATGAAATGTTACTAGATAGATAATGGTTTTATTACAAGCTCTTGGCATTTACGAAAACTAAATTCGTAATCAAACTCATAATCTAAAACCAAAATTATAAAATATCCCCAGTATATTTTTTATAGCTCAATAAATTTTTCAATTTTTGATACTACTTTTTATGGTGGCATATAGTTTTCCATCTATTACCAACATTAAATGCCATTATAAGAAATAATTGACTGTAAGTTAATTGTTATAAATTATTATATCAGTTTTATAAAAAAAATGCGTTAAAAACATTTCAATTACAAAAATTGTGTTTCTAATATCAAACTATTATTATTCACCGTCCGCGCCACACCTGTTTCTTGCCAATATTAAAAATTAGCGGGAACGTAAATATGCAAAAAAGAAATTATGATCTGTTAATGTTTGTTTTTTTTAATGTTCTTTTTATATTTTCCTATTTTAATTTTGCTTTTTTCCTATTTTAATTGCTTTTTATTAAAATACTGTTAAATTTCAAGCGTCGTTTTTTTTAAATGACCCATCAGTCATTTTGTTTTCAATGCATTGAGTTTTTGTTTATTCGTTCGAGATACTTCGAATTTAATTATAAATATCCCTTTTCCAACATGCACAACACAACAGCACTATCTCATTTTAAGAGCAATTCAGAGTTTACCGAACAAATAAACGAACTTGACTGGACATAAACAATAATGGACATAAATAATAAATATTTACCCTATATAGATAAATTTATTTATTATTAATTTCTAATTTTTACAAATGTTATATGTTTTTACAATTATTCTCACTAACAAATATTACATTTTCATCCCAAAAATAATTAAGGGCCAAGATATCCATTTCCCGATAAATTTATCTGACAGATATTTACCTTGGGAATAATTGTTGAAACAAACGGTTCCATGGTAAATATCTGTCAGATAAATTTATCGGGAGATGGATATCGTGGTCCTAAATAAAATTAAAATTAATATTTTACTAACAAAAGTCATTATTTTAATAAAATTTTCGGTGATCATTTTTTATATAAAATTTTGTACTTTTAACAACCATTTTAAAAATTATAATGGAAAAGTCTATAATATTATCGTTATACATTGCTCTAGGATTGCATTTTAATTGGCCAATCATATATCAATAGTTTATCTATAATTCTTTTGAGTACAGTGTTTATGACTGAAAAAAAATTAAAAAATAGGTAACAATTAAAAATATACTATAACTATAAATACACATACATATTATGCAACCTACATACTAAATTACCAAAATCTTAAGAAGAAATATGTTGCTGTGAAGGAAAACGCTAATTTAAACGTCCAACATAAAATTGCTTGCAACATGAACAACGCATTGGCAGAAAGTCTAGATTTATATAAAACAGAGGTACAATCGCAAGAAGACGTGAGACATGTAATGCACAATAAAATTCAGGATCTGAAAGGTATCATTCGAGTATTTTGGAAAGTCCGGCCCCAAATTGATCAAGAAGCAAATAAATTATTATGCAATATTTCGTACAGCGACGAAAAAACATTGGATATTAGAAAAAGTAAGGGATAAGTTGCATCAAAGTAGAGTTTTCTTTGATAATGTTTTTCCTTCTGAAACTTTGCAGGTTGAAGTTTTCGAAGAACTGTCTCAATTAATTCAAAGTGCTCTTGATGGGTATCACGTCTGTGTATTTGCTTATGGTCAAACCGGTTCTGGAAAAACTTACACGATAGAAGGTGACGAAGAAGAACAATATTTAGGAATGATTCCTAGAACTGTCGAGTTAATTTTCAATTTTATAACCAAATTAACGAAACTGGGCTGGACGTATGCCATAGAGGCAAGTTACTGTTAAAAATTTAAATATTAAAACTGTGACTTCTGCTAGTGAATTGCAGGATTTCACGAGCATCGCAAATAAAAATAGGACAATTGCAGTGACTAACTTTAATGAACACAGCTCTACATCGCATGCTGTAACCAAAATTACTTTAATCAGTAAATACAAAGAGATGCAAAAATTGTATGTTGGCTCTTTAAATTTAGTAAATTTGGCTGGATCTGAAAGTACAAAGACCAGTAGCTGAGAGAGGATAGTAGAGACTAAAAATATAAATAAAAGCTTGTCAATTTTGAGTACAGTAATGTTGGCTTTGTAGAATAAGG
Organism: Rhagophthalmus giganteus; assembly: GCA_036326145.1. Classification (NCBI taxonomy): domain Eukaryota; kingdom Metazoa; phylum Arthropoda; class Insecta; order Coleoptera; family Rhagophthalmidae; genus Rhagophthalmus; species Rhagophthalmus giganteus. The sequence goes on along the minus strand of JARFJA010000001.1, from coordinate 44,984,328 downwards.
AAAGTCACATACCCTATCGCAATTCCAAGTTGACATATTTACTGCAAAGCAGTCTGGATGGCAATTCGAAAACATTGTTCATTAATATAGCACCTTTTGAGGAGTGCTTCGTTGAAAGTTTGAATGCCTTACAATTTGCTGCACAAGTAAAAGATGTGAAAAAGAACAAAAAGAGATAGGTTTAAAAATATTTTGGTAGGTGTATAATATTTATGTGTGTGACTTTTGTTATTGCTATAAAGTAATATATTTTGGTAGGTCTGATTATCTTTAATTTCTACTATTAAAGGTTTGCATTTTATATAATCAGAAAAAATTAAAGATAAAAATAGGAAAATTTGAAAATAAAAACCTGTTTTATAATGACTAATGAAATACTAACGTGTAAAATCAAGTTTCACCTAAAACTTACTTTGGAGTTGTAGATGATGTTAATGGTGATTTTTTCAGATTGCTGTTATTTGATTCAGCTGAAAATTAAAAAAATTACTAAAAATTACTTTTCTACATCATGAATACAATACGTACCACTTTGATTTGAAATTGCCTGCAAATTAAATTTAGGAACGTCATAAGGATTAAAAAATACATTCTCCTTTTGACTTACTTTAACTTTTACTGATTTTAAAATTGCATTAGGTGACCTTTTGCAATCTGCAAGAAAAGAATACCTATTCAGATTTTATTCATCAAAATAAACTTTTATTCGTTTATGTTTTCTTTAAATAGAGTTTAGCAACAAACTCCTTTCCATTTTATAAAGGACCTTACGGGTTTTTATAAGGAGCTGGGTCCAACTGAAGACAGCAATGAACCATATACCATTTGAAAGCTCTCAACGAAGCGGGCACACATGCTCACACAAACACACACTCACACACGCGCCAGCAGCTAAGTCGTTGAATTTATCATCATCATATAGATCTCGAAGAGGGCTTTCCAGTGGTATATGGCTCATAAGGGTTCGTCGATGCATACCTGCCTTAGACAGGATACAAGTTACTGGATCCAGACAAATATCCATTTAAAGCATTAAAAGTGTACTTGCACCTGTAGTTAAGTCGTTGAATTTGTCACCATCGTGTAGATCTCGAAACGCGCTTTCCTGTGGTGTATAACACATGAGTGCTTGTTCATGAATTCTATCGATAAATATCTTTAGTTACAAAACCGATATAAAACATTTGAATGCTCGTAAAAATGTTGTACTCCATTTTCGTGACTTATGCTTAGAGCTATATTATAATACCTGTTAAGAGCTTTCAAATGGTATATGGTTCATTACTATCTTCAGTTGGGCGCAGCTCCTTATAAAAACCTGTAAGGTCCTTTTTAAGTATATATAATATACCTACCTATAGATAGATTAATATGATGATCTAAAGACAAACTAAATATTCATATTCAATATTGGTAATTGTAAGTTAATAGTTAGGTAGTTTATTTATCATATTTAACATTCTATATAAATTATCCAACGACCACTATGTATAAAAGGCAAAATTATATTACTGAAAGTTCGTCATTATAAACAAATAAGTAGGTATAGCCAAGGCCCATAGATCATATCAATTAAAAAACAACTCGTACAACTAGTTAGAATTTCTTCTATAAAACCACAAAAACTATAGATTAAATGAGGGTGTTGACTGTGGTAGCTGAAAGATTCAAGACATCAAGAGCAACAATTGAGAAATATTATTAATTCGTTGAGTTATTTTATTGTTTAATTAAATTTTAATTAAAAATTAAAAAAATTAAATATTATTTAATTCATTTCAATCATTAATTGTAAAAACAACTTTACTAACTAGATACAATCTAATCTCTTCTCTAAGTTGAATCGTTACTTGCCACCTAAAAATGTTCGACTTAAGGAGAGTACAAGTTACAGAAATGTACGTAATGGAAATTTCTCAATAATATGTACGATAAAAATCATAATGCATATGCAAATGACATCCAATTTTTAACAGATAGCTACAAATTATTTATACTGCGCTTATTTATGAACCAAAATTCTTTTCGGAACAATCCTCATCCGTCGCTGTAATAATTTCTTAAATGATGCTTATTCTTAAAGGTTAATTATAAAGAGCATTCAACCGCACTTCGACGTATGGAATAAATACATTTTTCACGCATTTGTATTGCAAATGTCAAACAAAAATGTTCCACTTACAGAGTGTTCGACTTAAAAATTCGGCTTAGTGGCTCTAAACGCTTTTGACAGTAAAATAATTTGAGTAAGGGAAAAATCAAGTTAAAGAAATGCCGACTTAGGGAGATTCGACTGTAATTATTTGTTAAAAATGTTGGACTCGGGTTGTTTCAGCAATAAACGATTCATTTAGATACTATTTAACTTCTTAAACTTTAAAGAAAATGCAACAGGACTAAAGTAATTTTTAAATGGTTCACTTATTATGAAACAGAGGAAAACATTGATATTTCAGAAACACTTTCATAATTATATAAAATAAATTTTCCTTTAACATACCTTTTTGACGTAATCGTTTTAATTTAGGAGATGACAATCCGCCAGAGGAAAGTGTAAACGTTTCAGACAATTTACAGCCACTATCACTCGAGGTACCATGAGCTACAACAAATAATATAAATTTACTATTTAGTTTAAATTCAGAAAAAAAATAGCAAAGATAAATGACAAAAGTTATAAAATATATTACCTTTTTGTATCGGCTGTTCTACAATTGCATGTTCAATTTTGGACATGGAAAAAGTTTTATTACAATTTAGCGATTCCTCACTATATATATTTTTCAAAGATTTTACTGTTTCAGAATTACATGGATATGAATACACATTAAAATTTGACATATTTTCATCATCCCACGGTGTAGAATAAAGATGTTTTAAACGTTGTATTAGCTCTTGAAATGTGACGTTTTTCCCATAAAAACATAATAATATTAATTGATTATATAACTGTAATTTTTGGGTTTGTAAATTAATTATTTTTTGCAGTTTTTCCACCTGTAAAATATTATCAGTTCAGTAAGTGGTTTATGTATCTATAAAGATAAAGACAAACATTGAATTAAATTAAACATATATCTTATACTCGGTGGGAGGGCACTCACCAATTTTGCGTCAAATATTCCTCATAACTACCCCTAATATATATGTAAGGGTACAGGTAACTATTTCAACAAGTTAGTGACTTGTGACTTCCCACCAAAAACCTATATGCATACCTTGCTAACCAAATTAAGATGTTCAATTTTTTTATCTTCTATTGCAGCTTCAGTTTTTAATTGTGGGTGATTTTCTAGAAAAGTTGTAATCTTTTGTTTTATGCTTTCATTTTTCTCAACTAAGTTTAAAATGTCCTTCTGTAAAGTAGCACATTGAACTTCTAGGCTACTACCAACAGCATTGTAAAATGAAGTTGTTTTGCATCTTTACAAATAATACTAAGTTTAGCATTAAGCTCAACGTTAAATTGTTTTTTAAGTTGCAGTAGATCTTTTGTATTTTTTAATTGCAAAATCTGGTTTTCTAATTGTTGTTTTTCTATATACAAAACTAGCAATTCTTTGCGATGTTCTTCTTTTATAAATCTATTTTCTGTATTTTTCTCTAGAAGCTAAAAATTTTAATTGATTTAATTTAAAATGTTGGAATTAATTAAAAAATAATTACAGATAGTTCCAACTTTAGATCGTTGTTTTCTTTTGTGAGATCGTCCACTAATTTCATGTAATAATTTCTATTTTCTTCGGAGTTTGTAACATTCTTCTTTATGTTTGATTTAATTTTCTTCGCTCTCGATGCATATTTAAGAGTATTATAGGTGTCTTCGTAGTTAAAAAAAGTAGGCGAAACATTAGCAACCATCACAGTTCGACAATTACCACCTAGACTGTCCTTTAGTAATCTTGTTAATTTTGAGTCACGGTATGGGATGTGGCGTCGACCGCCGGCTAAACTATTAATGCAATTTCCTAGTGCTAACAACGATTTATTAATGTTGGCTCCTTCTGTAAATCGTGCACCCGAACAACCAGTGGCTGCTCCTCTTTCGCTACCGGCTAAATCGATCATACTTAATTTAGCAATACGAACTTCATTGGTACATTTAGATTTCATGCGGAGGTAAACTTGAAAAACAGCATGCGAACGTGAACTTTCGGCATTAGCATCTGTTGGGTGCTGCGTTCTACTACGATTACCCTGTTCTAATAATTCGAAAAGCCTTTTAGATTCCTTTATGCAATACATCTGAATGCCTGTTACAATAACGCCATATTTTTTATCTTCACGTAATTGCAAAGGAGGACCAGGATTTAATAAATCTCGAATCATTTCATTATAAACTTCCAGATAAGTGATACTAATGTCGAATTCTCGTTCTTCTATTAACTGCTGTTTTTGCTTAAATAGTTCGATCATTGTTAAAAATGTTATGCCGGGATCTGTCTCATGTCCTAGCATCGTATGAGTTTTACCAGCACCTGTTGCGCCATAAACAAATATGGAGCAATTATAACCATTCATAAGTTTCTGAATCAGTTTTTTAGTACTTCCTTCAAAGATCATGTTATTATCTGCATTATATCCAAATATTCTATCGAAAGTGAACTGCATATTTTTATTAGTACGCTTTAAGAAGTCGGAATGAGATTGTGGAACATTATGAAAAAAAAATGGTTCGACTTCTTCCTCTGGATCAAATATCAGTGTTTGATCATCAATAATATTAATAATATTCCTAGAAATACAATTATATAAACACAATGAATAGCTATAAAATACAACATGTCGCTCACTTATAATTATTGGAAGTTTCACGATTATTTGAAGGTCTTACACGAATAATAACTCGGATATTTCCTTCGGTGACTGGAGTTTTAATTCCTGTACGTCTTGACGTAATAGTGATAGGTCGTTTTCGACCAGGCGATTGCATTCCACGTTTATTTTTTACCATTTTTTAAATTAAAGTATTGTAGTTAATGCTAAACGGATTTAATTTATAACTGTCGCTTTATAGGTATTAATAACATAGAAGGTCATAGAATGCACGTTGTGTGTTTGATAAGATATAACTTTTTACTTGTAAAATATCTGCTTTAGTTTTTGTAATTTCAGAAAACCTTTCTCAGATTTCAACTGATTTTGAATATGATAATTATTAAGACAATCAAATGGTGCACTATAAGGACACTTAATTACTGATGTATTTTCTACCTCAATGGTATGTGGTATGTATAAAAAGTACAGTAGATATGTTAAAATTTTAAAATACCTATATTGTGTTTATATAATTGTATTTCTAGGAATATTGTTAATATTATTGATGATCAAACACTGATATTTGATCCAGAGGAAGAAGTCGAACCATTTTTTTTTATAACGCCCACATCTCAAACACGTTGATTTTGTTCCTGTCTGCTTTTTTAATTGTCCAAGTCGGCATTGTCGGCTGCATAGGAAAGGTTAGCATTTGTATTAGTCTTTTTTTTTTGGTATTCTTAATCGAGTAACTTACGTAGGTGTTACCAAAAGTGCGATAGAAAAATAAATGTTTGAAATAAAATATTATTTCTAAACTAACTTGACCAAGTTGAGCCAACAAGTGACAACATTTTCATAATATGAATATATCGTTTTGCAGCGCTAGTTTTTGGGCGACTTTTAAATACGTAGAACTCATTTTAAAAAAATACTCGTAATTGTTTAAGAGTTAAACTTAAAATCCAATTTATAGCTTGCTGACTGACCTCGGTGAACACAGTTTAATGTAATGATGTGTGCTCTGGTAAAAGTACATATATTTAAAGATTAGTTTTTGTTTAGGAACAAATAAATTCCAACAATTTTGCAAATGAAGCATCTACTATATGTCGACATTTTTTAAAAGTGCTCAGATGATATGGACTATAAGAGCTGGTGAACATTTTCACGCATGAGTTTCTACCTCTTGAAATTTTGTAGGAAGATAATTTTTTTAAGTCTGGCTAAGGAAATTGACAACCTGATTAGGCAACTCCGGTCGCGAGTCCATCTCTAAATTGATTAAAATTGCAGAAACAAACAGGAGAGCGCCATGTCCAGGAGATGGTGGAAAATCTATCGAAAGCATATAAACCATGTCAAAATAATGCCACAAATCCCCATAAACTTTTTTCTTACAGCGCTCTGTTGTTGAGATATTCACCCTCAAACTTTATATTATTAACATCAATTTTTTATAGATTTATTTAATTAAAAATTAGTAAGGTTAAATACATAACCGTTATAAATGAATTACACTAGCGCCAAATGCGATGGTAGACGGTACTTCGTTCTTATCATAGTTGTTTACTATGTGCATTTTAAAGTGTCAAAACTATTTTAAATATTTAAGATACAAATGATGTCTATTTCGTTAAATTCTACAACAAATATCGAATCGTCCGATTTGTTACAACAAAAAATCAACGAATATCTAGAAACTATTAAATCCGAACGAAGAAAACACAACGAATTGAAAATAATTGAAGAAGTGTTACTAGCTTCCGTTGCAGAAGATATTCAGCTTCCGGATACTTTACGATGTAAAATTAATGACATTTTAATGGCTTCTGAAGTGGAAGAGTGCATGGGACTCGCAGAAAATTTTACATTATTAGGACTGACATTTCATAACCTTGAAATTTTGAATCATGAAGAGAAGGAAACAGTACGTAAAATTTTTCAAGAGAAACTTTCCGATAAATTTCATAGTATCATTCAAGGCTTAGAGGAATTAAATATTAACTCGAATAAAAATAGTGCCGAGTATCAAACTACTCTAATGTTAAATAGGCAAGACGATGTGTTGTTTGGTTTTAAAACAAAACTAAATAGGCTTCAAGTATTATATGTAGAAAAATTACAGGAATTGATAGACATTTTGGAACATTTTATTAAAATAAGAACACAAGACTTACCACATATAACAAACTATAAGATACAAGCTACCGAAATAAAAATGGATTTTTATCAATTACGATCAGAAGTTATCAATACCAAGGCTAGAGTTGATATATTTACAGAAACAAATAGATCTGTAGATGCATATCGAGAAATTTTAAAAGGAATTTATCAGCAACAGGAAGAATGTAAACAGGAAATTGAAAAATTAAAGGACTTAAAAGAAAAATATAAACAAGTATCTTGTAAAGAATATAATGAAATACTGAAAAGTTATCTACAATATAAATCTAACGTGGAGAAAAAGAAATTACTATATAATCAGTTTTATAAAAAGTAATATATTTTTTTAATGTATTTATTTGTTAGTGCATTAAATGTTAAACCACTGTAAATAATAAATTGATTGGGTGTATGGCAATTAATAATGTTCACAAACACATTAAAATAGGTACTAATTATTAAATAAAAATATTTTAAGTTTAGATATTTACAGTAATTTTATTTGTCGCTAATAATTGTCGGAAAGCAAGTTTTATCTTCAAGTAAACCATGTTCTACTAAGAATTCTTGTAAATCTTCCATGTAAAAATTTGATCCTAAATCATCTGTTAATCTCACAAAATTGCTAAGAAGTAACCCATTTTTATAAATAAGCAAAGCTGGAAGACCACTTAATTTAAAATTAATACTAACTCCTGCATGTAAAGCTCTAATCGCACAAAATTTTGTGTTTTTATAAATTTCCGCTAACTTATCTAAGCATTCGTTCATAACTCTACAAGCTTCAATGTTATTTTCGTAAATGTGTACAATTACTGTAATTAATTTATTTTCTTTATCAATGGCGTTAAGGTAATCTTCCCCATTCTTCAAATATATCAGATTTCCAAAGTAAGGCCTAGACTCGCAACGTTCCAACATTTTCTGCATTTGTTGTTTCTGATATTCCAACAAAAAATCATCATTAAGTAGTTCTGCTAATTCTGGATCCTCTAAAGCTAATTTTTCTTCATCTAACGCTGACTGTACTGTAAGTGTTAATTTTTTAGCTAAAGCGATACGTTCAAATTCTTGTTCAATTATTTTTTCTTTTTCCAATTGCTTGAATTGTTTCCAATCTTTCATCACTCCTTTTGGCCCTGTATTTTGCGAAGTACCTTCCCATTTGGTAACTTCTGGCAAAGTTGTTTCTTCCTCTTCAATAAACGTCGATACTTCCTCCTTGTTGGAATCCGTTTCTTCGTCACTTTCCTCACTACTACTGCAATAGTTATGCAACTTCTCTCCCAATATTTTATCTTCTAAAGTAGTCATTGTAAATTTTAATTGTAAGTACAATTTAAACAAAATACATATAATAAATCGATAAAAGGTTAATTTATTTATAAATTTACCGACATCTATTGGTTCTATTTGAAATTATTCACGAAAAACATGGGCGTGGTTGCTGGAAACGATATACAGAATGTTCCTAAAATACAAAATGAAACTTCTACACTTCTACACTTCTATTCAAAACAAAAATCGTTAGGTATGGTAGGCAACCCATGATGCAGCCGAACCGATCAGTGAAGGACGCGCAAGGAAAAGCCGAAAGTAACAGTTAGCAGTTATCAAAGAACTGCGAGTAGAGATTGATACGCGCCATTTTACGATTAAACCGTTTGATATTAATTAAAATAATTAGAAAAATACTACTGTGGCGTTACTGACGGAAATTGATAGAAGCTGATTTGTTCTGCTCCCTCTTAACATATTTTATTAGAGCGTCTTATCTAATTTTACGCAAACTCTAATGATAACGAGTTGTTCTAACATAATGTTCGTTTATTAATTTTTCGAGAAAAGCGTACCTATCTTGCCATGTGTGCAGATAAATCATCGGTAGAATATGTCACGTTTACAACTTTAAACAAAATATCTTGAAACCTATATCTTGAATAACGTATTCGCGCGTTGTCGGAGACAATGATATTTTGTATATATATGACCCAAATTACATAAGTTTTACTCGTCTCGTACTTACGTTAAGTATATTTTTCAGGTTCGTTTTCTACAAGATCGTTGAAATTTCAAATTTTTCTTTAATCGTTTAATTAGACAACAGGAAAGTTTAACGAACTAATTTAATAATAATTACAATATTATAACGTTTATAACGTACTATACATCTTAATATTTACGGTGTTAAAATTATTTATATCATTACAACGTCGTAACGGGGACATGAAGCACTTATGGAAGGTGTCTAACTTGCGCGGTCCTAACCCAATAATGATAAAAATTTGAAAATACCTACATACAATATAAAATAGCGGACTTTTACATCTATCCATTTATTTATTTTTAGTTTTGATATTTTTTACGTTTTTTTATTTTTAAGCTGAAATATTTTATTACCGTTTAATAAAGATGTATGTAGAGGGCACGGTTAAATACATTGCCAAAATGTCGGTTTAATAATCACGATATCATTTATTGTACTTACAATTAGTTAAAAAAAAATCATTATACACAGAGATAAAATACGAATGTTCCAAATTATTTATCAACAAATTAAATTGATTGTTGACATTTATGAATCTAACCAACCACAGATCATCAGTTATCGATATAAAAAAAAGAAATTAAACTATAATAAAATAAACTTCTAACGAAGGTCTACGAACTCGAAAAATATCTTAATGACCCACGCAAAATCGTCCAATATAATGAAACGGTTGTTAAAACAGGTACGGGTATGTAAATAAGTTCGAAAAAATCGCTGTCCGGCCGTAAAATCGCACAAAGTTAATTCAACACGGCCTAATTGAAAGGATTTCGATGTTTCGATTAAACTGATCACTTAATTGACTTTTAATAAGACGAGTACAACTTTAAACTATTTTAACTGTATAATTATATGTCTTCGTTATGGAGCTGTCAGTACAAATCTTCCAATTATAATATTATAGGGATTTTTAAATTCGGACGCGTTAGTCACTTGTCGTCCATTAATTAAATCAATTTCGAATTGATGTTTATTAGAATTCGATACATATACGTATGCACGTTCCTATAAATTTAAAGTTTTTTGTAGCTTGTTCATACTGTCTGCGGATTCTTGCAGCAAGTTTTTCTCTTTTTCGCTTAGACTTTGCTTTATTATGTAGCACACCCCTTGACGTCCAAGAACACACGGAAGGGATAGAAATACGTCTTTATTTACTCCATGACGACAACCCTTAAAAATGTACAAAGAAAACACATTGTAACAAGTTGTTATAAAAGAAAAGCCTATCTACTGAAAATAAGATAAAATATTTCGTTTATTTATTTGTTAAAATATGTATTTGCAAAGTAATTACCTAAACGTACCTTTAATTTTAATAAATATAGTCAAACTTCTATATAACGAATTTTTGTGGTGTACACTGATCTTTTACATCGAGATGCATATAAAATTGTTTCTTAATAATGATGTAACGAATATATTCTTTTTAAGTCAAACTAAAGGTAGGTAAATGTAAGTATTAGACATCTAAGAGTGCTTTCTTAGCAGTAGTACAAGATTAAATTTACCCATCTTCAAAGAAGCCTAATTTAAAAATAAAATTCTTATTATTGAATGAACGCTGTCTCATTTTCGTTGTATTTGCAAGGAATCTGTTATTTCAGAATGATAGAGAGTTGCGCATTTCACATTCTCGTCCTACTTTTTTGTGCCGATTTCAATGGCCAAATCAAAATTACGTGTCACTATTGGATTTTGAGTTATAACCGAAAATCGATTTTTTGACTATTTTAAAAAAGTTTTATATCTTATTCCACGTTTACAATTTGAAACATTTTATCGATGATATTAATCTATTGTTCACCGTAGAATTCAGTGGTGTACATAGTTTTTTTCTACAGGGCTCCGTTTTGGAGTTATAATATAAATTTGTATTTTTTTAAATGGTAATCATTATGGATTTTGAGACCTTTATAATGAACGTTTTTTAAGATTTTCAAAAATATATAACTCAGTATATTTATTATAAAAGATTACTGAATTATTAAGGTTTAAACTGTATTAAACTTAACATCATCATAGCTATGAAACTAACAATAAACTGTGCAAAAAGAAAAACTAACTTCATAAAACTATGTAAAAGGCAAAATTTACAAAAACTTCTTACAGCTATAGCAATAAACACAGGCATACCTTGCAAATACAACGAAAATGGGACACCCTGTACATAGGTTAACGCATTTTTAAAAAAGTGCAAACCTTTTAAAAATATTTTTCTTTGTTTAAATGGGAATTTAGACTCACAAACGCAAATGATATATCATAATACCCGTAGTACCTCTATATTTATTAATTTTTGAAAAATAAAAGAAAACGCTAAAGGTCGTTCAAATTTTATTCCGATGCATGTCATCAATAAAAGGTTTACTATAGATGATTGACGTTTCCCACAGTGATGTCACCTTATACCTCGTCTATTTACAGTACTATAGTAGATAGTACAAATAGTAATATCTATTTCTTTGCTACGTAATATGTGTGCAAGTAAAATTCATCAGTAGAATATGCCGCTTTCCAAACTTTGAACCGAATCACAAATTTATACAATCTAGTCGTCGTTTTGTTGATGACGTGCATCGTAATAAATTTGAATGGCCCATATATATGTACCTTGACATGTGTAGATATGGGAAAGCAATCTTTGCTATCTTCAAGTATTGCCTTCACAATTCTGGAAATACTCGATGCAATTCCCCAGGAACCGAACGATTTTAATTGCTCCACCTCGGTTTCGCTAAAAAGATCAAACAATGACCATTATTAAACTAAACAATGTTCTAAAAATATTAAGCCTTTCGAATGCATCGTAAACCATAAATCTCGACCTATTATAGTAATTTACGCACAAGAACATCTATAAAAGTAAAGGGACAAGAAGGCATGTCAATTAAAGCGTGGCCCCGAGGTGTTGTCTCAGCGGGACGAGGATGATTTATGGGACAAACGGCACTGGAAGCAGCGAACGGCGTTGGAATTTATTCAGGTAAATTTACCTTTGCACTACTTGCTTATGGATTTCCGTCCAATCCTCCGGATCTTCTTCCGTGCCCAGCTGATAGTTTACATCTCTCAAACGGACGCCCGATACGGTTATTCCTGACCAGACGGGCACTGAAAGAAAAACGTACCTAACTTTTATATATTCCACTAGGCATTTATATTTTTATTAGGTACAAAAAGTTAACGATCGCCAAACAGTAACTATAAACTTTTCACGATTATACTGGAGAGCGAAGAAGAAATCATAATAAATACGTGTATATTTTTTATAACTGTATTTCAAAAATATTGACCAGTCCATTTACACGTTTAGTGCCACCATTAGTATGTAAACTTGTGGAATTTAAAGCTTTAAAAGTTACAAAACAATTAAACGTCCAATTTTATTTTATTTACATTTTCATAATGAATTCGTTCGAGTTGATGGGGATGCCGCATGCTGGGCGTCGATGAATATTTTACGCCGCGCTATAACTTTACAATGGTTAATAAAATTGTCTTTCAGTCGTTACACGGTAATATATCGTAAAAGTTGTGGTTATTAAAACGATATCAACAAAACTAACGGAACGCAAGCAATTAGTTATCGGCGACGCGGCGTGTTCTTTTACAACTCAAATGTACTTAAATATATATTTTTTAGGTACTTATATTAATGATCTTATTGTTAGTAGCACATCATATTATAAAAATCGTATTTTAACACTTCGTGTCCTTTTTTAAAAATATTTGTGTTAATTCAACAATTAGATGTTAAATATCATTGTTACTAATCGCCAATGAGGGGGCCGCGGTGGCCTATCACTCTGCTAGTTCACGCACGGCTGCGGGTTCGAATCGCGCTGCAACCATGGACGCACAGGTATCAAATTAGACTGACTAATTGGGTAGCCCAAAGCCATAAAATAAAAAAAATAATAATAATCGCAAATATCTAAATTTGTCATCATCTTACAATTAGCTAGTTTGGACGAAAGCTCGTTTTCCTGAAATCTGTTAAAAAGCACTTACTTATATAAAAGGCGATTCTTCGTTCAGGCAAGAAGCAATTTAACGAAAGACGTCGTCGCCCTTTTTATCTAGAATTATTTCAAACATCCTTTCCGATTATGATATAAAAAGGAGTTCGAGGATAGCTAAGTAAGCTTGTTTCCTTGGCTAGTCGTATTACGTACATACAGTAAGTCCCCTACATACCAACCTTCAAGTTACGCATTTTCAAAGATACGAACAAAATTTTGCGTAACACGCTCTTTATTATTATTTTACTTACGTTAGGCGTTTATCCCGATTCCCTTAGTTCCTTGTTTGTTTTTATTTCAGTATTTCCCATTTTTTTGTGTCTATTGGAAATAAGTTCTGCTTCAATCATTCAACAATCATGGCTAGAAGAAGTTCGGTTCGCGTAAGTGACAAAGGTGCGGAAGAAACGATACTAAAGTGAATTGAAGAATCTGAGAGTGATAATGAGGATTATAAAAATGAAAAAATGAAAATGAAGATTTTATCAAAGTGTAATCAGAATACGACCCTGAAAACCAATCTGACGTAGAATCTGACTCCCGTGAAGACAATAATGAACAACATAACTATTAATTTAAGTGATCAATTTACGCTTTCAAGAGCAAGGTAAAAACAGATTTATTTATCCTGTAGGTCAAAGAATAAACTCGATAAATGGTATTTAGAGTCACAAGAACTAAACGCTGGACGACGCCCACAACGAAATGTTATATAGAACTTTGGGGTCAATAACGACCCCACTAGTATTACGTGTTATGAAAAAAATTGTAGTATGAGGATTAAATAGACCTTAATTCGTTAATAATTCATTTTCCGTTAAATCCTCCACAATAAGTTTGTTTTAATAACAAAACAAAATTGAAAATAATTTGTCGACTTACCACTATGTTCTCCATTTTCGCCTATTACAAAAGCATGCAAACTACTGGTGGAAACTCCGAGCTTTTGTGCTAAGAGATACCGAAACCTAGCAGACTGCAAAACCGTTCCGCATCCGATAACACGGTATGAAGGAAAACCGCTTAATTTCCAGGCAACGTATGTTAAAATATCGACTAAAAATAAAATTGCTAATCGAAAAAAAATAATTACGAACATTCCGAATTCTACCTGGATTAGTTACTACGATCAAAATTGCGTCGGGATTGTAACGGACCAGTTGAGGAATTATTTCCCTAAAAATTTCCGTGTTCCTGTTAACGAGCTTAATTTTGTTCTCTCCAATTCCCGCACCGGCCGTTATAATACAGATACTGGAGTTTTTGGATGACTGGTAATCTGAAAAATGACGCAATTAAAAATATATATTTGGCCATTAAAGAATACGTTAAGAAGCATAACTTGCAAGCTACAACGTAAAATATGCATAGCGCGCGTGGGCGAGTTTAATTTACATAAGTCTTTTGAATTTGAATAATATGAAAATGAGGTTCCATTTTGAATTAAACTACAAAAACATAAATACTTAATTAACGAAAGTGGTAACGAAATTTAAATTGGAAAAGGGTATATTCTTTAAATTGAACGACTGCAAATAAATCATTTAGTAATGTTTTCATTAGTAAACGAAATAATCTCGGAGTTTTTTTTTTGAATATTTTGGCATTTGTAATAGGAATTTAAATAGAAAATTTTCAAAATAATATATGGTTGAGGATTTACAGCTTTTTAAGTTAGAAATAATCGATTGTACTATATTTATCTACCTGTTTGGGTGGGTCTAGTTCAACTCGCCGCGGTCATCTCGCCGCCGTATCAACTCGCCGCAAGAAGCAAATTTTCGGTTTATTAAAATTATACAAACAGTTGTTTTAAACGTGTTTTTATGTATTCATCAGTGTATATCGATCACATGTTTTTAAATGATTACATTACAAAAAGGCTAGAGGTGCGTAGTCGTATTATAAAAAGACTATGATTTATCAGTCAATTTGTTATACACGCGTTTTTTCGACATTAAGACGGCGTATTGTAAAAAAGCTGATTATCCTACGACACGTATATGAATGAATACATAAAAACACGTTTAAAACAATTGTTTGTATAATTTTAATAAACCCAAAATTTGAATTGATCTGGCGGCGAGATGAACGGCGGCGAGATGACCGTGGCGAGTTGAACCACATCCTGTGTAGACCTATATGAAAATGGAACTTTTTCAAAAATAAAAAGCATGCCCATACGAACTTATTAATTTGATTAATTCGACAATAAATTATTGCCAGATAAATACCTATACTACTACAAAACATAAAAAATTATATATATATATATATATAATATATATATATATATATATATATATATATATATATAGGTATATAGATAATTGATTATATAATCTAAAATAAAATGTTGTATCTATGTATTTTGTGTATCTGCATATACATAAATCACCTATTCGTATTAAAATTTATAGTACCACTTATCTATTTTTAAATAATATATAGGTACAGTCACATACAATAACAATGTCTTGTATCTCATTTTACAAAACTTGTTTTTGTGGTGATAGCGATTGAATATATGGCAACGTGTTCATTGTTATTTGCAAGCGTGCGCGATGACAGCGCGTGCTGAATACCAGCTGGTGGGAACGCGTTGTCATCGTATGCACGGCAAAGCACTTACGATGGCGAACACTGTTTCCACGTACTTACAGAAATACAAATCGATTTTTCTGGAGGAAAAAATCGAATGTTATCAGATTTTACCAAATTATGTCTTTACATTAGATGCATAAGATAGTCAGAATAACACATTTTAATAAAAAATATGGGTTACGCCCTTTTGGCAAAACACCATCGATATGTTCTAATCTTTACCTTTAATAGACGATTTAACTAAAAACAGTCTACCTGAACTACAACTGATTCGTGGACTGTCTAAATATATAATTGCATTTTGCATATCCAACATTTCACCACGAGCTAATATTTCGTCCTTGTCCACGAGTACCAATTCTGATGTTGTTTTCTAAAACAATAATATAAATTAGCGTTTTAACATTTAATTTAATCTTATATTAAAATTAAAAAAAAAGTATTTAAACAGTACCTATACAATGCCGTAACGAGGACGTGGCGAAAGAGGTGCCCGCCACGGGCGCAACTAGGTATGGGGCGCAAAAACGTAAAAAATGTGAAAATAAAAATAAATAAATAGCTATAATAATAATACCTATAGGTAAAAGTCCGCTATTTTATATTCTATTTTGTCATTTTTGGGTTAGGGGTGCGCAAGTTAGATACTTGTGATACTTGATACACACCCTCGTCACGGCGTTTAATTTTAACACCGCAAATCTTAAGATCTATAACACGTTATAATACTGATATTATTAATTAGTTAAAATAGGCAACTCAAACAACTAATCGCTGGAGATTTCAACAATCGCGTAAGCGACGAACCCGAAAAATAAACGAGTGGTCAGTCGTTAGGTCCCCTTGAAATAGCAATAGTAATAGTAATTCTACTATTTTTGGTCAATTCATTCCCGAGGTGAAATTGAATATTGATATCGTGCAAAATAATCTTGAATATCAGTGATAAAAATGACTGAGTGTGGAAGATGTGGGGCAAACTGTGATACTTAACAAGCAAACGTGTTTTCTACCTTAATGAAGAATAATTGAAACTTAATTACCTACTTCGCTGTAGTGAAATATAGTACTTAATCCCCATGGAGTTTGTAAGGTTTTGTCGACTATTGCGTAACGTATTATATGAAGTACTTTGGAGTGACATATAGGTACCTACGTTCTATTTTAAAGTGGAATCGATAAGAGTAGACACATTAAGATTGTATAACTTATAAATTGTATAACTACTGCTGAAAGTGCTCGAGCGAAAAGTCGAGTGGATTTAGCGTCAATAGTTATTTAAATTGAAACATTCCATTTTGGGCCCACTGTTCCATTTTGCTCTACATTCTCCTAATTTTGTTAATAAGTGAATAAGTCACGTAGATAGGTATATTACTTATTTACATATTAAGTGCGTATATTAATTTACACTTTTTATTGTTTTTAAACGATGTTTATCGTTAATCTTTTGAAACTTATGTATTTTAAAATGGGAGAGGATTTTCGAATGAACTACCGTTCATCAGATAAGGATAAACTTTTACCGATTTAATAACATAATAAATACTAGATGTTTGATACAAATGTTTTTCAAAACACCAATATCGCATAAATAGCATCGAAATCCGCCAACTAAACGACCTGTTAACTTCCATTACAATCAAAAATAGTACCGACTACGGTAATATAAGTAAAATAAAGCATCGGACAGTCGTAAATTCATTATTTTACGCTTGTCGCCTGTGCGATGATTTCGAGAGATAAGCGTATAAAAAACATCGTCTACCGTTAAAACCGACATAACTAAATTTATGTCATTAATCCGTTGCTGTTGTGAATACACAAGTGGATTCCGCGAAAAATATTAAACATTTTTAATTCAGTGTTGATGTAAATTGCGTGCGGTAATTCCATCTTATGTTACAATTAATTTATAACACGAAACTTTTCATTGAGCCACTTTATTATACTCATATAATTTTTTATATTTTAAGGATAATAAATTAGCGTGTAATCTTTGAAGATTTGATGTAATCAACTCCTATTCTATTTCCTCGAAAAATAACGGATTTTGTGTCAACATGCACGTATACACGGATATTTCCTTTAATCCTTTCGTTTTGAAATATTTAAAATATTTTTATAAACCTTTTAAAATGTACATTGATTTATGTATGACTAATTTTAGTTTATTACAGGTTTTAATTAGAAGAAAAAGTAGGATGTTTCCCATAAGATTCATAGATAATCATATTAAACATTTCCACCATAAGAAAAAATAATAATTTAGAATTAATAGTAATAGAGAAAACTTGTTTCTAAATACATATTTTATACGGGACGATTTACAGCAAGAAGTAAAAGATAAAATTTCTGGTTCGACGTCATCAGGTTCTAAGCGAGAAAAAAATAAAACAATCGTTTTTGCCGATCGGAATTTGGATTCGATATATTTGATTTCAGGGTTTTAAAAAAAAAAAATTAGCAGTGGTAGGTAGATCATGATTTTGTCTTGGAAGAAAATATTTTTCGTTAAAACCATGTGACTTTTAAATATGTTACGAATGTAGATGTTATCCTATTGTAAAACATTCCGTATAGGTTATTCAAATTTTATTCCGACGCACGTCGGCAATAAAAAGTTAGGCATTGAAGCAATTCCGCTACACGAATTCCTCGACAAACTGCGGTACCAGATGCTTGTAAAAGTGGCCATTAAAACTAAATTTAATCTAGCCAGATTGCCACCAACTTCAATTCGTGCCATGCAGAGTTACCACCAGGTGCAGGCGTGATTGGGCGGGGAAAACGATCTCCTGGAATGGGGCTGGATGAATTGGGCCTCTTCGCCCAAAAAGCAGAAAAGCGCCCAGCTCCAGAATCCCTACTTCAATGTATCTTGTGTAACTGTAAAAAAGGTGCATGTGGATGCAAAACAGTTGCTCCATATGCTAACACAGCCTCGGGCAAACCTGTGGACGACTAAAAGTCGATTTTTTTCTCTTTTTTGGCAAAACTTTCCAAACATTGAAGAGCCGTATCTTCGTAAACCATTATGTATAGAGAAATTGTTTTGTGCTCAAATTGTAGCAAATTTTTTCTAGATTAAAAAAGTAAAATATAAGTTGTTTTGTAAAACTCGCCGTTTAGGAGGTATTTCGCATAAACATAAAATTCGAAAATTACGCAGTTTTTTTCAAGATTGCGGTGCCGATGCCGGTGGCGATCTGTAGAGGTTGAAAACTTGCATTGTTATTTAGGGTCTCAACCTATATAACATACCTAAAAATCAAAACTACTCGAATTTTTACAACCATTTTCGACAATTTGATTGAACTAGAATATTTCGATGGAATTTAATGTTTTTCTTTTTGGTTTGACATCACATAAATAAACATAAACAATTTATTTTAACAGTCAAAACGACAAACTCAAGAAAAGTAAAAATAACATTATTGGTATCTATTTTTTTTTTATCATTTTAATGGGCACTGTATGATTACACATAGCAACCCACCTTTTTAGTAACACCCTGTATAAAATATGTATTGTAAAATCAATGAATTATATAGATTATTTGCACACTAGGTACTATTTGTAAACAGTATAATCTTTTAGTTTTCATACAAACATAATAAAGTTTATAAAAACTTGCGTAGGTATTTTTTAGAGTAATTTGTTTTTAAACTTATGTACCTATATAAAATAAACTAATAGACCTACATACCTGCATTAGAAGAGAATATGCGATAGATGTTCCAATACTACCAGCACCTACAATAGTAATTTTGCTATTACTTGTTTCCGAAAGATTTGATGCTTCTGAAACGTGGCTCATAACAGTTTCCACGGTGGAGATTAACATTTTAACAATTCCTGAAATTAAAATATCGTTTGTTTACTAATATTTGAAATATGTAGGTACTATATGATTATTGATCGAAAACAGAATTTCGTGTATTTATATAGGTATCGTTTTAATAACACTATTAAAACAATCATAAGTAAATATGTATAAAACAAAATAAAATTAGTAAGCGAAACAAAGCAAAACAAAATACACATAAACAACAAGTTGTGAAATGTGCGTATTTTACGCACAAAACGTCAAGATTGTCTACCTATAGACCGAAGGTCGAGAAGTCTAGCGTGTAAATCCACATTTCGCATGTCATGTTTTTCAATTCTTATTATAATTTAATCTGTTTACAATCGAAACATAATACAACGCTAAATATCTGTTAAAATAATCATCTAACTAAAAATGCCAAGAATATAATTTTCATTAAAAAATATTATGGCTGATTGGAAAAGTAAAATCCGTTTCGGCAAAGCCAAAAAACTAGACGAAATTTTGCCTTCGAATATTGTCTATTACAGTTGACATACCTAAGCATTGCTCTTATTGGTTGTATTCCCAATATTAATTAGTAATTTTGTATATCAGGGACGTGTACTACGAACGATATAGAAGTTGCAGTTGAGTAAGTTTGTTCCTACGTAAATAGCGATTTTTGACTATTTTTAAGTAAGTAGTAGATTAGTAATAAGTTTTTTTAGCGCAAGATTCGTAACTTTAAACGGCAATATTTCGTGTAAAGTTTCGTAGCTTCGCCGAAACTGACTTTATATTTCAAATTACTCATACAAGGTGCTCTTTTTTTAGCAGCAGACTTTTAAGTTTCATAATTTTTTGTCAAAAATTGAAAAAACTGACCTACAACAAAATTAGGGCGATATTTACCCACTCCCTATGCAGTTTGATACACCCCCAAATTGAATACTAAGAATTTGATAATTTTAATTCAATAAGTATTAAAACAATAGTAAATGTAGCAATTTTCGTCATTTTATCTTAAAAGGTTCAGGAGATATTAAATAAAAACGATTCTAAAACGCACATTTGAAGGGTCTCTATCTCCCTTGGGGAGCGTTTTAGAAAAAAAACATATGGAGGTTTCCGTCATAGTTTGACTTGCTCTACGTATCCTCAAGTTTTGATCACCTATTTTAAGGACACCTTGTATGTAGACATTTTGCGTACCAATACGTTTAATTGGGATACTGAACTTAACAGTAGCCGCTCAGAATTTTTTTGATTTATAAAACAGGAGCAAAATCGATTAAGGTTCCTAATTATTTCTATCGATATCGTATGGCTTCTACATAAAATTTCGTACGTACCTATATGTAGCAGTGGTGAACCAGTTAAAATTGATACCCCACATGTACACTAGAATAAAAATTTTAAGAAAATCAAAATTTACCACATCTTAATTTATGAGGCAAGTAGGTATAATTCAAATACGACTACGTATAGTGAATTAAATTGATTGGATTTCATTTGATTATAAATTGCCTCTTATAAAAATTAAGTTAGGACGGTTACGATTATTAAAGTTAATTTATTAAAATTTCGGACTTGCTATTACGAAGAAAATCTATCGAATCAATTACATTAATTATTTAATTTTAACAGATTGTAATAAAACTGTGATAACATACTGCAACTCTTAGTTATAATCCTTATGGCAAGCTAAAAAGCGGTTCTACTCGTTTCTTCGGCTCCTTTAAATAATTGCAATGAATTTCTGTAGAATGTTATTTATTAGTTCAACAACAATGGTAATATTTTTCACTTTTTAGCCTATATGTTGGGTTAGCCAATAAAAGTGTGGCATTCTTCGTTTCTGTTAGTAATTATTCATAAATGTTAATGTGATTTGTTTACTACGAAAACTTGTTAACAGCTTTCGCGGTTATAAATTTTGAGTCGAGAATTCGCACAATTCATAAAATTGATTCTCCACTAATATGACTGTCAAATAATAAAGTTGAAATACGTACGTAACTGATAATTTTAATCTTACTTGAAGTTTATTTTAGAAAAATTTTCAATTTGGATAGCAGTTTATCTACATATTATAATATTATAATTATTCATAATATATATTCATTTATATATATATATATATATATATATATATACAGGCCTTTTTGTCACTTCTTTTTGGGGCACGCTAATTCTCGAAAGTTCTAAGTCCATAATTTTTTGTACCCTCTCCCACCCCTTTCCACTTGATTTTTTTTCTTTGGTGCACTGTATGCACCATCTTATAAAATGCGGTATATATATATATATATATATATATATATATATACTATGTATGATATAGGTACATATATTATTATAGTTGTCTGTTTCCAACAATTATACAAAATGAACCATTTTGACTCGCTTGGTACTCACGTTATGTCAAAGAAGAAAAAATAACACGATTTGCATAAATCTGTTCAACGAGAAACGTTATTACAATAAACATGGATCGTTGAGCGACTGCACATGGCGCGTTCGCTATTGAGGCGTTTTTCAAAAATAGCGGGTCTGTTGTCATGGTGAAGACTCAAGACTCGAGGCTCCTGTCAAGACAGCGAGCATTTAGGCGATACCTCCATATTGGAAGATATGGGAGAGTACCTGATCGCCATACCATTACGAAATGGGTGGAGAACTTTCGCATTACAGCTTTTGCATTAGACAAGAAACCTGGAGGAAATTCGAAATCTGTGTGGACACCGGAAAACATTGAGCGTGTAGACAAGATCAAGATCTCGGTGTTTCGGATTTTGCGTTCAGGCTTAAATTATCACCCATACAAGATCCAGTTGATGCAAGAGTGCGCGAATATATGAACCTGGATGGACGGTATCTAAGTGTATTATATGTACATATATTAATAAACGGTAGAGATGTTTACCTATTTCAGTTATCGCTGTTGTCAATAAGTTTAATTAATAATATTACTGAACACACTAAATAATAGTTATAGACAATTATGCATTTAAGACTGTGCACATGGGGTTAGATTAAAGTTGAAAGAAAGGTTAATCTCCTTAGATTTATTCATAATAATCAAACGTTTTAGTTATTTTTGAAATTCCAACGTTTTCATTGAATTTCATACAAAACGGCTAAAAGAAAACAGCCTTTTTGTTTTCAAATGCTTCCATTACAAAAAGAGATGCGTAGTCGTATTACAAAAAGGCTATGATTTATCAGCCAATTTGAGATACGCACATTTTTTTCGACAATAAGGCGATGTTTTGTAAAATGGCTGATTTTACAATGATCTTACTAAATGTATATGTAATTGATATACACTGATGAATACATAAAAACGTATTTAAAATAATTGTTTGTATAATTTTAATAAACCGAAAATTTGTTTCTCGCGGCTAGTTGATCCGGCGGCGAGTTGAAATAGACTCAGTATTGATGTACAACAACTTATACCAATTTGTGTACCTATGTATTACTTACTTCACAAAATAAAAAACCAGCATTGATCTTCACACAACTTACGGTCAATAATATTGAATAAATAACTATGTACCCACCTATATACTTCCAATATATCAAAATTTTTCTAAACGATTTTTCTTTTAAAAATATTGGTTTAGATAACGTATTCAAATAAATATATGCGTATTTCTATTCTTTACGTTACGGCATAATTTATTAACCTGTTTGTGTGGGTTCGTAACACAATGTCGCATTCTTGTATCTCCGTCCAACGCACAACGGGAACTTCATGATTTATGTTGGGCGAGATGCAGCGAAAAACATTCTTCCTTACAATTTTATTCATGCTGTTTAATTAGTTTATAGTGTTGGGCTGAAATGTTATCTGATATGCTATAATAAATTGCATTTGTATTTCGAAGATAGATGGGCAGTTACGACATTTTTTGTAATACAGCGTTTTGAAATAGGTATATACTAGGTATCTAGTTATCTTCTAGTTTGCATTTTTCGGAACTTCTTGTATAGATACCTACATAAATTTGTGACATTTAAACATCATGCGAGCTACTATAAATTTTATGTTGAAAGTAAAAGTAATTTTTGTTTGTTTCTAGATTTTTCATTCCGAAACTTTCACTTTAGATATTGTCTTATAAAAGATCGAACCGCGCGCAAGCCTACATTTCCAATATGTCTCAAAGCTCTTTTTTTTCGTTTTTCTGAAAGAAATACCTGCATGTTTTGAAAAATTGTATTTACTAGAGAAATAGAGATCTACAGAGATAAAATTTAAAAAAAAACGCGGTTCAATCGAACCGCTGTTTTAGCGCTAAAGCAGCGCTTTCCCGGCTGAATGCGAGCATTGATTGTATCAGATTGTGTTTTAACGTTCTGTGATTAATTATTTTGAATAAATATGATATTTTTATATTGGGTTACTATCTAAAGTTGTAAGGGGATCCAGGTTATGTGGCCCACCCCGTATATCCAAAACTAGATAATGATTCGCAATAATGTGTATCGCTTATTACAACTGAAAATCTTATATAGTATTGTTTTACTTTTTTTAATTAAATATATTCACCTATGTATTTTTTTAAATACATCATTTGTTTTCAGAAGCCGTATTCGAATTTATAAACCTTTCAACTAATAACCATAATTTACTGTGAGAAAAAAACTTAAATCGGTGACAATTTCGCCAATTTTTATTGGAGAATTAAATGTATGACTTGTTCGAACACTCCTTATTAGGCTCTCTCAATAAATTGCTGTACTTTTAAACAGCAAAAATAATCAGAATCAGCAGGCAAGGATCTTGTCTTGTAAATTAAATTCGTAAAAAAGCAAAAAATCCTGCTACCCACGCCGTATTTATTCAAAACAAACTACTCTTTGTCTCCGAGTTACGTTTACTTACGGAATTACCTACTAGTAGTTACCTACTTGTTCAATATTGAATATAATTTTTTATTAGAAATACCTATGTAAGTACTTATGTTTAGCGACTAACTTTACAACTTTATTGAAAACTGCTCAGTTTTTTAATATTTTTTATAGTTACACTCCATTTAACCTAGTTTGAACCTAATCATTTAACAAAAATATTAATCATATTAAATTTAACGTATGCTCTATTTTTCACCATTAGTAGATAGACTTTAGTGACAAAAACAATATAACCGCATCTTCTTTTTCGCTTGGAAAATCCAGTTGTACATTTCGTCTACATGCCGATGAGGCTCAACTAAAAACTACCTACTAGTAATAATATTAACTATTAGAAGGTTTTTGATTGGTTAAGCAGCGTACGAAATGATTTCGCACGGACTATAACGTTTTTAATCGGCTAACAGGTTTTATTACAAACGGCCAACCTACGTATATATTTTCAATGCCGAACTTTAAGTAAATCGTGTTCTAGAACTACTGAAATTAGTTCTCCGACTGCCACTTAAAAAAATACATAAATTCACATTTTAAATGTTACTGAAATTTGGCCACTGCGAACAAATAGATTGGTAGTGTGTAATAAAACTTGTTATCAATCAAAAACATTGTAGCCCGTGCGAAATCATTTCGCATGCTGCTTAGTCAATCGAAAACCTTTTAGCCAGTGAACAGTGCTAACAGTGTTAGCATAAAAAGAAACATCATATTTATATGTTATGAATCGATAAATAATTTAAAAGAAATTAAATAAAACTACATATTTCTACAAAAAAAATGGTTTGTTTGGAGATGAATCAATAATAAATATACAAGGTGTCCCGGGAGAAAACTGCCAAAATTAAAGGGCATGTGCTTCTTAAATAATTTTAAGCAAAAAAAGGTCATGTATAATTTATTTTTAATTTAAAATTATTCGTGTACCTGTCAAAATTGAAAATTTCCCTATTACAAACCATAAACCAGATAAAAGTTTAATTGTATTTTGATGCGACCGATACACTGACAAAAGAACTAAGAAAACATATGCACCACCTACTTTCATAGCTTATCGGTGTACGAACAAAGAACTGAATGCTTTTAAAATAAAAGTGGGATTTCCTAGTATCCACGTATAAACTCGAATGCATTTATATGTAGAATTCCGACAAAACCGTTTCAGATCTTTCGCGTTAGTGGTACAGAGCGGTAGTACTTGTTACAGTAGTTCGAATTTTAAATTACGGCGTCGTATTGTTCGTGTGTGCGAGGAGTGCTAGTTCAGTTTATAAGGCCTTTTTGCGTGTGAGAGCGCGAGTGTTGTGTATTGTTTTGTGTTCTCTAAAAGGATTACAAACAAAAAGAATTAATACGACGAGAAAAGGTAGGATCTTTCTTTGTCGACTAACTCTCCATGTATTTATAGTGTAAATACATGGACTTTAAGCTCTAACATACATTCTTTGAAAATCGAGCTTGGTTAGGCTCTTGATATGGACTCTGTTAGGGTCTTGGTTAAGGCTCCCCTCTAAATATTCGACGGTCCAATTTCGCGAATAAAATTATATCTTAGGTGCGATCACAGTGGTTGGTGAAATACAGTGAAACATGAAGCATAGGTAGTACGTAATGGTCTAAGTTCGCAGTGAACGGAAGAATTTAAGCTGAAAATTGGCGATAGAGGAAAAACGATGACCAGAAAAAGGTAGAAAATAGAAAGAAAAAATTTAGTAGTTTCTAATTTTTCTTATAGTCTATTAACAGACAAGTGGCAGCAACAGCAGTGTTAGTCTGAATTTTGCGTAAGTATTAAAAAAATAATTTATTTCGGGATTTTAAATTTTTTTAATGTTTTTTGATTTTTTAATTTCTTTTATGTATTTTGAGAGATTTTAACATTTCAATGCATTCGTTTATCGATAATTTGGATATGACTTGATTACTGTATGTTGCGCGTAATAACCTACGTGGGGAAGTATTTACCTCGAAGGTGATGTGGAAAACTTTCCAACAATTTAATTTTTGTTAATAAGCACATTTATCGAATTTTCATAGAAAATATATTGTAGCCTGTCTGATAGACGTACCATTTTGGATTTTCTCCGTTCTCGACCCCTAGATCTCGAAAATATAGGTCGTTCATTTTGTTCATATATCGAGTGATCCAGTTGACTTGTCCCAAGCTAATAACTCAGCAGATTTTAGAGGTACACAAATGAATTTTTGCGTAGGTAAATTTGGGTTAAAATCTATTTTTGCAGTTTTAAGAACCATTATGTCACTTCCAGTTTCGCCGGAAATACAGTTAATTTTATTATTTTAAACAGAATGCTAATTTTTTGTTAGCTTACTAAAAAGAGATTTTTTTTCTTTTCAACGATATCAACATTGTCGTTTTACGTCATTGCCTTCTTATAAAAACTAACAAAATTGGATAACTAATTCAATAATTAAATTACCCAGGTAAAAAGACGAAATTCATCAGGTATTTTTCTTTGTTTCCTTATGATAGATAGCCACAGATTCAGTATTTATTTTAAATTAAAAAATATTAAGAATATATTAAAATATAAAAATATTAAATATTAAAAATTTTAAGTTAAAAAATATTTATTGTATTAAAAAAAATACAATAACTTTAGTTTCAGTGAAACCAAAAGTGATAATACTGTTTAAGCAGAAAAATAATATTTTAACTTTTTTAACTTTTCTGATAGGTACCGAGTTTAATATCAGTATCATAACTAGTTTTTCTTTATTACTTAAAACGAAATAGCTTTATCAATTACTCAGTAGTTGCAGTATTAATCAACAGCTGTCATAATAATACAGAAAATGTTACCTACCTGTTGAATTTAATCTTAACTCTGCTTTAACAGGTTATCTGGTTAATGTTTCAACATACTGAATATAATCACGTTTAGAAGAAAATGTCATAAATTATAAAATATGTATTTTTAGAAACAAATTGTCCGTAATCTGTATATTTATATAAAATAGTGACGAGTTTGACCGCTGCTAATTTTACTTTTTTGGGAATAGAAGTCGTCTGAAAAGTATAACGTATAACTCGTGTGAAATAACTGCTTTTCAGCACTTGTTATGCAATATACTACTATATTCCATATGTAGGCCAAGTAAACAATTTTTCTAATCGAAAATAGTAAGTAATCTTAATAAAATCGTTAGTCTTATATGTAAAACTAATTAAGTATGAAAATACATTAGGTACCGAACTGCAATAATTATATTTCTAGTGAAAGTTATTTATACACCTACGATTTTTTAACCTATTTGCGCAAAATTGGTGCTTTGAATTTCGAAAACAGACCATATATGTAGATATAAAGAAGGAATTATTATTCACTTCAAGGTAAAACCAACCTACCATCATCGAAATAAGTTTTTATTTAATGGTTTTCTTACTATATTACATAATATTAATTTATTTAAATGAAATATGTATACGTTATTCACGATAGGTTCCAATGCACGTCATCAATAAAAAGTTACTAAATTGTATATTTGTAATATTCAGCGTAAAGTTTTGAACGTGGCATATTCTACTGGAAATTTACTTGCACACGTATGACATGGCAAATGATACAATTTATTAGTAGAAACTGTAAAAATACGAGATTTTATTGATGACGTGGATTGGAACCTATCGCGAATAACGTACACTTATACAGAAAGATAAAGCTATATGTCATTCAAATTTTATTCCCAGGCAAGTCATCAATAAAATGATGATTAGATTGTATATTAATTAGTAATTCAGTTCAAAGTTTGGAAAGTGACATATTTTATCAACGATTTATCTGCACACATATTACATGACTGAAAGACTGCAATTTATTTTAATAGGTACTGTAAAAATACAAGTGACACCGCTATGTGAAACGTCATCGATGACCTTCTATTGTGACCTTTTACTGATGACGTGCTCGGAATAAAATTTGGACGGCCTTTACCTACTCATTCTTTTCATTAACTGTTACATATAAATAATTAACATTACAGTACGTGATAGTGTTATACTGTCAGAGCTTAATTATTATGTATGTACTTACTACTAGCCTAATTTAAAACCTAACGCAAGTTCTAATTACCTAGTCTAATTAATTAAGACTTAAAAGATGTCGTAAACAATATAAATAATTTTATGTAGACATATAATTTTTTAAAATGAAGTTTTAGTGTTGGCACGAAAAACTATTCCTGTTACAACAGAGTATGTTCACACTAAGGGGCATTCAGTAAAAGTCACATTGTTCCCACATAATGGGCCCTTTGCTGATGCTGATTTACATATATTCCAGTTCCGCGGTATTGTGGTTTCCATAACAAGTTCATTATGACCATGTTCAGCTCGTTATAGGCCTACTATGGTTAGTGTCGAGAGAGTAACTATGTAAAACGTTTGATCTGTGTATTGTAAAATTTTATGGCTACACTTTTATCCATTTAACATGTTAACGTTGTACCTACACTTTTAAAAATTCCATTTATAGTTACATATTAAAGGCGTGGATTTACTTTCTTCATCAATTAATATTTCAAATAATTAATAAAACGTTTACATCTTTTGAAATTTATTTAGTTACTCTTGTCTCAATTTAATATGCATAATTATCGAATGTAGTCATTTTATTTGCAGCCAATATGCATATTGAATGCTAATGAGAAAAGATGGAAAGAAACGTGGAAGGCCTTTTTATCGTACATTCAGCATTGAATTGACATAGGTAACACTACAGTCAATAAATTTAAACTGTTTTTACGACTGATATTAAAGCAGATGATTTGGAATGTATACAAGTACCTTGATTATACGAATTTTTGCTTTAAAATTTTCCATCACACGTGTATTTTAAGTTGTAGAGTAGATACCAATTTTTGTTTTTTACCCAAAAATTATGCATAATAAAGAAAAACAAATACTGTAAAACCTCACTAATTCGGATTAATTGGATAACCTGGTCCGAATTACTGGAAGTCCTAATTATAAAACAAATCAACAAAATAAAGAGGAAATGCGGCACCACAGATTCAATTTAATAGTATTTCACAGTAAATTACCCATATAAACATATAGTAACGTAGTAAGGTATGTACGTTGTATTTATGATTAAAAAGTTTGATAAAAATGCGATAAAAATTAAAAATGTTTTTACAATCATACCGAGCATAATAAAACACTTGCAGAATTTATTTGTTCTCGTTGTCTGTATCGACTTTACTATATGCTCCCTTGCATACACTTGTTTTGTCGTAGAAACGTGTTTCTTCCTGATGCTGTAGCCACAGCCGCGATGCTATCGTCTCGTGATTTTGTTCTAAAGAGGGAACTTATTTTCAGTTGATCGTGTAGCCCTTTGTCACGTCTTAGCACATTTCTTTTAGGGTAAGTTAATGTTTTTGGTATTTCGGATTGCAGTCAATAAAATCGATGAGTGTTCAAATCTTGCCGTAGATACGTTGAAAGTTTAAATTTGGTTTTATTACGTCCCTGTTGTCATTGACTTTCTCCTCTTTCTCTTCTTCGTTGCTATCTCGTCTTCAGTAAGATTTTGGGTAACAAAATCTTCTTCGTCAATATGCAACCAATCACGGATATCATCAATTGCTGTAGCTCCAAATGCACCCAGGAGGAAATCTTCATCTTCGTTTCCTTCCAAGTCAAATTCTGTTTCTATAGTGTAAAAAAATTAATTACATGCACTTCAAGAGTCGTAATTTTAATCACTTCAACTTGCTAGTCCAATTCAATATGGCATTCTTGATGTTGTACGTTTTTAGTTTCGGTTGCGGTTTTTTCTCTTTTGTAAAACTGTTTTAAACATAGGGTATTCGAATTTATGGCGAATTCTGAATTAATGAGGTTTTACTGTATTCACGATCAATCAGCTGTTGATTTTGAACGATTTTCTCTTGTAAAAATCCAACAATAGTCCCCAATTATTGCTAGTGTTTTAATAACACTGTTATGTTGTTAGAATATCCTGGTGGATTCTCTCTCCTTGATTATTACTAACCACATTTCACAACATATTCGCCAAAATAATTAAAATGTAAATGTAAAAAGTGGATTGTAATAAGTGACATTTTACAACTCATTTTATAAATAGATAGCAGTTTTCAATTAATTCTTCTGTAAGTTTTTTTAAAACAAAAACGACAATACTTGACAATACTCATTTGTAAGTAAATGCCAATTAATCGCATTAAATCACAATTATTTTATAATAATAATAAGAATAGGCTTCGTCCTAATTATGTGAAAAGGTCAACCGTAAATCAACAGGAAGAGAAAATGTGTTTGATTTAGTTTAATTTGCTTTTAAGACAGTTTTGCACAGATAAAATCATAATAACTTAAAAACTTTATGTAGCAAGAATTATTTTACCTTATTTCCGTATTAAGTACTTACGCCGTATTTAGTGCCTGCGTAGGAATTAAAACAAAAAGTTTTAAAAACAATATAAGTAGGCAATCGATTCGTGAAAATACATAAATTTTCACAATTATTTTAATAATATTAACATAATAATGTTGAACGATATAAGAACCATCAAAGTTTAAATCTATTAAATTGCAATATCGTGAAAAAAATGTAAATAATTTCACATCAGTATATTTATCATTAGTTAAGTACATAGATGCAGGTGTGTGGTTGCAATTTGCCTCCGTGTTAAACACCCATACACGCCATGTCACACAATCTCGAAATTTGCTTCCTTCTGTAAACTGTAGACTTAAAACATTATGATGCAGCTGCTTTATTCTTTCAATTGACAACATGTCTCTATAGACACGCAATATAATTGTGTAATGTGTTCAGCAAGAAATTGTGCCAGTTGGTGTTTTGTTGTGTTCATCTGAATATTTTCGATAATTGTTTCCGGAGCGATTTTATATTGAACCGAACCTTATAATTGAACTAACCAATGCCGCCGATAGTTACTTTTCTACAGTCTCTAAATCATTCTTTGTGCGTAAAATCATTGTTTTAACACGACCGATTTCGTTTGACATTGTTCTCTAAGCGATCTTCAATCTCCTCTAATTGTAAGTGAAACTTCTTCAGAATCGGAATTGTCGAGTTTCCCGATTCGTAAATACCTATACGCATTGTGCCTTAATTTTAATTTGATTAAAATTAATTAGTATTTTCTTATTAGCAGTTCGTGTTGTATAATGATTTAATTTGATAATCTCGCGTTTTCTTCTGATAGGTTCACTGTACTCGAAGCAGCTTGAAAAACAACTACCTATGTTTGTGTCAATAATATGGACCATATGTAACAGGGATGACAAACTTACGGCACGTGTGTCACAGGTGGCTCGCGAGAAAATTTTGTTGGCACAACGTTAGTACGCAAAAATTTGTCGTATAACACGAATTTTATTTTATTTTTTAAATCGCGTTTAATTAAAGACAATTTTAAATAACGGGCGTCCAAAAAGTCTTGGTTGGCTGTGGAAGCATAAAAGATATATGTTTTGCTTTAACTTTTGCATTAACTTATGCAACTTATTTTTCCACAGCCAACCGAAACTGAAAGCCTTTTTGGACACTCGTTGTAAGAAGATATATTCATAGATAGTTAATAATTATCATTAATTGTAAGCCATGTTTACATTAGCTAAAGAAATAGACACGTTAATAACGACTTAGGGCCAGTTTCATAATCAACACTAAAGTTAGGACCAATTCCACAATAAAACTAAAGCGACTTCAAAATTTAAAGTCTGTTATTACTATTGCATCATATTATTGTAATAATGATTTAAATTTAAAGCAACTTTAATGTTGATTATGAAAGAGACCTTTAGGTGCCTACTTTAAATTTAAAGGAACTTTAAGTTGTAACAATGTGTTGCCATAGTAATAACAGACTTTAAATTTTGAAGTCGCTTTAGCTTTATTGCGAAACGAAGATTAATAGATTTTATAAAATTAAATGTGTGTCGGGTTCGCCGGCTACACGATCGTTGAAATCTTCAGCGATTATAATTGTTGAAGTTGCCTATTTTGACAACAGGAAAATTTAACGAACTAATTTTTTATGTACGTTTTCTTGCTTTTTTTCAAATTGCTTTCTTTCTTCCCCTCTTTCGCTGATATGAGATTAAAGTGCCTAATTCGATTTTCCAAGAATCATTTGAATACCATTATTTGGGAAATTACAATTTTTGGAGTAAAACTCCAATATATATATATATATATATATATATATATATATATACACCTACTATATGAAAAATGATGTCATTAATCGTATTAATGTTTTCGTAATATTTTAAATGTGACAATTTTTGCCCAAAACTGTAATTAGAGTATTAATGAATAATTAAATTAATATTTTTAACATAAACAATAGATATTTAATAAAAAAAATTTTTTTCGAAAAATATGACCGACTTAATTAACTGTAAAAGCACGCGACCGTTCTGATTGTATGATTAAATCCCGAATATGAATAATTTCAAAATTTTATTTGAGCTACACAAAAAAATCCGGAAAACTGTTACTGAATTATCTTAATAACGGTTCGGCGGAAGAATGCGGTGCAGACAATAATTTAAATACAAAGATAAAGGACGAGTCTAATTTACCATGCTGCGTGATAAACTGTAATCCTTTTACATTACTTACTTTAATTCATGCGATAAGCCGCAATGCAAAATATCGGAATATCTTATCTGACCAGCGCAGATTTACTTATGCAAACGCTCAAAGACAAATCTCCGCATTTAACTGGAATTATGCATTGCCCCATGACCTCGAAGAGAACAATCTATGTAAGTTACGTAGCAGACAATGTCCTGTAACCGGATTTTTTGTGCGCATTTTTTGAACAAAAACTAATTCAATTTTTACGGTAGTCTATCATGCGATCCTCGAATTATAAAAACAGTCTTTATGTTTAAAAGGTGAAATAATCAAAAAAATTGTTAGAAAATTTTGCATGAGCACCCAGGATATCCGCATCACTTACGTTAAAAACAAACTCGAATCGTTATTTTGGAGATTATTGAAATATCATAACTATTAAAAATAATTTATATTAATGGTTCCTATTGATTTATATTTATTATCTTTCAATTTTTTTTTAATAGGCACCGTTAGATGTGATGGTAGGCTTGTATTATTTATATCGTTAACTGTAAAATGATCATTTCATGTTTAATTTCTTAATATTAACTAATAAATAAAAACCTAATTTTTAAAATTTATTTCTTAATAAAATGAGTTTATCATATTTTATATTACGTTTCTTTATAGCCATAAAAGCGTAATTTGCATTATTTATGATATTTTTAAATCTGCTACACGCCAAAAATATTAAACAATTATAAAATCTAAATTTATAAAAGTATTTTTATCTTATAGTTTATGTAAATATGTTATAACTTTTGAAGTGCCTATAAAAATGTAAAAAAATACGTGAAAAATCAATTCCATTATTTATGAACATTATTCGTATACCTATTTACATTTCACTGTTAGTTAATCTTTTTATAATTTAATTAAGAACGTGAGAATTCTTGATTACATTTTATATAAACTATTGTTATAAATAAGACGGTAACTATAAGAAAAGTCTTTAATTAAAGCGTAATTGCCCAAAAAAATTAATAAATTAACGACGCTCATCTAACTTCCAATAGTATTAATTTGGGTTTTGAACGGTAAAGGCGTGTGGCTGTGTTAATAAGGTGCGCAATTGATAATCAATATCGTATCTCGCGAGTGATGATCAACGACCTAGTTCAGGACTAGCAGGTTTGTTACCGTAACAAAATAAAAATAAACTATTTTCATTTAATTTAAACAAACAGATACTGAAGTGGAGTCAATTTTCGCGAGGTGATATCCGGCGAGTCAACGGAGTTGTTTCAATTAACGCGAAGATATGGCGGACAAAAACTTTGAGCCAATGATAATAAAAATCGATACACTCTAGGGATTGATTTTACACGACACCAGAAAGCGAGATAATTAAAAAACCATACTGTCTCAACTACAACAAGCTTTGAACGAAATCCAAGTGCTGAAAGGCGAATTGATGACGATTTTGTTATCTGAAAATAAATTTCGGCGAAGAAAAAGCCCTTGTTGTTAGAGAAACGCATTGGTTATTTCAAAAATTAAAATAATAATAATAATAACAAAAGAAACGCAACAGACTCGCCTGAAAAAATTGACAATAGTCCAAAAACTAAACCAGAGAAGACTTCAAATTCTAGGAAACCACCAACTATTGTATTAATTGAAAGCAATGTAAAAACTATGAAGACGTCAAATCGACATTGCAAATCAGTAAATTTAAATATAATACTAAGAACGTGTACTACGGTGGGAGAGGAAAGTATTTAGAGAACCGAAAGAACAAAGAAAACCGAAAATATATTTATATCTAGAAGAACAAATGAGATGATAAATAGTATGTACGGAGAACCAAAGAGGGATATGATAATAAAATCAAAATGGTTTATAAAAGATAGAGTAGTAAAGAAGATTGCTTGACAGGAGTCACAAGGTGTATGGCAGAAATTTTACAAGCGCGCTCCTGATTGTGTTAAGTGTGCTGGCAGCCATTTGACTGCCTTACGCACAAAGTCTAGAAATACTCCTGCCAAGTGCACCAATTGCTCTGAACCGTATCTTGTCGATTACAGAAGATGTGCCATCGCCAAAGATAGAAGGAATAATGCTACCAAGGCTAAGAAAAACCGAATTCTCAATCGAATTCATTTAATTGCGAATGACCAGTCTACTTCAACCACTACAAATGCCAAAAAAGAGGAGACTTCATTGTTACAAATGATGGAAAATATGATGACTGCGCCGACAAGACTCGATGGACTAGAAACCAAGAGCACTGGCGCTATTCCCAAGAAGAAATAAGTTATGAATGAGCGAGACCTAAGGATTTCCATATGGAATGTTAATGGTATTTTGAACAAAAGACAATTGTGTAGAAGTGTTTAGTCTCAGAAACACAATTAACGACACAACGCTTCGCCAGAATCAGAGGTTATAAAGTGTATCACACTATCCATCCGGACAACCAAGTTAACGGTGGATCAATATCAACTAAACCTGCTTCACATGGATCTTGAAAAAAAAATTGAAATATAAAGCTTCAATTTTAAAAGTTAAATAGCCCGTAACCCATAATCTTGAACGCTCATATTAGTTTCCATATAAGCATATGGTATAATTTAGGTCCTACTTACAATTAGAGCATAAAGCGTCATGCCTGTTACTTAAAATTGCATATACCGTAACTTAATTAAATGTATTATTTAATTTAAACGAATCCCGCCAAAGCGTTAAATAATAATAAAGTCAACTGTCGGTACGCTTTCTCAAGGTGTTAAAGGATTGGTTTACACGGGCGTTTTTTGAAAGAAAAAAGTTCTAATTTATTCGAGTAAAATTTATGGTTGCCTCATTATAAGCTCGAACGGCACATAAATCTATCTAATTCGTTTACGTTTAACTTATACTACAATATATTCATTCGTCTTTTAATTACGTATTAGGCGCTTGTACTAATGCATTTATTTAAATTTAAATAAATTTAAATTATCGACGATAGTCTGTGTAAAGTATTATTTATAACAATTTAAATTTTTTGTTGCCATAATGTAAGACCTGTTTTAAATTAGGTAGATATACATTTTTATGTACAAAATACAATGTTACTTATCATCGTTATAAACTAAAAAGTTGTTTAGAAATATCATATACGTATACAGAACATACAGTAGAACCAAAATGACAACTTCCGAGTTCGACGAATGAATTTTCTTATACACTATATTGCTATATTCATTATAAAAAAAGAGCGGTCAGAAAATTAAAAAAGTTATACCCTCAAAATTAGGGTGTATAAGTTAGCAAGACTGGTTTACCCTGGTCACCCCCAAGGTGCAATCCAAACAATTTTTAGACCAAAATAACTGCCTTCGACTCAAAAATCATCAAATCGTTCACAAGTTATTTCGAACAAACGAAAATTTTGACGAATCGGCTTATTTTTGTGGTGAGGAATGAGTACCTAATTGGTTGCCCACTTTCGCTTGGTCGCCCTGTATATTTACTCATTTATTTACTCATTTTGTGTAGGTATTTCTATAACTCGAATTGTTTTCAGTGAACAATGGAGATTCGACTGTATAACTTTGAAAATATCTACACCAAACTGGATATTGTCAAGTGAAATTCCGTAAATGCAATGCAAACTTCAATACTTTCACTTTAAACATTAGTGATAAACCGTGATAAATAATCCTTCGGTTAATGGTCACTTTACACAAGCATCTTTGAGTAAGCAATATATTTGGAGTAAATGTGGTCAATGGTCAAATACACCGAGTAAAGCAACGGATAATATTTTATTTTATTACTTTTTATAATTGCTAAATTGCGCGGTTTATAATATGTACTACATACATATTAAAATGATTTATTGAATACGAGCACCCCCAAAAATATTTTATATTTATATTCGAATAAGTTTTTAGTAATCGTTGTCTAAACGTTATCTCCAATAAAATTTATCCACCTTAAAATATTTTAAATGGTTGAAAACACACACGAAAAAATGCACTTACGGTTTAAAAGGCAACCGACTTCATGTTATTAAAATATATAAGATATCGGATGTAGCTATCTTAATGGGAGACACACTATAGATTATAAATAGTACACCTATTAAGTAACCAAGAAACATAAATTTGTAAGAATTATAAGGTAGATGTATTTGTAATACTTTTTATAAAAAGGCATTTGAATAAATTCGGAAGGTGTGGCAGGTGTAATATTATCCAATTAATTACTTCCTTCGTGAATACATCGAAGTATTGCAGCAATATCTTACAGATAGTTACATAATTCAGTAGCCTCGGATTTGCCGCAGCTGTATTGCAAAATTTCAAGTTGTATTCATCTATAATATACCTGCCTATACATAGTATTATATATTTACACGCTCCGTTTCTATAAAAAAAAAACAACAAACAAACTTTCTATATGTTCATGTAATTAAGTTTGTTTTGTTATATTTTCTCACGTACATCCTTTTAATTTCGTTACTAACGATTGTTTTCTAAAACTTGTTATTCGGTAACAACAGTTGTTCGCATCTGTATTTGCTGACACGTGTTTGTAAGAATTTTTTGCTCATCGAACTCCCGACACACTGTGGAAAGCTTCGCAGTCAGTGCTTTAGAAATACCCTGTATAATCGTTACTTCCCAAAAAAAGTAAAGTTAAATGTTACACTTATCAATTATAATAGAGGAAATGACACTTTACTTCAGAATAATACATATTATGATTTTGTCGGTACTTTCAAAATTTGTATTGCAGAACTTTCGATTAGTCTGAAATTTTTAAGTGACATTTAAAAAATCATCGTGTTAAGCTATGTCCAGATCAAAGAAATGTTCATCAACTTTGTGTTTATTATTGTTGGAAACAGAAACTTACAACAACGTTCTGTACAATTCTGTCCTCACCAAAACTCTTGTTGTCAGTATCGGCGTAAACCGACCACTTTGCTTACACCGAAGTCTTACAGGCGTGCCTCGACAAATGTATTTTGAACTTTAAATGTCCTGATCGTGATTTGTTTGTTGTGTCGTGTGTGTCCGCGCAACGCTCGCGATCAGCGACATTAATTCTGCACCCGACTGTACACATTTCGAAATAAGTACTCTAACGTAAGATTTGTTTTCACGGAAATGGAATTTTTTTCCGTATAGGTATTATTCTCGGCGATCAAAATATTCTCGCGATTCAAAGCAACAAGCGTATTCACAAGAAGTCATTGTGCGGACGTTTGATAGTGTCATATAAAAAATAAATAGCGTTGGTGATTTACGGAGATGTTCACAATGGTAGTTTCACTATAAATTAGAACGTGAGAGGCCATTTATAATCGTCATGAATATCGTTATTAAAATCGGAGATTATGCATATAATGGTTGGAGGATAAATTATTAATGTTACGAAACTCGGGTATTCATAATAAACATGGTGTTAGGTAAGAAAAATATGTTACATATGTACCATAGACGATATTTTTAAGAATCGTTGTCGCTTTTGGAATTCATTATAATTTTAATTAAAACCATTACATTATGCACAAACTTATTTATTATTTAATTATCAACAAACCGCCTCAAAAAAATAACTAATACGACAACGCAAAAATAAATAATCCTGGTGGCGTTTATTGTGTTGTTTTTAGAATTGCCAGAAGAAGAGAAATTCCATATCGTACAATACATTTTTACGATATAAAAAAGTTTAATGACACGGCGGCTTCTGTATTTCAAATGGCAGCGTCAAAATTACACCTCTTTTCTAATTGTATAACTAAACAATAAAATTCCATTGTGTGGTTTGTTCGGTAGTTACATAATAAAATGTTATCTATTTTTAAGTGTGGAGGAATCTTCAAAATTTTCTAAATATCGTTCAGTTGCATTTTAAATATCTACATATATATATATATATATATATATATATATATATATATATATATATATTTTAATTTCTTAAACATTTCTAATTCGGTACCTGCCTATAGAAATATTTTTCACCAGATCAGAAGTAAACAGCAATTTGTTTACCATCTACGTCGGAGTGAAAACTATTTTGTCGTCTCGTATGATTTCATTTTGAAAAACACCGGCAATAGCCCAGCATTTTAACTAGGAAAAAATTATTAACAAGCTAGATTTTTGTGTGGACCTTCATTTTTATAGTTTGAACTAATAATCTCAAAAGTCCCCTTCGATAGTGTCCGTAAAAATTGTTATAGGGGATGAAAGGAGGTAAAAATTCAGATTTTCGCAATTATTTCAATAATTATCAATTTTTCTAAAAAAAAATAAAGTTATTGTCATTGAGTTTTTTCGTAGAATCAACCGTTTCAAGATATAGGCTGAATGAAATCTGAAAGAAAACGTGCACTCCTCCATAAGTAGGTAGTACATACAAACAGTTCTCGATTTACGAACGAGTTCCGATTCATTTTACATATGAAAAGCATTGTATTTTACATCGAATTACACTCAAAACATTAAAAAACGTAACGAATCAAGTTGAGCAGTGTAAATATGGCTTTAGTATTAAGTTAAGAATGCAAAGTTTCTAGAAATGCTATGTCCTATCCAAGCATATAAGCGATTCACGTCATCAATAAAAGGTTACTAGATTGATGACGTTTCACACAGTGCTGTCACCTCGTTCCTCGTATTTTGACAGTTTTAATAAATTGTAGTTTTTCTTTATACCATCTAATATGTGCGCAAGTAAATCATCTATAGAATATGTCACTTCTCAAACATCAAACCAAATTACAAATAAACAATCTAGTAACTTTTTACTGAAGACGTGAATCGTCAGGCCGCGGCCGATTGGATAAGGTATAGTAGACATTTCTAAGGGCCGATCTTTTCATCTTCCATTTAATTTAATTGACACATATTTACTATAGAAACGTTTGTTCAAACAATTGTTTCTATGGTAAAAATTTGTCAAATAAATTTCTTGGGAGATGAAAAGACCGGCACTAAATCTGATAACTTATTGTTAAATTTGAATGACATATAGTTGACAGTAGAGACGGTCCCGTTTCGAGCAATTAAAATGAAGTGAATTTTAATCTCAAGACTCGTTACGTTTCTTAATTCATCGAGTGTACATAATATGCACGTTTTGTTATAGCGATATGCTACAAACGTAAAACAAAGTTGATAAAACTTTACCATTGTACGTAATACGTACATGAACATGTTTATTGGCACTTTTCTGCAATTTTTTCGTTAAATAACGGCTTTGCATTTGTTCGCGCAATTCCAAAACACCCTGTAGATTATGATACGGTTACTTTTATTCAAATTAAATTAATCGGTTTAAAAACCGTATCGAAACGGCCGATGATCGACAGCTGATGATGAGACAGATGGTGATAAAATTGTGCAGCAGGATGGAACCAGATGTTTGCAAAACGACACCATGTAAAACCGCGGAACGATAGGAATTCCGAGTGGGTTTTTTTTACTGAATGTATAAAGATTAGCGATCGGTTATATTGAATATTGCGAAAATAAGATGGAGGATAACGCGCCGATTAAATGTTATAGACCGATTAAACCAAAAGTTAAAAAAAATTAATTAAGTGAGTACTATAAAAATTCAAGTCCTTTACCAAAAAATACCTTTATTCTAAAACGTAATCTACAAGGTGATTATGTTTTAATTTAAAAATTAAGAAGTAGCTTTACGCCATTAAATGTGGATTCCTTGCATTGAAGAACATATAAATTATTTTATTGTTAATTATAACAGTCGCGCTAGTCGTTTCAATTAATACCTACATTGTATAGGTATGTACTAATCATCAAAATAAAAACTAGTCGAACTTGTTAATTATTGAATTAATTACGCTTTATTGCGATTATCCTATTTGCTATTACTTTTTCAAATTACTTTATTCTATACTAGTTAGTATATGTTTTTTGTTTGTCTTTAATTACAAATGGCTAATTTTATAAATTCAACTTGAAGTTGTTTGTTCGAACATTCCTTTTTTTTAAATATATTTTTTCTCTTAAATTCCGAGAAACGAACAAAACGTGAAGTTTCACGAACAAGCGAAGAACAATTTTAATTGCTGCCCCAACCCTCGGACGCACATAATGTTTATTCTTTGTTTCGACGATATCGCAGCAATTTTACAGTGTCTCGAGAAAAAGCAGTCTGCCATAGGAATTTTAACAGGCGATAGATAGGATAACGATTCTATGTGAGAATGCCGATACAGAAGCTCCCGATTCGACCGAAAATACTCCGCATATTTCGAAACAGTGGTATTTTCCAAATCAAGTATCAGAATTCCACTAGTTTTACATTCGT
Source organism: Rhagophthalmus giganteus (assembly GCA_036326145.1). Lineage (NCBI taxonomy): Eukaryota > Metazoa > Arthropoda > Insecta > Coleoptera > Rhagophthalmidae > Rhagophthalmus > Rhagophthalmus giganteus. The sequence goes on along the minus strand of JARFJA010000001.1, from coordinate 44,943,060 downwards.
TCATATGATATGTTTCGAGATAAGCGTTTAAGAATTTTGAAATGTCAGTCAAAGCGTACGGTTACGTGGTTTTGTAACACCAAAGGTTACATCATCAACTAAATCTAACTTAAAACTTAAATTTCATTGCCCGTTAATTAAATTATAGTCGACTTTGTTTTACTTTTTGATGTACCGTATCATTAATAAATTTATTTTTTATCGGAATTCTATTTGAGTCGAACCGTTTTCATCTTTACCGACGTATGTATTTAGCCACTGCGAGATATTAAATTAATTTTAAAAACTAGTGGAATTGGAAAATTCTATATTCTTAATATTAATTTCACGACTTGTTAAATATAGTGGCATTCTTGGGAATGTACGTGTCAAAGACCTTGTTGTTGTTTTTTTTTAATTTTTACTTAGTAACTTCTATTTGGCAATTCGTAAGCCATATGTATCCAGTTGTTACAGTTTAGCGTAACATATCACCATGGCGTATCATTAATTGATACGACTATCTGATTTTTCTCATATCAAGACTGCCTTGCGTTTCAAAATGCATGATACGTAAATGTAGCAAACAAATGACAATATGCAGGGGCAACGCAGAACCGCGCACAGCCCGTCCACATATGACTATCAAATGCGTCAAAAACCGACAAACGACCGATCGCGGGTCCATTTTGTTTCTTTGACAAAGCAGCGATTGCCATATCCGATGACACGCTGAACACCATACGCTGAAATGTAACTAATGGATACATGGCTTTATACCAGATAACAATACGATATAGAACGTTTCAGTTGTTTTTTTGTATTCTATGCAAGATATCTCGTAAAAAGTGGGCATCCTTTTATTATAGAAAAATTACGTAACCGAATTGAACTGAGATATTTATCCATGTATGTTTTATATCCTATCAAAATAGTTTTCGTTCCACCTATTGTTTATTCTATTCTATGCGTCAGAATCGATGACTCATAGTTCTCGGTACTAAAATTTCTTGGAATTCTCGAAATTTTCATTCAATCGCATCGAATATTCCGTAACATTCTAGAGATGAGTCGCTCTTCAAGTAAGTTCGGCTGCGAACTTGTATAAATAGTCGGTAACGGTTCGATTCTGATTAATTATACAATTGACGGTCTTAAAGTGTTGTGATATAAAAAGTGGTTGCTTTCGACTTGTGAAATAAATATTTGCTCTCGGTTCTAAATAATTCGAATTGTTTAGTGTAATTAATATAAATAAATATGATAATGGACGTGTTTACCGTGATCAACGATTCGATACTGTTAACATAAGAGAAATTACAAAATCATTCTGATTAGCTTTCCATCAACTTACATTAGTATAGTAGCATTGTATAATTTATAACAAGAAAATAATTGCCTTAATATATGCATTTAAATACAACCTCAAACGCCCAACTATTAAACGTGACAATTCTTTCTCACTGGCCTCTCACGTTTTTGTAAAAAGTAATCCTAACAATCTTTTCCGCAGACAGATTATTTTCACGCTTGCATAATTTGCGAGCCATTTCTCGGCGATTAATAGTAATTGTTCTTAGATTACTGCACGTATCGATGTTGCTTCGGTTAACAACAAAGGTGAGTATTTTTATGAATCGGATTACTTCTTCTATAAACGACGTGTTTTAGGGTGATTGAGACATCATAAAACAGCGGCGATGAACAGAGATGTGCTGATGGTAATGCGAATATAACGATCTCGGCTTGAAATGGGTGGCGGTGGTCTCGCGTACCTTTATCTTTTTGCGTTACCTACCACAGAACCGATATTTTAAAATCCAACTCAACGTAACACTATATCGACGATTGTCTGTTAACATTTCACGGATAATTTTATTTCTGATACAGAGACCGAAACGGGAAATGTTAGATTGAGAAGTTCACGTGTGTCTGATACATAAAATATTTCCACGATGATGTATAAAAATAAAGCCGTTTTGTGCTGGTTGGTTGCTCGCGTGCATATTTTATCAGTCCGTAGCTGAAACGTTTCCTTTGAATAAATTGCGAAGCGGATGTAACATTATTTACTTAATATTAACACAATGTATGTTTGACTTATTTAAAAATTAATGTAAATAAAAACCCAGCAGGTAGTAACAGAAATTTTAATGAGAATTTGGTTACTTACGAAAAACATTATTTCCATAAAACATTGGTGTAATTTTCAACAATGTAGATGTATATGATAACGTGATTAGTACTTTTTGTTATAACAAAGCAGCTCGATTAGATGTGATACGAACTTATTTATGTTTCCGTATCATCCGTCTAAAGTCATTTTTAGACAAATATTATATTAAGTAATTAAACGCTCACCGTTACGGTCGATAAACGCTAATAACCTTATCCATCAAAAAATAAACAGAACGTGTTGTTATTTTGATCATTATTATGGCTTACCAATAGGTAAATAACATAAATTTCAGAAATCTTCAAAAAAAAAGACATATTCTCATGAAATCCATTTTTTTAATATGTAAACTATGTTCATAAATTAGGATCTCTTTTTTTAACTTACTTATTAACAAATGAAGAACTTCTTCAACAATGTTGAAGTTATCTGCGAAACATGCCCATCGCTTTGATTAGAAGATCTTGCACTCATAGTAAGGTGATTATTTCAAACTGAAAATGCGCTTTCAAAAATTTGAATATTCTTTGCCGTATACGGGGTAGATCAAAAACTAAGAAATTGGATCAAGAGTAAAGTAGGTACTGCCTTTATTTCTCAAGGTACACGAAAATGTTACTTGAAAAATTGTTTAGTATTGCAAGGCGACATTAAATTTGAAGTCACAGTCACCTAGCCTAAAGTTTCTTTTTCAAACTGGTCTAATATAAAGTATTTTAAGTATATGCGATAACAAACACCTTTAAATTTCTAAGCACACCGAACATCGGCGGAAAATGAAATGTATGTGCTTCGAGGCATGTCAATATTTTTTCCAGACATTGCTTGATCACGTCGATTTTATTAACAAGCGAGACATGTCAGTGGCCATTTTTCGTTTATCTAACCCTAAAGTGAGAATTAATGTCACCCCAAAAAGGGCCAAAAAGGATTTTATTTCAATCTTCGGAGAAGTCGACGAAAAATTCATCGATTTTCATGTAGGTGCAGCGCGACCACCGTAACTTCAGAATTCTCTACACGGAATTCCTACACCATATGTACACCCAAATCGCAATTATATTGTATGCTAGTCGAAGTTCTTTCTCGTAATATCGGTGTAGTCGGCGTTGGTTCTCTTTTCTAAATTTATGATAAAAGCATCTGTTAACTTGTTCATGACGAAATGCAAAAGCTTAACGTGGCACTATTTATCGCGCGGAACAGACGTTTTTTATATACCCTTTACTGTTAGAGATTATATTGCGATTGTTCACCAATGCAATTATTTTTATGGGATAAATATTTCAAACGAAAATATTCAAAATGGTCCAAACGATCATGATCGAGTGATTTGATATGAAATGATGCACTTCTATCCGATTATTATGGTATCTTTATTAGTTACCAACAAATTAGTGCCTACTGTTAACGCAATTTTTAAGGTCGATTCTTATTGATTCAAAATTATTGATTATTGGTATTAGAATTATTGATCTTTCGTACGTTAACTTATTGTTCAATCATCTAGGTATCAATAAAGGCTTGTTTATCACAAAGTATCTGTTAATGTGAATAATAAAGAAAATATTCTATTTATCACGTTACGCGTCTGTCAATATAAATTGATATTTACAAGTAACTGTATCAGTTAAGATAAATTTACATTGTAAATATGTATTTAAAATGTGCAACGTGGACAAACATTTTCTAGTTCACTATATAGAACAAGTTATGAGATTGTGTGTGCATTCAGATGAAACGAAAAATCACAAACATTAGCTATCGATATTATAAAACCGAGATGTAGTCGGAGTAAAGTACACAGATTTATCTCCAATAACAAATGCAAACAAAGTTTACTCCAGACATTAAATTAAAAAATAATAATAATACATAAAAACGTAGATGTTAGTAACTGCAGCTGCATCCCATTTAGTTGCAACCACTTTTAATTTGTTTATACGGAGCTAACGAAGTACTGCATATCTAATTTAATAAACCTATTTACCCAAATTAATTAAAAAAAATTAGACTAATTGTAAGATTAAAGTACGTTCGTTGAAGTTTTTCAACAAATATTTGCTATAAAATTGCTTTTTAATTAAACCGACATCCGTCAGCGCATTTTGAATCCCTCCCTTAATTATGAGGATCTATAAAAAACAACGTACAGTTAGGTGTGTATTTAATTATTATAATTACAAGAACATCACATTATTACAATTCTACATTTTATTTTTTGTTATTATTTTACATTTTCTGTGTTTTATTTTAAATGTAGGTACCTACTTATTTATGTTAAGCAGTAGATAGGTACCCATGTACTATGAAGAATTATCTTTAATTTGCTTATTTAAAATTTGTGTGTATTTTAATAAATTTAACAATTTTTCATGCAAATTAGTTTACTGCTCCTTACGTTGCTAATACCGGTTGCGTTACAACTGGGGAAAAGCTCGATTTAATTTTATATTTAATTTTAATGTAGGCGAGACTAGTTTAGGTTAATGTATCTTCGCTAGTTTAAACTCGCCTCATCTAAACTAACCTAAGCTTGCCTCGTCTGCACTAACCTTTTCATTGCTCTTATACTTTATTACATAATAAAGTCCCGTATGTTTCGGGCGATTTGTGAAATCGGTAAATCGGATGGGTACCTATTCATAGTACATATATTTAATAAAATTTAACTTACCTACATATTTACACATATGTAACACGTTGAAACTAATAAAAACGTAGGTAACTTCTCTTGATAAGTAGTTTCTTATTTCACGTAATCGGCAATATTTTGCTTTTACATAAAATCGACAGAGAGTGCCTATTTCATGAATTACGCAAAATATTGTCGATTACGTGAAATAAGCGATTTCACAAATTTGGCGTAATATAGATATACACCGTGTCCAAGATAAGAATGCACAGCATGGGCATCTTGAAAACGGTAGAAGATACAGGGTGGCTTAAATTAGAAAAAAGTTGCGCTATTTAGAGTATGTTCACATGCTGGTCGCAAAAGTTCATTATTGTTTATCGTTTTCAAAATTCTCAAAAAAATGTGATTTTTTGGATTTTCGTTTCTTTTCATTTTTTTATTTATTTTAAATGATATTAAAAAACTACCGGCACTTTCTCGTTGCCACTTTTTAAGCTCTACAAAATGGCGTGTTCAAATTTTTAATCCGACGTTTCGTATCCGAGAACCCATCATCAACTTTATTTTTTTATATGGCCACAAACAAAGAGACACCCTGTATTCGGTAGCATTATTCATTACAAATTCAACGATGTATCACACATTATGGTTTTGAAGCCAAAAAAGGAGAAAAACGTGAGTTATAAGGTTTTTATTTTTAAATTAGTAGGCGCTGGTACAATAACAGAAACAAAATGTCAAAAATTATAATAATTGCTCAAATAGGTTGCCATTATTTTCTAGACACAAGTATGCTCTGTCTACAGAAGAATTCAAAACATGGTCTAACATTTCTGGTGTGATTGTATTAACTGCTGCTAAAACCAATGCCAATAACTGTTCTTCAGTTTCAAAAGTGGCGTCATACACTTGGTTTTTTAAATAACCCCACAGGAAAAATCCAACGGAGTTAAGTCAGGCGATCGGGCTGGCCAGGCTACTTCACTGTGAGTTCCAATGCATTTTTCAGGAAACCTCTGGGACAAATATTCCCGCACAGTTCTTGAATTATGCGCTGGGGCACCATCTTGCTGAAACCAGCAGTTGTTAACTATAAGTAATGGTAATTCATCCAAGGCATTCTCCAAATCAGTCTGCAGTAGGTCGAGATATCGTTCGGAATTTAAATTGTTGTGATAAATAAAAGGTCCTATTATTCTGCCACCCAAAATGCCTACCCACAGATTAAATCCAAATCGACGTTGATGCCTTGTTTCTTTTATTAAATGAAGATTGTCTGTTGCCCAATAGTGTTTGTTACGCCGGTTGAAAATGCCATTGTTGGTTATCATTGTTGGTTATTGTTTTTCCCCTTTTTTGGCTTCAAAACCATAATGTGTGATACATCGTTGAATTTGTAATGAATAATGCTACCGAATACAGGGTGTCTCTTTGTTTGTGGCCATATAAAAAAATAAAGTTGATGATGGGTTCTCGGATACGAAACGTCGGATTAAAAATTTGAACACGCCATTTTGTAGAGCTTAAAAAGTGGCAACGAGAAAGTGCCGGTAGTTTTTTAATATCATTTAAAATAAATAAAAAAATGAAAAGAAACGAAAATCCAAAAAATCACATTTTTTTGAGAATTTTGAAAACGATAAACAATAATGAACTTTTGCGACCAGCATGTGAACATACTCTAAATAGCGCAACTTTTTTCTAATTTAAGCCACCCTGTATCTTCTACCGTTTTCAAGATCCCCATGCTGTGCATTCTTATCTTGGACACGGTGTATACCTACCTACAATGAAAATTCGGAATAAAAAATAACGTAAAGGTTAGAAATTATGCATATTTATCTTCAACGGTCATTAAGGAATTCAACTATAAAAATTGTAAGTACCTAATTATAACAAAACTATTTTTGAAAATAAACGTCAGAAATTCAATTAGGATGATTATTATCATCATTGGAATTAAACGTTCCCTTACGAAACAGAAACTGAAATAATTTCATATAATTTTCCACATATTATCTAGTAGATAACAAAAAAAGAATATCACCTTCGCAGAAATTTAAAAGAATAAGATGTGTTTTTCTTAAAACTACAGCGTTTCACTAGCAATTATTTAATAGAAGAACGGTTAAAATTATTGGTTATATAAATCAATTTAATAATAATCGTAAAATATATTTGCATGGTCACTTCGGTTAACTAACAAAATACGCCTTCGTAAATAAATTCGTGATCTCGAACAGAAAAGTGTTCTTGAAGTGTAATACATGCCCACGGCGATCTACACATATTGATGAAGGCAATTTAAACAGTCATGATGGAGATTTATTTCTCTTGATTAAATTCGTCTATCGATAAAAGCATTATTTCCGTCCAATTTCTAATTATTTTTTAATTTATTTTGTTAACCCAGACGAAATTAGAAGTACCTAACTATACGTGTCGGAAATAATTTTTCTCACAATCGTACAGAAATCACGTTCGATGTGTTGTAATCAACCCGTTTTGTTCGAACCACCAGTTAAAAACACTCAAGTATACAAAAAGTAGATGTTGGAGAGTCGTCGACCCATTGGGTTCAAGACCGGCTATGGCAATAGCAATTTTAATTTGGCGACCATCTTAAATTATTCGTTGAACATTTTGGATTATCTTGAAATTGTTGTAAGAACATTCTGTATCGAACAATAATCCAATAAGAATGCGATGTTATGCTTATGTTTCAAGAATCCAAACAGAAATAAAATTCTGGATAATCAAATTTTAGATTTCTATCGGCCAAAATTTACTTTTCAATAACAATTAAGATGTATTACAGATGAACATTAATAAAGCTTGTCGATTTTGTACGTTTACAAAAGTTTCGATATTCGCACTCGGCCAAAAAAGCAGGTAAAGACTCGTTTTGAAGAACGATTAGAATTCAATTTCCAACATTTGAAAGCCCGAATTATTTGTTTTTAGTTTCTTTTGTAATAATTTTGTGTTCAGATGTTCAGAAGTTCAGAATTTGCAATTTGCACTGATTTTCAAAAATTAACAAAAACCTATTACCTTTTTTTTACCATAGAGTTAGGTATAATTTTTTTTTATTCTTAATTTAAAAATCATTTGTGTGCATTTAAGGATCTAAACCTTTCTGTTACAACCAATAAACTAGATAAATGTTTAGTCACATTTTTATAAGACTGATAAAATACAAAATAATAATACAAATAACAAATACAACAATACGGACACACATATATATATATATATACCTTTATATATATATATATATATATTATATATATATATATATATATATATATACCTTATATATATATATATATATATATATATATATATATACCTTTTGCAACTTCGAAGTTCGAACAAAGAATAAAAACTTTCTAAAATATAAACGGGGTTTTCTAGTCTTTATGCAACAACTTTTATACATTTATAAACTCAATTCTGGAAAAACGACTTCAGTTCTCTCGCTTTATCCAGATCGGTAGTGCTTGTTTCAGTGCGAATTTTAAATTTCGGCGCCATATTATTCGCATGTGCGTGGAGTGCACGAGTTGTTTTACGAGAGCTCAAAATGGGATTACAAAAATGATTTATACAACAGAAGAATGCGACGAAGAAAGGTAGAATTGTTTTGTCGATTAATTCTTCATGTAGGTACCTATTTATAAAATATAAATACATGACCTTCAGCTTTAACACAAATTCTCTGAAATTCGGCTTGGTTCGATAGGAACTCGGCTACAGTCTTAAGATAAGAACTTGGTTAGGTTTTTAAACATTCAGAGGATCAATTTCGCGACATTTTACGCTCGTTTTCGCAAATATATTTTCACGTTCATAGCAAAATACAGCGAAAAATAGAGGGTTATATTCTGAGGGTTATATGTGTTATATTCTGAGCCCATAGACAACAGAAGGCATTTCGAGGTAGTATTGCAATTAACGTCTCATCTTTAATCGCCGCTGAAAATTGACATACTTACAGAAAAATATAAGATACATCTACAAAAAAATTTAGAAGTGTCTAAAAAAAAATGCAAGAAATTTGCAGAAACACAAAAGTTTTTTGTTGCAAATATTATGTATCTATACAAAACCCAGTTTATACGTTTTTGAAGGGGGGATTAAAAAAATGAACGTAAACATGAGATCAACGTTAAAATAGAACTTCTGCATTTTTACTTTTTAATCGATAATGTGAGCCTAAGAGGTGCATAATCTTCCAAAAAGAATCAGCTACAAGCTCACAATAGAAATTATTAATACAACTTGTCAAATGCTCATGAATACATTATGCAATACCTACAATAAAAAAATATATATATTTTTTCTTTTTCGTTTATTAATTCATCAATTAAGTAAAAGTAGCACTTTTAAATGACCGTCATAAGCGTGCGTGATAAATGGTCTAGAGGCTGTTAATTTTAAAGCTTAGTTAACTAAAATGTAAGTTTGTGGTGGTTACATTTAAAAATTCCGCTCGTAATTAAAAAAAAAAGATATAGTAGATCTTATCCATACGCGTTAAATATAACAATTAGTACATAGCTATCACGTTCATTAATACAATTATTGCATTGACTGACTAATAATAATACATACTTACCTACTTTTACGCGTTGTAAGTATTTAAAATTTATTTGTATTATTATAATTTTAATTATTTGAATTTGTATTTGATGTTGTATTGGACGAGGAAGAATAAAAAATTATAGTATGCATAGGTATAATTAAAAAAAAAATGGAATAGAAAAGAGATCAACAATAACTGTAAGTAGGTGGTGCGAAAAGCTATTAATCTTTTTTTTTGTATCACCTTTAAGACCTCACGAAATGTAAAAAAAGCGAACAATAAGTATAGTAACTTTTTGAAAACAACTAGGTGCATAATTTATTTCGAATAATGAAAAATTAGAACCAATAGGTGTACGTTTGAACTACAATTCGAAATTCATTTTTAATTAAGTAGATACCTACTACTATACTACCTATTTATTTTATTTATTTATTATAGATATTCATTTTAATGAAACGGTATAAGTAACTTTTATTAAGGTGGGTTTACACGCTACGATTTACTGTACGTTTTATGAGGTGCCTACACGTTCCTAGTTTTCTTCCGTTTTCCATCTTATTGTCAGTTCCAACTTTTGGTTTTTTCGGTTTTGTGATATTCGACATTATGTCACCGACATTAAACGTTGACCGGGTCACACTAATACAATAATTATCTGATGCATTATTTAAAACCTTATAACTTTCGTTAGAAACATTTTTTTGCTAAAATGTAGCTTTTACGAAATAATTGTCCGTGTGGTCTGGGACACCCTATATATACTATATAAGTATACTTCGTCCAAACCTATATGCAATCCACGTCATCAATACAAGGGTACTAGATGATGACGTTTCACACAGTGTTGTCACCTTGTACCTCGTATTTTGACAGTTCTAATAAATTGTAGTCCTTCTTTATGCCATCTAATATGTGCGCAGATAAATCATCTATAGAATATGTCACTTTCCAAACTTTAAACCAAATTACAAATAAACAATCTAGTAACTTTTTTTGATGACGTAAATTGCATATAGGTTTGGATAGGCAATATATTGTTTTATAATTTGTAATAAAAAATGTATTTAATAGACTTTAAAATACAGAACACGAAGTACTTCTCTTTTAGAAGTAGACTACGAAAATTAAAAAGTAAACAATGCAACTAACAATAATTTTGTCATAAATTTATGTTGGATTTTAAAACGTTTGTAGAAGAATAATGTGTACTTACAAAAAATCTACAGTTTAGCTCAGTTTTCCAGCTCTTTTCAAATATGTATCTAAACGAATTTTCCAAATTGCGATGTATAAGGTGTTGTTTTGAAAATACAAGAGTTTATTATTATTTGAAGTCGGACCTGGATTTCCATTTTGGTTACTATACTAGACGATTGCGCTATAAAAACAATACGCGTCTACCAAAAATTTGAAAAATATTCAGAGTGGTTCGAAATTTAATCTTATGAATTATGAATGAAATGGACAAAATCGATAAAACATCCTGTATCTCGGTATCTAATTATCTGAGACCCAGTAACTATAGGTTATTTGGAATCGTCTAGATGACCTCTATTTACAGTTAACATATCGCTCGTCCAAAAGAACAATGACACATCTCAAAAAACGTAGTTTTTTCAGTTTTTCACTTTTTAATATTTTTATAAATTCACATATTAATAATCAATTTCTTAGGCTTAACCTATACTACAATATGTGAAGTTTTCGCTCTCTTTGAAGCAGTCTTTGCCAAGTTTTATAATCTCTGATAATAAGTGTTTATGGCATTATTCCTGATAACGGATCGAACTAATTTCCAGTTAAAATAAAGGTACTTGCCTACAATTAAAAAAAGCTACATCTTTGAGTGCAGTCTGTTTGTTGACATTTTTAGATGATATTCTACACAATAACAAAAAATTACTAAATTTTGTGATGCGTCACTGTTCTTTCGGATGAACGATATGTACATTAATCTATTAAACACCCTGTATGTATACCCTTACTTACTTAGATATTCATTAGTGATTATTTCGTTATAAATAATTACTATTGTTATTATACATTATTTTATAGCTAACCGAATAGTTTGATAAAAAGACAAGTGTTGCAACATTAGTAGGTAACCAAGAAAAGGAATTCCTTAAATTCCAAATGCCAAAAAAATGTCTTCGCAACTACCAACATACCTACCAATAAAATCCAAATTTCCAAAATCCAATTTTACCAAAAGCATAATAGGTACCCCATAAATCAACGACGCGGCTATTTAAGGACAGTTCGGTACTTTTACTGAAGCCCCTAGAAAGCCCCCAATATTGTATTATTTCTTAACCAATTTCAAAATTACACAATTTATGTAATAAGATGCCGTCGAAAGATTTAAAAAAAATTGCGGGGCCTTATAAAGGTTTAACTACGCCGTTGAACGAAATAATCATTCGGATCAACATATACCTTGTAGAAACGAACGTGAAAGAATCGGATTCGATTTTATACCTAAAATCGATTATCAAGAAGTAAATTTAGTATTAAATTAATCGGGAGTCGACAAAACATTTTGTAGAGAGAGAAAAGAAGAAGACCGATCCATCGCGGTTATGTAAATACAACCGAAGAAGCGCCAACGTACAAAAGAAATAAACGCAACGTTTCTTCTTTACTTATAATAATTCGGCGTTTCTGTCCCGGCCTCCGTGATAGCGGCCACCTCTAGAGAAACAACCTGTTAGTGACGTCACGATTTTCATCGGAGCAGCGGAGAGCTCTGGGCGAACAAGAAACCGTGTAGACTCTCGCGAAGTCTTAAGACGGTAGCCTCGTGGAAGAGTTGCGATGTTCGCGAGTGATAGTTTATAGTGGGTGAGCGTACACGATGACCTTTCGGTGTTGTGTTTGATAAGTGAGTGAAAAAAATAACAAAACATCTTCGACGCTAACGACGTCCTAATAGAAAAATGGAGGAGGTGAGTTGTTTTGGTCGATTTTTTCCTAAATCCTACAATACAACGATATTACGCAATTGCCGAAAATTGTGGTGTTGAACGAACAGATGTGAAACTAATTAAAATAGTTGACCAGCTCGCTTGGCAATAGACCGATCTTGATGTCTTCATTTCATGTGTTTACGTACTTAATCGCGCTAAAATTCAAATTAGTTCCAACATACCCTTGGGAATTTACATATTCGACATGATAGTAAAGGAACAAATGGAGCATTCAACCCACGCCACCCACCAAATCGTATCAAACCTATATTATATATACACACACACACATTTAACTTCCATTGTTTGTTAAACTAATTTTATCAGTGAAACCTATCGCTTCATTATCGGATGAATGATTCAGAGAGTAAATTATTTCCAGCCAACCAGAAAATATTTTGTCGATCACATTAGTAAGGAATGATGTCTTAATTATCATCGAATGCAATTTCCTTTAGGTTAAGCTCTAGAATGGCTTGTCGTTTTTCTTTTATTTTTTTAAGAAAATAACCTTCCGGTAAAACGTCCATCATTAATTGCAACTGAATCTATTAAAGAAACTGTTAATATTGCTAAATAATACGAAAATCCAGAAATTTAAAAAAAAAGACAAACAAGTTTTGGTTTTCTAAAATTCACTTTTAGCCTTTTTACTTTTTTTTCTCATTTTTCTATACGTACTTACGTTAGTTAAAGAAAATTCGAAGTGATATGCGTATTTCTAACCATACGGATCAGGGGGGCTATTTTTGACCGTTCGCTTACAAAACGTACATGCAAAAATGACATTATAACAATTGGTTTCTATAGAAATCTAATTGTTGTGACGTCATTTTCGCATGTACGTTTTGTAAGTGAATGGTCAAAAATAGCCCCCCGGGGGCTCGTTTCACAAAAATCACAAGTGTTGTTATAAAAACCGAGTTTTCTTTGTGAGGTTAATGGCTTATTTTACTCGTTACTATACTAACAATTAGAATTTGCATTTTTTGTTAAATGGGCCCCAGTTTTTCAATCATCGATCAATTCTAACCACCAATTACCATAGAAACAATAGTTTCAAAAATTATTCCTATAGTAATCGCCCTATGGTTAATATTAAAGTCTCCATAAAATTTTGCATAGGCACAAACATCTAAACGAATAGTTAGGGGGCCGGCATCCAAAACACTAAATGATTTGCTCATTACCCGGGATGATATATGCATGTGAATCGGAAAATGTGCAGGAGACACTTGGGCGGCGCTGCTTTTTCGCAAAAAAGAATTTCAAAATTGCAAAAAAAAACTCTTCTAATTGTAAGTTATGTGCTCACATCTTGCAATTTGTTTTATCGTGTTAAATAGATAGCGTAGATGTCAAAAATTCAATATAGGCAGACGTCTAGGCCCCTGCACTTTCAACGAGACTTATTATAATCATGTAGATAAAAAAACTCTATTAAGTCGTGTGCCCATTGTTCAATTTTAGCGAATTTTGTTTAATGCGTCCCCCTAAAGACAAAATACCTAAAATACCTAAAATCTATCTATACAAAAATATCAATGCATCTAAAATACATCTAAGTACAAGTAAGTAATAATTTCAGATTGAACCGTTTAATAAAATGACATTTACCCGAGTACTACCTTTCATTAAACAAACGGCCAATAGAATGAACAAGTTGAAGAGCGTTAATTATACTAAGCAAATCCCAATTACTTACATTACTTTTTTAAAGAGAATAAACTACACCCATACAAATCGATGATACCTTGAAGACGGCCACGAAGTGAAGCGATTCGTATTACGCGTTTTATTGGGCAGAAAAATGCTGAAAAACGGAAACTACTTTTACTTAATCTTAATTTTGAAATTGTGTCACACAATCAGAGTGTCACACCTACTTACTACATATCTATACGTACGTACCTAGATTTATTTTATTAGAACTAGGATATACATTGGAAAATGTACATTTTCGGCAAGATAGGTGTACCGCACACCTTGCTCATGTACTTATCTAATAAAAAACTTTTTGGGGCCTTGATGGTCCAGAGAGCTTTAAGCTCACCTAGTAAACCAAAGGTTCGAATCTCCCTGCAACAATGATGTTTATATGAATGTCGTTGAATTAAAAAAAAAGAAAAGCAACGACTAGGTAAACTACACTACCAGCACCGGTGTGGTATAATCACTTTAGAAAACAAGAACTGTACACGATCAATACCCAGATGGATAATCTCTAGGGAACGCCACATATTCGCATACCAAAGCTGTTGCAATTAAAAGCGTTTGATGTGCGAATGGCAAAAAGTCGCAGCGAAAAAAACTTTAATTACACATTTTAGAAATAGTTGAACGAACACGGGGCTGTCTAAAACAAAAAGTCTATCGTGGAGACATTTATGGAGACGAAAATCTTTCGACTTAAATGATTATAGGGCATCCACGCCAAATACGAAGAATTCAAAAAGAGAATTGAAGTTGTTAGAAAGAATTGATGAAGTTGTTTTTCATAGTAAGCCTGTTTGATACGGAGTTGAATTTTGTACATAACACAATATTACAACGTTATATACTTAAATTGAAAAGTTTTATAGAAATGTCACATATGAAATATAATTAAAATCGTTTATAACGACCTTCAAAGGGCCAGGAAATTCGATCGTTATAACCGATATCGTCCTTTTGTTGATCCGTACGTTCAAAATCGGTGTCAATATTTTTTATTAAGTTAATTTACAACTAGCCATTAAATTTGTTACGTAAACTAACAAACAAAAGTGATAGCTGTAGAATTATTTACAGGCATTTGAGGTGTCGTCATCCTTTGCTGTTGATATCTCTCTAGACAGTGTCAATATACAGCCGTATTTAATTACTAGAATAGTACTGGCATAGAAGGGTGTAAAATTATTTGTTCAACTTAAAAGGAATTTTGTTAGGTTAGGTTAGATTAACGATAACTACGTTTTCTATATTAAACGGGTATCGTACCAAAAAATACCATAAAAGAAACTGAACTTACGTACTTATGTTAGGAACTTATGTTTGCTATGAAGAAGCTAAATTCAACGGCTATACTTTTGTGTACTTGCTATGTACTCCGTAATATACCCGAGCTGTAATATAACGATAATTATTTAACTACTTTTAAGTAGTTGTTCTAAAACAAAACGCAATTGCCTTAAAAAGATAATAACACGTTTTTTTTTTAACATCTCCGGTTTAAGATTTCTTTCACGAAATATTTTCTAGTAATGAGAATCATACATAAAATTATACCGTAATTTTCCTTTTCCTGTTAAATATAAATTGTCCTAAATTGTCTAGCGGATTACTTTTACAAGCAGACAACAAACCTAACGATGTGGCTTTAGTTTTTATCTGCGTCGTATTCTTAAAAATTAAGTACCGTAAAAATTAGAATAAGATTAACACAACGAGGCATTGTTTAAAATTATTAAAACATCTGTATTTTATTTTAGTAGGGTACAGTGGGCTCCTAAAATAATGAGACAGCCCGCTCACAATCAGATCGATAAGAGTCGCCGGCGCCGTTTCGGACTGGGTGTCAAAATTAAGGGAGTAAACTGTACATAACTATGATCTTAATTTTGAGTAATTGTAAGTACGAAAGTAAAGTAAAAAATAACACGAAGGTAATACTAATTAACTACTCATCTTGTGATAGTATTTAATAATGTTAAGGTACCATATAATGTATGTTATTATCTAAAATCCCGAAAAATTAGATATATACATATAGGTCATTCAAATTTTATTTCCGTGCACATTATCAATAACAAGTTTTTAGATGATGACTAGATTGCAGGTATATTTGTAATTCAGTTCAAAGTTTGGAAAGTGACATATTCCATCAACGTTTTACCGGCATACGTTTTATACATGGCAAAGAAAAACTATATACAGTTCATTAGTACCTATATTGTCATCGCCTAGTATCTTTTTATTGATGATGTGCATCGAAATAAAATTTGAATGATCTTTAGATACGCTATTTTCTTATTTCTAAAATATTACCAACAATTCGAATATTTTCAGTGTTTTTAAGACATTACTGAATATTACTAACGCTAATATTGTCTTCTACATTCTATAATTCAGGATCTGTTTTTATTCCCTTCAACATTCATAACATTAAAAGAACCTTGCGAAGTATTTTTTTTAATCAAGTTTAAATTATAGTGGCTAACCCTCGAGCAAGCGCGCCCTAAGTCGTTATACATATTCGAAAGCGGACGTTGCGTTGTACTGAATAGACTGGTGCGAGGTTTTCAAATAATAAGTTTGTCATGTAGATATTCTTAAAAAAAATTAAATTCATTTTAAACTCGCGTGCTTTCTTACCATAATTATTCAGAACTTCCAATACATTTTTTGCTTACTTACCAATATTTTGTATGTTTAACATTTAATATTTAATTAGGTATTTCTTTATTTCCTTTTATTTTTTATTGCGCTTAATTAGATTCTCTGGGTTGATATATAGCATGTATCTATGGTTAATAAGGTAGATGAAAGAAACATTTGTTCTAACTTTCAAATGTCCTTCCATATCGACGATAGGGTCATTCGTACAGAACTTTTTTTCGTTATTTGCACTGTCTGATTTGTTTATCGGCTAAAACATCAGCAAAAATAGGACCAACGAACATCTTCTGGCTATTCGTGTTGCTGAACACCAGCCGCACATTCGATCTATTCGCCTTTGTGTCTCATCAATTTTCAGAAAATAAAACAACTGTGGAAAATCGTGGTTACATTTTTTTCAGAAATGTGAATCCACGCGAGAATCCAATTTCTGAGTTCTTGTTTGGCCAAAATATCGGAAGATCTTTATCTTGTTGTTTTTTGATGTGTCAAAAATCATTTATCAGTCTTCTTTCGCATTGGTTGTAAAACCAAAGATTAGATCGTACGGTAATTGTTTATAATCATGTTTCTGTTACTCTCCTGAATTATATTGGTATATTGATTAAATTAATAAGTATCAATTTTGATACTTGAACTACTCTTGTGGATTTATCTATAATTAGTACAATATAATAGAGAAGAGTAAACGAAATATTTTAGATACTAAACAATTTCGAGGCTTTGATATTTCAATTCATAATCTCTTCGTGCCGATGAAGAAATGAACACCAAATACGATCAGAACCATGCGACCATGTTTACGTTTCGACAATTAAAAAGATTGCAAAGTGTAAAATTCAAATTTTAGACGTCGCATTTTATAGAACACGTGATCAAAAACGCGTCAAAATGAAATTGTAGATATAGGATGTGACACGGAGTGCCACACGGTGCCTAAAACGAACTAACCCGATCAACCAATAAGGAGATTTTCCAAGAACAAATAGCTACTTCTCTTCAGAGATGCATATCTTTAAATTCCTTAGATCCATAGAACGTTGTATGTATAATCGGCGCAGTAACGTACCCGCCACAAGTTATAGTCATTGTTAATAATGTTAAGTTTCGAAAGTATCAATTTCGTGCAAATTAAAACGTAAGTAATTTTATAATAATAATTAATTCTAACATAATCGACCAGTTTTGAATAAATAGAATAATTTACAAATTGCTATAAGATTCAATATATCATTTTTTATAATGGATTAGTCTGTCTTGTCTGTTTTAATAAACGCGTGTCTCCGTCCGCAAATATTTTATTAATTCACTACCGTAAAGTGCAACTTGTTCTTTGATGAATTGCCAACCATTCAATATAAGTACGTACGCATATTTTTAAATGCAAATCAATTGTCCGTTACCAAAACTGTTAAATTAAAAAGCAGACTTTGAATCATAGGCTACTGTATACCGTAACTACGCAAATAAGTACCTATAGGTAATCTACTCTTTTTTAAGTTTTTACAGTAGGTAATTTGTTTTGAAAAACCACATTGCATTGAATGATACAAATTTCACGACGTTATTATTTTTACATTTCCACTTGATTATGTACTTCTGTATTTTCAATAGTCCATTTTTGGGCAACTTGTGCTTGAATGTAAAATTAAGAAGGTCTTCAAATGCTAAAAACCTTTCAATTTTCCCGTTACCGATTCACGCGTAATTGATTAGAAATATCGAATAAAAGAATTTTTCATTACCTAGTTAAATACAACAATCATAAAAATATATATATTTTTATTAAGTAGGTATTAGATAAAATATAAGTATTAAATTAATTTGCAATATGCACTTCGGTTATATTTACGTAAAAGCGCTTCATAACTTCATAACTTTTAAGCCCGTTTTAGACGGTGCGAGAATTGCAGCAAGTTTTCTCGTGTAATAAAAAAATTGTAAGCAAGAATTTGCGTCGTATAATATAGAAATTCTTGCTGACGTCATTGCAATAGTTTTATCAAAATCTCTAATTTTTAGAAAAACCTCTATTTCCTAACCTATATGTTAACAGTTTGATGGTGTTTCAAGCAATTTGAACAGTTTGATCAAACTTGTAATAGTAACGTCATCAACTCAGTTTCATCACTTCAGTTTATGTTGCCAATTGTGACCCAATAATATGCATAACCTTTGTATGCATGTGTCTATGTATAACATTTAAAATACTTCGCATTATTATTCAAAACAGTTGTCACAAAACAATCAAGTTCACTTGTATGTGTCTAGTTATTTTTGATGATTATTGGAAGTAAAGTAAAACTGTTTGTTGCTCTTAAAATTTTTTTTACTTGCAATCATTGCACAAGGAAACTTGCTGCAAGTATTGCACCGCCTGAAACGGGCTTCGTAAATATTGTGAATTATATTGACAGATATATCAACATTTCTACGATTTTACGTTTTGGGATTTCTTATTTATTACTACTCACATTTTACTTTCGTAATGCAATGTTCGTCATACATTAGAACATATTTTGTTCGCCAGCTGTAGATTAATTTCATTTTTTTATATACATTCGTTGTTTCTCAACACGTCATCTAAATATGTAACTACTTAATAATTTTCTGATTCGTCTATTTTATTATTTTTGTTCCTCAACTTCATGTAGGTATGTACCTATGGCCTATAGCTTATCCAAACCTATATGATGTTCACGTCATCAACAAAAAGTTACTAGATTGTTTATTTGTAATTCGGTTTAAAGTTTGGAAAGTGACATATTCTATAGATGATTTACTTGCGCACATATTAGATGGTATAAAGAAAGACTACAATTTATTAGAACTGTCAAAATACGAGGTACGAGGTGACAGCACTGTGTAAAACGTCAGCATTTAGTAACCTTTTATTGATGACGTGGATTGCATATAGGTTTGGACGAAGTGTAGTTGTTTTTCTTGATTAATTTGTAATTCCCTCTCTTTTATTTCTTGTAAACAGCACTAACTATATCATCCACGTAAACCAAACAAACACCGATGGCTTTTAATATACACTTCGTCCAAACCTACATGCAACACGTCATCAATAAAAGGTTACTAGATGATGACATTTCACATAGTGTTGTCACCTCGTACCTCGTATTTTGACAGTTCTAATAAATTGTAGTTTTTCTTTATACCATCTAATATGTGCGCAAGTAAATCATCTATAGAATATGTCATTTTTTAAACTTTAAACCGAATTACAAATAAACAATTTAGTAACTTCTTTTTGATGACGTGAATTGCATAAAGGTTTGGATAGGCTGTAGTAACGCTGTTACGAATAATAGGTATTCAGTAATCGAATTAAAGTTGAAAGCACAGAATAATTTATAATCTAAAAAAGAACTTTAAAGGCTTATATCTCAACATTGACTTAGGTGGTTTCAGCTCTAACCCCTTTATATTATGTTGATACTTCCATCGCGTGTAATTTTAATTTATTTTAAAAGTAAAACAATTTATAAAAATCTCAATGTACGGGTTTTCTGTTAGATAGGTACCTATGGATTATATTGTTATAATAAAAAAAATGGATAGGATATATATCACCATTGCCTCCGGGGACGTATCTTTTAAAAATAAATTAATCAAGCACACAACGTGCATTCATAATTAAATATAACAAAGATTAACACGTATCATTAATACTTATGTTAGTTGAGATAACTGACTTCTTATTAAAAAGTAATGTATTGAAGCTCTACATAATTAATAAACCAATTACTTTACTTACAATTAGTTAGATATTTCTAGAACAATTAGTGTATCTAATTAATTATTTTAACGTTCTTAATACAACGTTAGATACTTATTCATCATCGAATAATTATATAGATTATTCAATAGGTAGGATTATTCAACTCGTTGTTGGCCCTTTAAATACATAATTTAGCAAAACGAAAAACAAAAATCTTGTTTCGTTAATTTATTATCAACAAAAGTTTTATTATAAAAAAGATATAGAATAAATAAAATAATTGCTAGTCTTTCGCGAAATGGCTAAAAATGAACTCCTATAATTTATAGCTGCAACGCAACTTTTAACCTGTACCGTATCAAGATTTTCTACGGCTTTCAGGATATATAAAGGTGCAGGTAAACTGATGAGAGTTCATGAAACCTGAGCGAGCTTTCTTGAAACCGCACAGGCGCGGCGCGGAGCGGCGGTATAATATTACTACTACAGAGTTTTAAAGTATAATAAATCCTAAGATACTAAAAAAAGTCTAGATTATCTCGTATGTATAAGACGTACGAGAGACCACCCTTCGAAATGTCTGTTAATTCTTCTAAATACGTTCATTTTTATTTTGAAATCAATAAGAGTAAGGTACATAGAACGGTGAAAAATTAAAAACAAAATGAATTGCGTAAATATATAATTTGAGCTGTAGTATTAAGGAAGTAAAAATACCCAACATACATACTTACAAATTTTATTACCTTAAGACATGTGAAATCTAATCTTTCGATTTAATCTATTAATTTAAAAAAATTTCAGGAGATGATAAATATGCGTTTGAATAGGAATGTAAACGGAGTGTTCTCGATTTTTACATTACCTCAGAATGAGAGCTTTGGGACCTTGTAATAACCCTCTACAAGTATAGATTCGTCACTGCGCGTCGGCTATTTGTTTAGGGCAATAAATAGTACCACGTGTTTTTACATTTCTTCATGGACAATCTAGCAAATGCTCTTATAGATTTAGAAGAAGAGCAACAACAATTGCATTGACATGACAATTTCATGTGATTGGAAGATTTAAATAAATAAACCAATCGCGTGCATTGCCGCGTGACAGTGCTCGGCCGCCGAGGTCCGCCGAACTCGCCCAGTGTGTTTGTTTGGAAGTCACAGTAAAGGCTCGAGTCGCTGCTTGAGTCGAGACTTGAGTCTATGCTCCACTATGCTTTTACCCCTACTGTCCGTATGCTGACAATTAAGGAATTTGAAGAATTCCTATTTTCAGAACTCGATGTGGTAATTAACATACAAGTTAAACATCATCAAACGAATACATAGATATTAATGTCGATTAGGCCACACCTAAATTTTAATGTTAAATTGAATTATCGTTTAATGCTATTCTTTATGATTTCGAATAATACCCAAGAGGAATTGGAAAGATTTAATAAACCTGTCGTGAAACCTAGCGAAATTGAATATAACATCAAATGAAAAATTCAGCTATTGACAGTCAATTTTTTTAAACACGTCTAAATATAAAAATATTTTTTTCTGTATATTTCACTTGTAAAATATATATATATATATATATATATATATATATATATATATATATATATATTAAAAGATTAGAATATCTCTGACGGGTCGAGATGTCGATACAAAACACACAAGATGAAATTTCTTCATTCTGTTTAAATAAACTCGTAAATAAATTAAGATAACAGATATGTAATCAATTATTTAAACTGGTAAAGTAACAAATTTCAACCAGTTGTAGTTGTGCTCGTCAAAATTAGATACACATTTCATCATCGGCATCCTACACAAAATCCTCTTAATTAATCTCGAAACTGCTTTTTAACTCGGCTGGTTTCCTCGTCAACATCTGAAATTTTCCGAATGCCGCACTGTTAAATGTAATGTGGCAATGGTACCGGCAAAAAAGGAGAAAAAATGTATTATAACGTAGGTAATGGCCGCGAAGGTGCCGAGAACTGAACAATATTTATCTAAACTGACAATAGATATCTTCTGTTTTACAACAAAGATAGTGCAGAATCACGATCTATTGTCACAACTTGAAAGCATCTGCTTATGGATAGATTCTCTGAGACTATTGTATGCGGGTCAATGGATAAAAAGCGTAAGATATCAGATCCAGCTCCTTTTGCTGCCGTTGTTCTTTCGAACAGAGGGAATCGAACTGTTATCGTCGAAATGTTGTCGAACCGTCGAAAATGCATGAAACTTAATTACGGTTGGGCGTCAAATTCAAGTTCGAGCTCACGAATTTATCCGGAACGTTGCGTTGGCCGTCTCGATGACCGCGATAGCGTTGGTCAGCGTAAACTGTTGATGAAGACGTCTTCTCGTTCTGTGGCAGCTCAAGGCCGGCCGCATTTAACTCCTCCTTCGCCACCAACCGACTAAAATAATAGGTTTCCTTCGCCTCGCTGCACGCTACAACGATCACTTTTAATGAACAAGAGTGGGCCCACAAGATATCCATTGATTACATATTCTACATATCTGTAAATCAATAACCATGTTAGACTTCTTGTTCTGTCAACCACTACCTATTTTAGAATTAACGTTATTGTCATAATCTTTACATGTTACTTCTTCAAATAATTTATAATATAATCTATTCATACCTTCTTCACGGTTATTATTCGGTTTTCTATTAATTTATAATGGTCTCTTCGACCATTTAGTTTCTATCACGGATGGCAACTTTCTTCAAGACTACCTAATTGCTAAAAGTCTATCATAAGTATTCACAATTTCAATTTCATTCACATTTTAAACCGGATTTATTAGCCGCATTTTAATGCGGATTTATTGGGGATCGATAGTGTCCGGAAAACAGATATTCTGGATAATCGGTTAGTACCCAACATATATTTTTTGTTGCTATACTTTTTCTAACATGTTTCAAGTTTATTTATAAATTCATAAATAAAACACATTTTCGGTCTTACCAAGGGACCCTTATCAAGGGTTACCTGTGGCACGCGTGCCATAAATTCACCATCTCCGGTCTATTTCAAATATCTATCCTGTTAGTTATGAAAAGTAATACCTTAGACACAAAATAAAAATAGATACCTGTTAATAAGCTGTAAGAAAACGTTTAGAAATCCAGAAAAGACTTGGTTAACGTTCGTTGTGCTTTTTCGAAAATATTTTCCTATTGATGGGCTGCGTTTGGGTTAATCAATAAATTAAATTACCGTAACTTTTTATCAAGTATTAAAACTAGTGTTAAAATATTCTTTAATAATATTAATCCCTCTAGTTTTTACAGTCGCTTGATTTGTTAATTTGAATTTGGTTATCGATTGAATCGTACCTATAAAGGAATTAGACAACTCAAAAGTTAGAAGTTGTAACTAATACAATATATGTTTACAGCTACAAATTGTTCAGGTAGCAAATTGAGCAAATTACGTAAATAAGGGAATACTTAACTAAATTAGGACGTAAAAATTGTAAGTTGTTCAAGCTTCTAGGTATAAAGTAGGTATAGTCGACGTCCTGACAAAACCCAACATAGTAATTATTGAACAATAAGTTTTTAAGTGCAACTTTCTTTGTCTGTAATTTTCAGAGACGGTCGTTAAATCCACCTCAAAAACACAATGATTTTATTTAATTCTTAATTGCAGTTTTGTGATATCTCTTGTAAATGTGTAATGTGACGTCTTGTAAATAAGTAAGTGTTTATTAAGAATCGCATGTACATTTGCAATAAACCTGTTTTCCTGGCGTTTATGTTTTTATAATTAATTCTGCCTTATATTTAAATGACACTAAGTACGGCCCATCATGTTTGTTGTGTTTACAAGGCTTAAATGTTATTAGTAAATTGCTGAAGTGCGACAAAGTCAAATAATAATCTGCAAACACCTATTGTTCAATAATCGTCTGCCTGAATGTTGGGTTTTGTCAGGATATCGACAATACACTTGATTTCTTAATCAAGATATTGCCATTTACATTAATAGCCATTTTGTTTTATGTCAATTGAAACATTTATTTTCTGAAAATAACATATCTGAGATTACTTTCGTTTAGACGTGGGCGTTGCTCAGGTCAGTCGTTTAAACAATTCACGACATTTCGAAGCATCTCCAATAAAGTTGTAGCCTCTGCAATATAGTCTAAAGTTAAATACGGCGCTATATCGACTCGGAAGAGATCTATTTTAAATAAAAAGCCCAAAAATAATTAACTATTTCTATCGTATTTCACATCAGACACATTTTCTATCGAACAGACTGTGTATCATCTGTTTTTGTTTGCAATTTGTATGTTGTTGGTGTGGATCAGAATTCGTATTTTGTTTCAAACAGTCAGATTGTGTTTTGTATCTTACAACGTTTGGTGTGGACCTGGTCTTAGAAACGAGATAAATAAATGAATTTAAAAACAGATAAATTGCAAACAAATCGAAAACTAAACAGTAACAAAATTAAAAGTGAATTTAATCCACATTAAAGAAACAGTTCAGTTATAGACGTAATTCAGTGTTCACAAAAATTAGATGCGAAGAAAATGTGGCAAAATCGTGAAACGTTTGAAATTTGCAATTCTGCATAACACGTGAATACATAAATACAACCGCGTGAAACAGTAGCTAATGATAAAAGCTTTATGTTTTTAACGACTTCAAATTATTCAAAAATATTTA
This sequence comes from Rhagophthalmus giganteus, assembly GCA_036326145.1. Taxonomy (NCBI): domain Eukaryota; kingdom Metazoa; phylum Arthropoda; class Insecta; order Coleoptera; family Rhagophthalmidae; genus Rhagophthalmus; species Rhagophthalmus giganteus. Next base: position 44,917,914 of record JARFJA010000001.1, on the reverse strand, counting down.
TGATCGTCGTTGGTGGATTTTACGCATCGTACGATAAAAGAGCGTAGGATTTGTGTAAACAATAAGATCCTTTCACAGAGCTAGTTGAGCAGCCGATAACGCGCGTCCCACAAACGACCCATCTTCAAACAGAATGTAATTTTAAATCGATACTCCAGAAAAGGAGCCAACCTTTGTTAACGTCAGGTAACACAATATCTAACGTCAAGATGATGAGTAGATTTGAAAGCTAGCGAGCGCAGCAATGCAAGACGATAAAACCGAAATCGACTGCTCAGTGATTGTATCATTAGCACATCAAAACAGATTAACTTCGCCCTCGAGCTGTTCTTGTGTCATATAAAAAACATCTAACATAAATTGACGACGTACTTTTTTTTAAATACATACATGTTAAAACATTAATATGCAGGGTGTTCCGGGAGCAATCTGCCAAACTTTAGGCCCGCGTGTTTCTTAAGTAATTTTATGCAAATAAGGTTACATCAATATACGTAGGTCCGATTCGGAAAAAACCAAAATAATAAAAATCACAAGTTAGGTGACTTACAAGTGACAATAACAAAAACTAACACTATTTAGCAGTTGTTTCCAAAGCCTACTCCTTACAATTTTTTTTGTTTTGGTTTTTCTTTAACAAATTATAATTCGATAACGCGCCCTTAAAATTTGGCGGATTCCTTGCGGAACACCCTGTAGATAGGTAAAGTTAAAATATGAAAAATGCAGGTAAATTAGAAAAATTCTATTCATCGGATCGATATAAAAAATTATTGGATATTTGCAGTTTATGGCGCGATTTTGTGACACTCGTAAGCAAGGTAGCAGAAAATTTTGTTAAATTGATAGCTTTGCAGTTGAAAGCGAATTTGTTTAAAGCTAAGGTAATGTAGTGGTCAAGAGTAACCGTATTTTAAATCGACGAATTTATTTGTTGGCACCTTTTCAAGAGCAAAACACTTGACTTTATCTGCAATTTTGTTGGCTCCGCCGCTAATATTTCTTTGGACGTATAAATATAGTTTTCAAGTATTTTTCAATAAAAAAGGAAATTGTTTATTTTTTGTTTGCTCGTACATCTACTGATTGTGCTTACTTTTATTCTATGTAGGTTCTAAATCCTAGTCTAAACGAGAATTCAAAATGCTCGAGCACGTACTTTAGACACTTTACGCATGTAACACGTTTTTCGTCTCGGGTTATTTTTTCAACACTTTATCACCTTGTATGAGTTACGAGGTCTACCCATGTAAAATTTTACAATTCGGTCACATTGTAGTCATTTTAAAATAATGTGAGAAACAGAGAACACTGTTAGACGTCGTTCGGACGTAGAATTAGTCCTGCCGATCATTCTGTTCGAACCCCTATTAATAGCAGGCGCATGATATTGCAATGAAGCGCTGCTGAGAAGAAAAAACACGACACAGTGCTGTGTTTGAAACCATACATACTTGGCGTTCATTGGTCGCTACGTCGAGTTCGCAACACGTCCGACACCTCCCCCCCATTCTATTTCTACACGGAACGAAGTCTAACAATAGCTTCTTATGTAGCACACTAGGTATCTTTTTAATTAAAGATAATTGTAGCATATTATAGGAATATCCTTGTTGGTAATTTGATAACCAATTAAGTAAATTGGGAGCACCGTATCGTATCTGATATTGTAGGTTAGGTTTTACTTATTAGATTATAAAACTATAAATATTAATATATTAATTAAATGAAAACTCAGGTAGCCGCTTTAGTAAAGTTGATTCTACAACCCCAATGGCTCAAAATAATTTAGTCAGCTAAACTCGTCATTTACCACACAACATTCGAGCCATTAATTCTTTTGTTTTTTTTTTGGGATTTGTAGCTGCTTAGATCATAAACAACTTGGGGAATTTTATACTTCATCATGGGCCGATAAAGATATAGTAATTATATATTATAAATCAAATCGGGCGTGATCAATCATGATTCCCAATGGCAGATAATGACTTAATTTGTCTTTCGAAAGCCGAATATTCGTGCGCTTCTTGCCGAGATGAAAACAATGTAAGCTTTATGATAATGTACAATAGAATAGATTCAGATCGACATAAATTCCTCGCCCATTTTGACGTAAACACTTCTTGGAGTGTTCTTGAAATAACGACGCCACTCTACAAATTTATTTTTACTCGCAAGGGACAGGCCGCCGTATTCAAATGTTTGCTTGTCAAACACTATATTTCTAATTTAATATTTATTTAAACAAACGGTTCCTCTCGAGGATGTCACGAGTTACGTAAAAGCTTAATTATGCATGCCTCTTTCGAAAAATTCAAGAACAAAATATTAATATAACTGTTTCTGAAACTGTTTGAAAATGGTTTTATTGCCCACGCATCTTGGGTTTGAAAGTGGTATCGACTGTAAAATTAATTATGCAAATCATTCAGGGAGGCAATTAACTAAAATAATTGGCAATTTTAATGTTTTACGTGTTTAATCGTTTCTCTAAATTTTTTAATTTCATTATAAATAAGTATCTGTGAATAATGATAATATAAAGAAAATAAATTTTAAAAAAAATACCGATAACTCAAAAAATCTATGCACGGTGTGTCGTATTTTCGTTGAATTTGTACGGCGCTGTCTATTAGGTATTATAAAATGATAGAGAGTTGCAAATTTTACGTTTCTGTCCTACATCTTGTGCAGATTTTAATAGTCAAAAAAATTGCGCGTCACTATTTGATTTCGAGCTATAGCCGATAATCGACCTTTTGACTAATTCGGAGAGGTCTAATATCTCATTGTGTTCACCAATTTGAAGTATTTTATCAATGTTCTTAATTTACTTTTTACCGTACAATTCAGTGGCGTGAAAAGTTGTTTTCTGTGGGGTACGGTTTTTGAGTTAGAACACAAACTTGTATTTTTTTAAATGACAACCATTATCGATTTTATATTCGGACAATTATATGTCCGAAAAAGTAGAGCAGAAATATATTAATACTTCGCAAATACAACGAAAATGGGACACACTGTACAATATTTTATTACATCGACAATTGAGTGACTCTATTTTACTAGGTGTAATTTAAAAAAAAAAAAACTAAAATAAAATCGTAAAAAATCATACCTATTTATAAATATGTACATTTATAGTAAATAAAAAAAAGTTTTCGTTTTTAAAGTTCAGAAGACATTACATAATTTAATCAAATTATATGTCTGTATTATTCAGGGTGGCACCTACCATCGTGCTTTTTTCAAACAGAATACGCTAAAGGAGCGAAGGGGTGTCGACCAACAGCTGCGTGCGTGTCTTTTATCAAAGTACTCGCTCGTACGTCACTGTTCGTCGTTTATTTCGCGCCTAAAAATTTTACACTTGAATTGCTCGAAAGACCACGTTTGGTTAACCATGTTTTGTTTTCCGACGAAGCGCATTTTTATTTAAATCAATTTGTTAATAAACAAAACTGAACGTTATTGGAAACTCGAAACCCACGCCCGAAGCATCAAAAACCGCTCCATTCGTCAAAAGTCGTCATTTGGGCAATCATCGCAAGATGGGGAATCACTTTCTGACATCACAACTGGAAGCGATATCAGGTTTCAACAAGACGGGGCTGCCACACGTCAAACGAGAGGTACGGACGTGATGAAATGCATGTTTCTAGGCAAGCCGATTTTCCAAAGAGGAGACATTTCGTGACCATTCGGGAGCCCGGATGGCTCTCGCTCTGTCTTTTATCGTGTGGATATTTAAAAAGCGACTTTTACGTCACTAATCCAACGACCACAAGCGCACTGAAGGCAAATATTCGGCGAGAAGCGGAATTGATCTTACGACAAACACTCACGAGAGTATTGCAAAACTTACAAACAAGATTAGAAGAGTGTCGTAATCGCACCGGGCGATTAGACGATTTAATTTAATTTTTAGGCCACCCTGTGTCCATTAAATATTTAAAATATTTTTAACCACACGACATTCTGTCATTCATTTTTTTATAGTTAATTTTTAAAATTGGTCATACTTTTTGCTATAGCGGGAAATTCATTAAATAGGTACTATTGTGTGCGGGTTAATTTCCCCGGAATTCTCCACGTTGCGTAGGGTAAATTTAATATAATTTAATGTGTAAAATCAGTAACATTAAACTATTGATAAATCTCTACGTTTGGTAACAATCTGAAGTCGCGTTTGTTAAAAAAAATGTAATATTTTCATTATACCAGTAATAAAACTAATTAAATATCGTTTTTGTGGCCGCACGCCGCGATTCTCGGTAACCCCTCTTTTTAAAATTTTTATACTCTTAAATTAAGCAATTGTTCTAAAAATGAATTTATGTTAATTTTTTCATTTAATTTTCACACACAACAAACGCGCCGCCATTAAATTCCAAACTACCGAATGTGTTAACATTTCAAACATTAAAATGGAAAAGTAATTAGTTCCTAATTTGTCGAGAAATGCGGTGTTAATTTCTTTCTGGTTTTAATTTCATCCTCCGTTGACTCTTAATTTCTCGACGTGTATAACATTTTAGTAAATCCAATTACATTTTCTAACAACAAACGTTACAAACTAAAACAGGAATTTACTTTAGTATAACGAACAACCCAGGTAAAAGGTTTCGTATAACTAAAAGAAAAGTTACAATAAGGATAGAACGTGGAATTCCCAAGGAGCTAATAAAGCTGACAAGCGAATAACGCAACGTTTCCCTTGTAAAGAGAGCCGTTTGTTTCTTCTACGTGTAAAAATGTTTTAATTGTTCTCTTTTGGTAGATGTATTAAATTTTTATATATTTTTTAAGCAAGATGACCGTTTCAGTATTTATAGACACAATTAAATGTTATTAAAATTAGACGATTAGCAAATAATAATCTAAAAATTAATTTCGGTAAATCAAAACCCACCTGTGTATCAGATCGTAAAAAGAGTAGATGATTATCTCTTTGATATTGGAATGTAAAGATAGATTAGTTTAGATTAATCTTGGCTAGTCGTATAGGGTCATGATCATCGCTTAGATTTATTTAGATTAGATATTTACATCTACGATTTCCTTTTTTCTATTTATTTTTTAAATTAAAATCGTCCGTATGAATAGCTATAACGTATAGGTTTCGATCTAACTTCACAGCACGATGAATTTAAAAATTGAGTATAACAAAAATATAAAAGAAAAACAACGAGGGAGGTTTTTTATATGTACCTACCTACATATTACGTTCTACAAGATCTAGAAAACAACGAATATTTTATGTAGCCAATTTTTACATAAAAAAAGAAATAAATACTTTTAATTGTAAAGTGGAATCTATTTAATTTGAATTAATTGGAACTGACGATGAGACCTGTACGGATAACCAAATTTTCGGATTACCGAAAATCACTCCTGATACGCAGTATTGCATTACAAATTCGAAGATTTCCGTATAATACTTTGATCGCGTGTGTGTACAGGCAAAACATCTGATTTTCACATGACAAACAATCAATGACTGATTTGCCACTGATTTAATGACTAAACGGCCAATTTCACTTGACGCAAACGAGTTGAGTTATATTTGGAGAAAAGAGGTGGACTATTTGAACATTTATTGTAAAGTGCATATTTCTTCTGTTAAATTAAATTGCTTTTAACTTTTTCGTTATTGTGCTTAATAAATATTTCCTTTTGTTTTCATGGCGAAAAACGGGCACCTTGTATATCAACAGCATTCTTTATACAATAGACTTGCGTTAATCCGACATTGATGGAATCGGAGGAGTCTGTCGGATTACCAAAAATTCCGGATTTCGCAAAATGTTCACATAATTAAAAGCTATTTAATAGATATAAATCAAAAATAATGCAAAACTTGATTAAGTATCAACGCCGTAACGAGGTATGAAGCGCCTGTGGCAAGTGTCTAACTTGCGCCCCCCTAACCCAATAACGTTATAAGCCTCAAATACAGCCCCAAACCTAGTTACGACTTCAAGAGATAAAATTGATTTTAGTATTGACGAAAAGTGCTGTGCGTAATTTCCAACAAATGTAATATGTAGAGTTATATGTGGGATTATGGAATAGCTTAGTTTCAAAGTATTCTATAGCCAACTTTGTCCCTTATCAAAAATTTACCTGCATATGATGAAACACGTGCTACGAGACCACGGTTACATTTAATTGCTTCCCTCGTCCTTGGTATTCTGATTCTCAACAATTTGCTTAATATTAAAGCTGTTATGGTTAAGCTGTTATCTCCCTCTTATTATATTTGTATAGATTGCACAATTCGGCAAAGAAATTTCATTGTAAGTGAATTCGAGATTTTTGTTAAAAATGAATACTATACAGCATGTCCCCGGATAGGGGGTTACAAAGAGGGAAAAAATTATATTTTTGGTTTCTCAAACATTTCTATTATACATAATTTTCCCTGCTTGATTTCAAACCTCTAAAACTGTTTTTATTTTTCACATAAGTTTTACCGTTAATTAGTTATTCGTATTTTTCTGGAATTTTTGAAATTACAATTAGTACAATTTTTCACTACGACTTTAAATTAGATCAGGTGACGTTAATTCAATTTTTTATCTTGTAATCGTAATAGTAGTTTTCGTTTTACGTATACAATTTCCTACATCACTTCACTTGGGAAATGATTTGATACAAGCTTAACAGACATTTAACATAACAGTCAATGGTTTCAAGTACGGTTTCATTTTGAGGTTAACTAATATGTTTTTCTGTTTGGTTTCGTAATTTGTGATTTGTCTAACAAGTATTTGAAATTCAATATAAGAAAAATAACATTCAAAATTAATAATAATGTACACGCTTTATTTCATAATTTACTACGATATTCTCCAATTCGTCCATTTTTTAACTATTTAAGTGGTAACGTCGCCAAAGTTCATAACAACAACAAATGCATATGACACAGAAATGAGGTTAAAATATTTGAAGTGAGAGTGGAAATATAACTGATGTACCTAAATCAGAACATCACTTAATACCTAAAACGAACGAGTTTGACAAGTGAAGTGATGTGAACGAATCGATTTAAATACTAAAACGAAAACGCAACTATGCAGAATCTTTAAGTTTATTGTTTCGCACTATAATTATTGTTTGTTATCTGTTATCTTATCGAAAATGTTAACTCTCCAACAAAGAATTTATTTAGGTAATTCAACATTACGAAATCGGTGTACCCTAAGTGTTGCCGCGTTGTAATTGATAAAGTTCCATGAAAAATATCTTGATGTAGATATCAGTTTAAAGAAGAAGAAATAATAAGGTGCGATGAGTTTAAAGCGCGAATTGAAATTTGCGCCACAGCAGACGGTGCCTTATTTGAGTAATCGCTAATTTAAGGTAGTGAACAATAAAACAAGTTACTTGATTTGTTACTCGATTCGATTTTTCTTTTTTGTTTTTGTATATATACCACTTATATAAGACTTATGTAAAAAAATAAAAACCGTTTCAGAGATTCGAAATCAAACAGGGAAAATTATGTGAAATTGAAATTTTTGAGAAATCAAAAATGAAAAAAAATCCCCTCTTTGTAATCCCATCCGGGGACATGCGATAACGTGGAGAAAATCTCGATTAGGGGTAAAATTAAAGATGTCCACTTCGGTATTATATACATATATATATATATATATATATATATATATATATATATATGTATATAATATATATATATATATATTTATTTATTTATTTATTTATATTGCTCTTAAAAAATATTAACATCTATATTTCGTTTTTTGAAAGTATTCCATTATATCGACTTATTTCTTGTCTAAATAAAGAGGAACTTTAAAAATTGTAATTTGTTGTAATTAATAAGGCGGAAATTATTGTGCCCCGGGATCTTATTAATGCCGTAAGCAATCCTTGTGTTTACCGTTAGTCTGCCTATAAAACGGATGTTAAGTAGTAAGATTTATGTAAATATAGTGTAGTTACAGACGTACCTTTCGAATTGTTCAAATAATAAAAGTAAACACTAACAGACTAACTATAAGCGTGTTTTTTTCTAGAAAACTAATCAACTGTAGGTATTGCAAGTATTTTTAAAGTAGTCATTTATGTCTTCGATTAATGTTTTAAGTAGGTACCTAATTGCATTAAAATTGGTCGTAATGAAGTTGTACTGTTTTACTAAATCGCGTTTATTTATTTTTAAAATGTCTTATGTCATCTACGTAATATCAGACAAGCAAAAGTTACTTAATTAGTAGCTAATCGCCGTAATTAACAGGCACCTATATATTTTTATAAACTACAATTTATATATTTATATATATATATATATATATATATATATATATATATGTAATCTGCGAGATCTTCAATTAGTTTTACGGTTCCCCCGAGGAAACGCGCGAAAAACAGCGGTCGGTTAATAAAGCGATGGTAAATTTATCTGAAACCTGTACACTATATGTGCAGGTATGTGGCATAAAATAATATACCTACTATTTCTTATAGAAAGATATTTTTAAAAAAAGGAAGAAATTCTTCGACGCGTATTCCCTACAACTAATAAACTGATAAGATCTGCGCTCTTTTAATAAGGAACGTTCAGCGATAATGTTCGAAGAAATTTACGATTCAAGATCGGAAACACCTTCTCTAATATGGAAATAATTGCAGTGCACCTATACCTTCAGGAATTTGCTGATACTTCGCGTAGTTGCCGGTTAAATTATCTCCCTGACGATTCATGAATTGCGATTATCATTAGCATAAAGTCGCCTTATTTATGTTTAATGTAGAGTTTTTGTAGGTATATTAATGCGGCATTACTACGCCTTAACTTGTCCCTATTATCCGAAGAACCATGTGGGTGATGAATCCTTTTATAACGTAGGTACCGTGATTTGTTGGAACACGTTTTATGAATTAACATAATAAAATTTTATTAATCGAAAACTCTAAAATGCTAAGAGACATGGTAATAATCCACCTCCTCTTCTGTTTGTTTAACAATTTATGGCGACATAAGACATTAGAATTCGGTTTGAGAATGTTTTGTCTGTTAAACGGCCTATTTTTAATTTATTTTTCGAATTTCATATTTATCGTTGACTTATTATTCTGTAATTTAATTTTTTTTCTGCATCCTATACACAACTTAAACTGCAACGCAACTAAATAATTAGCTACTGGAATCAAATATATCAATACTAATATTATTACATTATCATGTAGGGGGCTCCCACAATCAAAGTTAAATCAACAGTATATCGCTGTGCAGTTAAAAGCAAATTTGTTTAAAGCCAAGGTAATCTAGAGGTTAGAGTAGTTGACGTATTCTTAAATCACGTTTCCATTCGAACATTGTTCCAAACATTATCGCGGACAATGTTGGACGCAAAGTTGCAAAATATTCGCCGTGTCACGTACTACCGGAATTTGCTTCCAACAGTTGTTTTAGCGTTTCCACGCAAACGAAATTTCCAACGTTGTTGTGACCAACATCGTTAACGTATTTTCAAAAGCCAAACACTTGACTTTATCCGCAATTTTGCTGGCTGCACAGCAAATATTTCTTTGATTAATTTTAATTTTAGAAGGACCAGGATTTCAGGATTACATATTCGCGCAGTTTTAAACATTTAGTAACTATATAAGCATATAATATTATAAACAATAAAATGGTATCAACGAATTCCATCATTAAACTAACGATAAGCTCCAAAGTAGAAAAGATGTGTAAACATTTTTGTTTCGTACGTCTTTGTAATTTCTAACATTCGGCTTCTTCTTATTATTTTATATCATACTTCTATTATTCACGTATTAAAACTATATCTAGTCATATTTGTTTTGGTTGAATTCTTATGACAAGCTTTAATGATGACGTCGTTTACAATTTGTTTGGAAAACAAATAGGACGCAACACGCTCATTTGTTCTTGAAAAATAAATTGAAAAAAGTTCTGTATGTCATTCATTTACTAGAGTATAATCCATTTGGGGCTTGTTGCTAGTAGCGGTTTAGTATTGAAGAAAAAGTTGGGCGAAAGTCTGGGTGAGTGGCCATTTTCGAAAATCGTCGCCATCTTTTACTTTCACTATCTCGAACAATAATGGTTATTGAAAATGCACTGCATAAGTATGCGAGGTGACATTTTATATGTTGTTTAGGATCCTGAACACGTTAAAAATGAAAAAAATGGATTAAGAACAATTTTTAAGTGACATAAATAAATGATAAACACATTCGTCGTGCTGCATGTGGAACAATTAATCACCACTCAATTACAACATCTACAACTACAACATCTATTTCTATGCAAAAAGACAAATTTTGGCCTTCCAGTTTCGACAAAGTCATTTCCCAAAATGGCCTCAACTATCGCCCAATTTTTTCTTCATTTCACTAGCAACAAGCTGCAAATGAGTTGACATATAGACCACGCTCGGCGGTTGTATTATGGTTGAAAATCACATATTTATTCTTTCAAACAAGTTGATTATGTTAAATATGTTGGTAATCTATTATACCCAATTAAGCTTCCGACTATTATTTTTACAGGTATCCATAGTCGTTCCAACCTCCAGAAATTTAAGTGGGCCAAATTGGTGGATTGGAGCGACGGAGGAAGACGCATCGTCACCGATACCGCTAGACGCCAGCGAAGGCGGATTATGGTCCGGAAATTTTGTTCCACCTCCTCCACGACCAATTTTTTTAGACGAAGGAGCAACACCTGACGGTTTAACGACTTGCGACCTTTGTTCTTGGGCTTGGCAAAACAGTAACGCTTTCACTCTGGATGCCGCCATGGGTATGTAATTTTGTTCATGCTTATTTGTTAGTATGTACGATTATTTAGATTATGGTTCTCTCTAAGACTCTATAAAATTTTCCATTTTGTGATTTGTGATCCAATGACAACAAATTCACTAATATAATCAGAGAAAATGAATCACGTAAATCTGTACCTAATACATAATTTAGTAATAACATTATTGTTTGTTAGTATTGTCCTTGTGAATACGAAGGACCAGTTCGTTAACCAGCCAAATTGACCGACCCGTTTCAAAATGGCGGCCGATCAAAAATTTTAAACAGAGTTAACTCAAGTAATATGAAATATATTTTAGAATTGACATTAAATTCTTTACCGACCATGTCTCCTTGTAATTTTCGATAGAATGATAATCGATTTCGAGATAATAGGGAAAAACTGGATGTAAATTTTTAATTCTTATAAAAATACGTACTCTTGAGAATATGTTTCTATTAGGGAAAAACTGGATGTAAATTTTTAATTCTTATAAAAATACGTACTCTTGAGAATATGTTTCTAGTAAATGTAATTTTGAACAAGATTTTTTTGTTTTGAGAGAAATGAAAGAAATACATTTTGAAACATATACTTAACGTGGAAATTCGATATCAAGGCTTGCGCGCGGTCGGGTCTTTACTCACAAAAAATTATTGCTTTTAATTAGGTAGGTAGGTACCTATATATATAAATATATATTACCCATTCCAGTGCCTAAATAAATTAAAACGTAAAAGTTTACGCTTTAAAACGGGATAATTAACATTTCGATTTATATTCAATCATTATTTTTTAAATTAGTTGTTTGCTTGTCTACCCGACATGTTTTGTAAATAACTTACAATTAGTTGTCCTAGTTTAGAGAATCCCTACAGACTTACTACATAACTAGCTAATGGTTTAACTAACTGATCGATCGGCGTTCAAGTACCTAAACGGATAATCGTATATTTCTTCAGTTTATTCAAGCATTTAGTTATTGTAAATTTTAGAAGGTCGAGTGAACTAAATTTTTGAAAATTTGAAACCTCTCCTATTTTGTAAAGGACATCAAGGTATGTACATACCTGGAAGGTTTAGATAGGAACCTAAAACTCGGTCGTCATTCCTTCATCACGAAAAAAATTAAAAACCGACGTTTCTTAACCATACTTGTGTTAGAATGAGGAGCTGATGACCATTTTTAGTTAGGTATTTGAGGCACGTCTCAATTTCATACATTAGCATTTCTACATTTCCCGAATCACCAGTTCTCAGACTATATGTGAATGAAGGAATTTTTATCTTTGAAAATTCATTCAAAACTAATTTACTAGACAAAAGTCTAGAAACTTATTGTTGGTTGGGCCAAGATTCGACTTTTTACCAGAACACAATTTAAGATTCGTCCCAGTTTCAGAAATAACAAAACGTCCGAAGAAAATAGGAGCTTCGAAAGATGATAAATAATCAAAACATATTACATAAAGTAAATGAAAGAATTTTTTTAAAATCTAAAGTTCTGTTCTATTTAAAAATGGGTTCCATACGCGATATGGCGCATCCAGTTTATATAATTTTAATAAACCGAAAATTTGCCTCTCGCGGCGAGTTGAACTACACCCCTCTACAAGATGGAGTAGGTTTAAAATTTTAAAAAAGTTAGGCCGCCGCCCGTTCTTCGCTCCTACTCGCCCTTTAAAATAAACTCGTTTGAATAATGTGAATTGACAGGTTTGATTATAATGAAATCTATGGGCACATATTTCTTCTACTAATCGAGACAAGGTATTACGTGAAATTTTATCATACCTATCTTTGGCTTCAGTGGCACATAAGCTAACTCAATATATGTAAAGAAACGAGATATGCTTGACACCTAGTATTAAGTATAAAATCGGTAGCTCAATAAATATAGGATCAAATTTTCTCGCGTGCAGTACATGTCTACCTTTGTTAGTAACATACCATGTCGTATTGTATGTCAAGAAGTAGGAAGCCATAATTTCATGTTAAAAGTTACAAAATAACTATACATATACAACATGACCAAAAATATCTCGTGCACTCGTCACAGAACGACGATTAAACAATATACATACGTAGGTAAACCTCCTCTAATTGTAATATTAGGTACCTAATCCAAAATTGAAAATGACTGTTCCCAAATAAATCTTTTAAGTTGCCGTTAAGTATGGCGCACGCGATAAAACAACATATTAAAATAGTTGTAGGTATCCAAAATATTCGACGGACCTCTTATTTTTTTTTTAAATTCATGCACTTGCACGAAAAGCTGTCGTAGGTCTACCCGTAAAGTTCGCTATACGTATGTTACTCGAGCGATGCCTTTGATCGTGCCAAAATTGTAGCACGAAGCGTACAAAATTATTGTACATTTACAACAGTTACAAGCTGTTTCGATTAATATCACTAACTAAAACGCACACTCGCATAATAACAACTGGTGCTGCACGTCATTCGATCTTTCGCGATATTTGGCAGTGCTTTAACGTAATATGACTGATATTTATTAAAAGAACCTATATTAAAAGTATCATAGTTATAGTCATAGTTAGTTAGAGAAGTTAGAAAAAAAATATACAATAAAACATTTGTCGTTTTTTTTGACACTTTTTGGTACATACGTATACGTCATCGGGTAATGAATAAAAACGTATTTCCTATGTATCAAATACCTACTTGAAACGCGAATGCGATTACGAAAGCCCTTTTACGTGTTCGGAGGTTTTGAACGGTCTCTGCTTCGCCTAAAAAAGTAAACTTTCGTATCTTGCAATGTACCTAAATAACTATTTTTATCTTTTTTTGTGACCTGTAGGTTTTGTAAATATCTAAATATGCAAATAATATACAGCGTAAGTAGTTTTTATTTCTTTATAACTTCTTTTTTGTTGTACTTTCTATATCCGGATTTTCACTTATCCGAACTACCCTTGATCCCAATTGATCCGGATTTTTAAACGAAATCCTGTTATTTTTTTACATTTTTTTTTTAAGAACTATCTTTTCTCTATGCGATGTTATAAAATATTGTTGGATAGATGAAAAATGTCCTCTTTAACAATATCATCGAAGAATGACACATGTTAAGTAGAAATCTTTTTTGTTGGCGTTTCTGGTAGTGAAGGGATTCGGTTTTGCGATACCTTCTTAGAGTATTCTGAATAGCTTCTCTACTTGGTTGCTACCAGAATTTTTTTCTAAATACCACAAATTACTACTAACAAGGAAGGTTAAGCAGGTGGAAATCTCAGAAAAATTCGAAACTTTGCAGGATTGTAGTACTAGTCAACATTAATCAAGAGCCTCATTCCGTTCGCTCTTTTATCTTAACTTTTATCTGGTTTATGGTTAAAAATGGTTTTATCTGGTTATGGTTATGGTTTAAATTAAAAATAGAGTAAACTTACAATTCTACGGTATAAAGACAGTAGATAGTGATTATCCAGACAATTTTAAACTGGTATTAGCGAATTTTCATAGAAAATAAAGCTATTGCAGCCTGTCTGATGACGGGACCCAGACGTGTCCTTTTGGCTTTTCTCCGATATCGACCCCGAGATCACGAAAATACAGATCATTTATATTATATATATATATATATATATATATCTATATATATATATATATATATATATATATATATATATATATATATATATATATATATATATATATACAGGGTTAGTTAAAAGTATGGAGACGACGATTTATTGTCGTTAATATTCATTTTAGGAAATTATGTTCAATACAAAAGTTTGTTATGAAATTATTATCTACATTTGAGAATACTTGAATTTTTTTTTTCCTCAATTGTTTTTAAGTTACGACGTCATCGATATTTTTTTGAAATGACAACCTATATTTCTGATTATTGATTTCGATAGTACATTCTATTCTCTTTTCAACGGTATACAATTTTCAATATGTTACATTTGAGAAAAAGTGTAAATCGATTGGGTCATTGTCAAATTAGAAATGGACAACAATTTGAACACTTACTTTAATGTAGTTAGTTATTAATTTGTTTTTAATGATAAGATTGTGACTGATAAGTTTATTGCAAATAAATGAGTCTAGTTACCGTGTTAATTAATTCTGTTAATTTAATGGATCTTTAATATTTGAACTTTAAGGCACTTTTTCTCAATTTTTTTCAAATGTAACATATTGAAAATTGTATACCGTTGAAAAGAGAATAGAATGTACTATCGAAATCAATAATCAGAAATATAGGTTGTCATTTCAAAAAAATATCGATGACGTCGTAACTTAAAAACAATTGAGGAAAAAAAAAATTCAAGTATTCTCAAATGTAGATAATAATTTCATAACAAACTTTTGTATTGAACATAATTTCCTAAAATGAATATTAACGACAATAAATCGCCGTCTCCATACTTTTAACTAACCCTGTATATATATATATATATATATAGATATATATATATAGATATATATATATATATGTGGACACGATTCCGGTCGCAATTTTGATCGTAGGAGGCTGAAATTTGTACAGCGTATTGTCTTTACGAAAACGAAGGACGAGATCGACCGACACGTTTCAAAATGGCGTCCTTTCAAAAAAAATGTTTTTTTAATTATAATCTCCGTTATTACTCATCCGATCCGAAATATGTTTTGAAATCGGCATAAAATTCTCTACCGATCGTGTCCACCATTTTGAATGCACCATTTTCGAAATAATCGAAAAAAAGTGATAATTATTTTTTTAATTCTTATAAATTCCTCTCGTAAATATTATTTTTCTAAAAATGTATTTCTTTCGAGAAAAATTTAAAAAAAAATGATTTTTTTTGACATGCGACATGAAAATTCGATACCAAGGCTTGAGCGTGATTGGATTTTTCATCTTTAATCCTGTTTAACAATGTAATTTTGTCATCTGACCTCACGATATTTTTATAACATCCCATAGAGAAAAGATAATTCTTCCGAAAAAATGTAAAAAATTAACAGGGTGTTATTTAAAAATAAAAAATTGCATATTACTGCTCAAATCTCATTAGATCCTAAAGTAAAATAAATATATAATAATATACAACCTATCATTTTGAACATATCAAATAACACTGTATCTTCAAAAATAACTGAGTTGATAATGTAATTTTGAGGCACTGTTTAAACAACAAAATTAAAGTTCTTTAGGGAGGCAAGTAATTATTATTTATTACCACTGCAAAACAAAAAAATACAAACGACGAGTTCCTAATTAAGCAAATGAACTGCAATTAAATATGAAAATTCGTCTAAACGAAAAAGCAGACACAACAGGTCATGCAAGTTGTTCTTTTTATTCGGTTTTCTACACTACAATACCAGAGATAATTACAATATGCATTTTATGACGTGGAGATTAATATACATACGTACGAGTGCAATACTGCTTTGCTCAAATAATTAGTAGTTATTATTGGATAATAACGAGGCACGCTTGTTTCTTTCTTGTTAATTTATTGTCGTTTGACGATAATCATTTAATTTTTTCTAAATTTTCTAAAAGCGGTTATAGGTAAAGATCTACAGTTACTGGATCTTGTCTTAAAAACAATCATTTCTTAGGTATTTTCCTAAGAAAATATAAAAAAATATTTACTAAATTTTAACGTCCTTAATGACATTAACTCTTATCGCGCATTTTTGAATTTTTAAGCGATGAATAAATACATATAATTAATAGCCATATAGATAGTCAGTATAATAGGTACTCATACCGAGGTAAAAACTTTCTCGTGTTTATCAAAAACCTGACAAGAAATATACGTCGCAAAAAAAATTGTAAACAGGTTGCTCGAGATATATCAGAAGCAAGTGGACAACTTGAATGAATGTTGTCCATCAAAGTCGAGTAGGTAAACGATGTAACTACGTGGGTAGATGAATATAGGAATATTAATGCGACCTCAGCAGCAAAAGCCGAATGCAAATGATCGGTTTAATGCCGCCATTAGAGGAGCAACTGATAGGCAGAAACTATCAATATCTTAACAATGCCCACCCGCGGTTTTGTGGCGAACGGCGAGCTTCTGAATTAATCGAAGCCTCCTCGGTTAATCATATTTGTATACATAATATTATGAAACGTCGCAGCGGCGAACGTTTCGCATTCGAAAATAAAAATTAACCCTGCACCTTTGTTTCAGAAGCACCGGGAGAGATAGGATGGGTTTTAATGATGGTGATAGTTTCTTTAATCTCCGCGGTCGTAGGAGCCATCGTTATGATTATTGTTTTGCATTGTAGGAGGTAAGTAACGCACATTTATTTATTTATCTAGGTATACGTGAGTGAATTTATCTAATCGCTCAAATCTACTTACATAATTGTAAGCGGCAAAATTTTTAAAAACCGTCCCAAAAGCATATTTTTCAATATAGACCAGTCAAATTAGGTTTTTACTTCGACACCCACAAAAACAGAACCGATTTCCATTGTTCATTACGTATAATTTTCAACGAAAACTAAAATATTATTTAAAAAAATTGATTTTACTTTTCAACTTTGAGGGTGAACATCACTCAACGGGGGAACTCCGAAATCTAAGAAATGGTTGAAAATCTCTCGGGACCATTACAGTTTTGATAGTAATTAACATCATCTAGCAATTTTGGGAGAAACTAATAAAGAACTACAATAGACGATTTTGTTTCAATTCGTATTCATTCTGCCCGATTCACTAAATCTCGTTGACATTTAGCAAGGAGTTTTGTTGTGGAGTTGTGGAGGTTGTTCTGAGTTTTTATTAAGGTAAGCAACCAACTGCCGGGGTGCATTTTAAATGAGTGAATGCCGGGATCTCTGCTGCGTGACAACGATTGGTTGTGGAATTTTGCTCTGCGATGCGGCCCGCTGCGCCCCGACATAATGTACACTTACCTTAGTTTACTCATGTAATTTTGCAATATGAATTTCTTATTACCTTTTATAGCAAACAACAAATAAGCAATAACGTTTTTACTAAATGTCATCAAGATTTTAGCGAATGTGGCTGATTATTTCACTGTTACCGATAGTATATATATAATTGGTTGCCTATTTAATTGGGTTTTAATTGGGTCCGCGTAAATTATTTTTAGTATGTTAAAAATAATTAAAATCTTTTATTTCTATTTTAAAAATTTTACATCGTTAAAACCTAACTGTAATATAATTGAAGCTGAAACACATCGCTAGAAAAAAGTATTTCCAAACTATGTTTTGTGAATGATCAATTATTTCTTATTATTAATAGTTCTTAATGATACAATTATAGTAGTTAAAAACGGTTCGCGCTTAGTATTGCTTAAAACTTCGTGTAGTATAGTACTATTATATAAGAAAATTAAAATTACATTAGTCGTTTACTAATGCACAATTTTGTTCCAGCAGAATGAAGAATGCCGGACTAAATGGTAAGGGAACATATTTTTAAAATTATTAGAACGAGAACTTATATGCCCGATTTCAGAAAACGGGTCTAAATATTTAGTTTCGTACTAAATGGCTTAAACAGATTGTTGGAACAATCGTTACCATAGAAATAACCGGAGAATAAAATGATCTAGTGTTTGTGAAATCGGTCATTAAAGTAGGTAATTACAATATAATATACAGGGTGTTTCAGGACAACTATTTCTACTTTTCAGATGCGACAGAGGGCATGTAATTAAACACATTTTTGTAATAAATCGCGTAGTTTCCATATGGGGTGTTAAAAATTTGAAAATTTAACGCACACTTAAATGGATATGAAATAGGATTTTCTCCTTTATCTCGAGTCGCACGATAAGAGTGCAAGTCGTCTTATTTTTGTAAAACACACTGAACGATTAAAAATGCTGCCAACTTTGCAATAAACGCAGTGGCTTAGAAATTCTAATTAAAAAACTGTGACGATATGCCTAGATGATTTATCATTGTTAAATGACATACCAAATTTCAAATTATTTAAATAATCCGTTTCTGAGATAATTCAAAAAACATTATTGTTTTTCAAATTTTTAACACCTCGTATCTCGGAAGCTGTGAGTTTCCGGACATTCTTCATTACAATAAAGTGTTTAATTTTATGCCCCCTAGGACATCTGAAAATTAGGAATAATTATTTTGAAACATCCCGTATAATAACAACTAAAACTCTTTGTATTCGTCAAAAGTATTATCTAACAATTTAATTAACGCTTTAATAGTTGTGTTTATTATTTGTTTATTTATTTTATTTAATGCTGTTTATTTATCAAACCGAAAGTGAAGAAATTAAAGTGAGTAGGTACACAAAAGAAAAATACTTTCTCGGCCAGTTTCACATAAAATTTTTTTGATCGATCGAACCTTAAGTTCTAACTAAAATTCCAACCAATTATTCTTTAAGTACGGCCATATTTTGGGATAAACCGGTAAAGTTTATTTATACATACATATTTAATAACAGTTTAATATGATTATTATAAAATCTTGAAAAAGGACGATGCCGAAATTGAACCGCCTAGTAAGCAAAATGAAATTAGTCGTTTCTAATGACATTTTTTACGCTGATTTCAAATATACTTTGTTTGTATCTATCCGTTAGGTCAGTGTTTTCCAACCTGAGGTCGTGCTGTTTTTGACAAAATATATTTTTTTAATACGAAAACAAAAAATCAAATTGGTGTTGGGTGTTGTAAAAAATGATTTTGGGGGAGAGGGCGCAACAATTTTTTTATGAAAAAAGAGGGGCGGTGATACGGAAAGGTTGGAAACCACTGCGTTAGGTCATTTAAGAGATTTACGACTTTAAAGGTGCAATACGCAAATACAGTCATTAGGTAGATACGCGAACTCGGCTGTTGGCTAACACGGAAAAGGTCAGGTCTTGACCTCTCAAAATTAGGGTAATGTTGTATTTCAAAATGTAACTAATAAAACCCATAGCGTAAGAATATTATGTTCCCAAAACTATTTCATATCTAGCTTTTGTCATTGTTGTAACGTGACAAATATGGAGAAAAGGCTGTCGCACGCATGCTTCTCTACTGTCATGCGAGTCTGTTCTGCATGTCCGCTAAAATAGACGCTGCGGGGTATTTATGTACAACATGTCGACAGCGTCAACCATTCGTAAAATTTAAAATGGCTTAGATGCTAAAATTTTACTCCTGGCATTATTGTCATTTTTTTGATATTACCATAACACCCGACCCACTCGGCGATGTAAATTAGCTCGTAATATCAGGTTGGGGAAAAAGTTTCTTCGTATTTTCGCGGTAGATGGCTTTAAGATCGCATAACTCTGGTACTATTAATCGAATTTAGTAATATTTACATGCAAATGAAAGCTGACATTTCACAGAACAAATTAACCTAAAAAATTGTGATATTTATTCACTCAGTCAAAAGTTATTGCGTTTTGAAAATGAGTGAAAATAAAGAGGAAATTAGATACATTTTGAAATTTTATTATAAAAAAGGGAAGAATGCGACTCAGGCTGCTAAAAAAATTTGTGATATTTATGGACATGATGCAGTATCAGTACGCGTTGCACAAAGTTGGTTCAAGCGTTTTCAAGCTGGAAATTTTGATATCAAAGATGCACCTCGCTGTGGTCGGCCAATCACTGAAAAAGTCGATGAAATCATGAGAAAAGTTGAGCAAGACCGGCATATTAGTAGTTATGATGTTAGCAAGGAACTAAAAATCGACCACAAAACAGTTTTAAACCATTTGCAAAAGGCCGGATATAAAAAAAAACTCAATGTTTGGGGTGCCACATGATTTGACAGTGAAAAATTTAATGGATTGAGTTTCCATCTGTGATTCATTGCTCAAACTAAATCGAACCATTTCTGAGACGGCTCATTACGGGCGATGAAAATGGATCACGTACGATAATAATGTACGAAAAGATCGTGGTCGAAGCAAAATGAAGCTCCGCAAACGGTGGCAAAACCAGGATTGACGCCAAGAATGTGTGTGGTGGGATTACAAAGGAATACTTTATTACGAGCTGCTCCCACCCGGCCAAACAATTGATTCTAATCTCTATTGTCAACAACTGGAAAGATTACGTCAAGCAATCGAGAGAAAGCGACCAGAATTGATCAATAAGAAAGGCGTTGTCTTCCATCACAACAACGCCAGACACCACATCTTTGCGACCCGTCAAAATTGAGAGAGTTCGGCTGGGAAATTTTGATGCATCCGCCATATAGTCCTGATCTTGCACCATCAGATTTTCATTTATTTCGATCTCTACAGAACTCTCTTAATGGTGTAAAGTTGATTTCAAAAGAGGTCTGTGAAAATCACTTGTCGCAATTTTTCGCTAAAAAATCACAGAAATTTTATAGTGATTGGATTATGATTTTACCTCAAAAGTAGCAAAAGGTGGTCGAATAAAATGGCACATATTTAGTTTAATAAACTTCATTTATAATATAAAAAAAACTTGTTTCATTTTCGTACTAAAATACGAAGAAACTTTTTCCCCAACCTAATATAATATGTAAACTGGCACAATTGATCCGTAAAAGTGCAGGTTTTGCGCGGTTTTCGGAGGTATTTTTCTACGGGTTTGGCGTCGAATCGGTAGAGCGTACGGACGTGGGGCCGCGTTTTTTCTCGAGTTAAAGGGCGCGAGTTATCATTAGGGGGGGGGGGGTCCCGTTTCGATATTCGCAGGGGAAACGTGCGAAAAAAGCGGTTCTTTCGGACTTATTTTCGACCATCGGCGATCACACGCTGCTATTAAAAAAATTTAATTTTTCGATAATTTCCCGTACAATAATGTCGGGATTTAAAATTTCTAAAAACTTTGTTCGTCGGTAGAGCTACCGGACACGCTGAAGGTGCGCAGGAGAAATCGTAAAAATTCGAATCGCGGGTGGTTTTTCGGGGGTGTAAAGAATTGCGATTTTTTGGAAATGTTCTTCGTCTTTGGGGGCGTGCCGTTTCAGAACCACTAAACGTAAGGGGTTGATTTTTCTTCGTGCACGTTCTTTGGAGTTTTGGGAAGAGATCGGTGTGTTTTTTGACTTTCTAGCTGCAGACAGTCCGAAGTTATTCACGATTTTACGTCGGACCGTGCGCGACCCATCGAAATCCGGAGCCTCGAAATTCCATCGAATATATAGCGATCGTCACATTTTTCTTCGTTTAATCGCGTGTATCTTGCGAACGGTCGGAGATGGGAAGAAATCGATAGGGATCTTTTTTGTAGCACTTCGTTTTTTTATGTTAATGTCGCCGACGAAGGATTTGCAGTGATCTCTCGAGTGGACGACTTCCGAAACATTCGAAATATACAGGGTGTTTTGAAATTGTTTTTCCAAAGTCGTCAGTATGTACCAAACGTACCGATATTGACGGAAATTGAGACGCGGCACCACGTAACCTGCCCGCAACGTTTAATAGTCATTCTAGCGAATTTAACCAGTGTGAGAAGTGCCCGAAGGGCACGAGCACGACCGCCGACCGAAACTCATCCACCAGTCTCTCTTAGGTAAGATACTAGGTCGCAAAGCGAAGCGCGAACACCAGCAAAAGGAAAGGGGAGGCCGCTGTGCCTCGACTGGTCATACAATACTTCGTTTGCTTTGTGATAAGGTGCTTATTGAATTGCTCTTTCATTTTATACTTTGAAAGTCATATATCTCAGAAACGACCTAACCGATTGAAGCGACAATTTCATATTATACATAAACGTAAATGTATATTTCATATACATTAACGTAAAAAATATCACTAATCTTATTTTGATTATTAAAGATTGGAATCGCCCTTTTTTACGATATTTATTAAACTTGAAATATTTAAAAATGGTTGTATACTACAAAAATTTAAGAAGCAATCGACAAGTTCAAAGCATTATTTTGCCCTATAATAGCTACGTATCGTATAACTTTTTTTCAAGCAAAAAAGCACCAGAAATATTACTTAACCATTAAAATATCATCAACATTCATCCCAGCGTTTCGAGCATTTAATTGATGATTCGTAATAACCACAAAAACTTAATTACTTTATAAATACACGAGTTCACTAAATAAAGGCGTTATAATAAAATGACGATCACACTTCGTGAATAGGAGGTATAAAATTAAGTGCTTCCTCGGGGCGTTTATTAAACGTTATTTAAAAGGATCTTAATTTAGAGAATAGTTAGGTCGATAATCTCCCATTCGTTGTGAAAGCTATAACGATTTGTTAACTATAATAGAACGAACAAAAATGCACAATCGATGGAAATATCATAACTAAAAGTCATTCAAATTTTATTCCGATGGCACGTCATTAATAAAAGGTTACTAGATGATGACGTTTCACAGCGGTGTCACCTTACGTACCTCGTATTTTTACTGTAATAATAAATCATAGTCTTTTTACCATGTAACAAGCGACCTGCTAACACACGTCATAAGTAAAAAGTTACTAGATTGTATATTCGTAATTAAATATAATATAAAGAATATATAATATATAGAATATAAAGAAAGACTACAATTATTTATTAGAACTGTAAAAATACAATGTACGAGATTACTTTTATTGATAACGTGCATCGGAATAAAATTTGAATGGCCTATAAATACTTATTGTTTGTGATTATACTGTTTTCTACTACTATTTTTTAATTCGAGTCATTTGCTTCTCGTGTATCAATTATTTTTATTAATTAAAACAGAAAAGAATATTCCATAACACAAGCAAAATACACAACACAAAATACAAGCTCATTCAGCCCAACCGGTTTCGTTTAAAACTTTAGCAAAACTGGAAGGAAACTGAAAAGCTTTCTATTCGGTAAAATGTAATAAACGACAAATTTGGTTGATACGATGTTAATTGACATTACACTTCAAATACGTCCTCTTACTTATTGGTCGCATTCAGGGAATGGTAGCGCTGTAGCGCTTTATCGAAGCGATGCTCTGAATGGTGTCTGCTTTACTCGCAGTGCTGCAGCGCTTTAGTAAAGCATTAAAGCATATAAATATTCCGCTTTAACACTTTATAACTAAATAAAGCAATGACGCATCCATGCGTTCTAACCTAACAAATTATGTTGCTTGTGTATGTTTTGGTTTATGCAAAAAATAAAGACGGCTTATAACGTTACAATTCGGAGACGAAGTCATTTCCCTTGCAGTAACGTAAGAAGAAAGGTTGAAGATATTACAAGGTAAGTTTTACATAAAAATTTGAGTGTTTTACAAACAAAATTACCAACCTAAGAATTAAAAGCTGAAAAATAACTAGTACCAAAATTGTTTATTCTGGCAAGATAAAGCGTTACAGCGCTGCAACGTTTCGACGCTACAATTCCCTGAATGCGACCATTGTTAGCGCACCTGCACACGAGCGTTGTTTTGTTGCGCGTCATGGATATACAGTAGAATCGCATTAATTCGACATTTATGAGACGAGAATTTATTTATCTGTTTCTGAGCGCGGTGCATTCGAATTTCAAGGGGCGTTAGACTAAGAAGTGTCGGATTAACGCGATTCTATAGTAGAATCTACTATAGATATAGACATTAAAGTTTATAAGCATCTTTTCAACTGTGATAATATACCACGCGATAAAATATAGATGCGCGATGCCACGTCCTGATAAGTTCGTGCGAAATCGCTTGTTGTTCTCTTTACATGTACATATATAGGGTGTTTCAAAACTTATGTTACAGATAAACATAGTAGATAAAGGACCCAAAAACAAACAGTTTTCATTAAGTAAGTAATTATGCACCGGCACGGCGCGCTACGTAGACAGTACACCCGTTGATAGTAGTATTGTTCCGTTAGACCGTAGGTACCTATTGCTTCATTATTTATTCGATTTTTGACTCGTTGATTAAATAGGCAACATCAGCACTCATGCGCAGCACAATAACGACTGTAGCATCGTATCGGTGCATGATCGGACGCACATTAATTATTGGATACTTAATGACGAGAACTGTTTATTTTTGTATCCTCTATCTACCATATTCTTTTCTAATATACATTCTGAAACACACCGTCTTAATTGTGCAATAAAATAACACAAAGAACGAAGCTTGAAATTGAAGAAACCAACGATAATTTTAGTTAACCAGAAAAAAGTTAACTATTAACTGGTTAATTAAAAACTAATTAATGTAAAAAAGAAGTAATTTAAGTAACCTATACTGCCAAAATTCGAGCAAAATACTATTCGTAGGTAAAATTTATTTTTAAATAAAATATTAATTTTTAAACCCGACCGATATCGCGTTTACGCGTGTTTTGTTATTATTAAATAACATTTACCTACATAATATTCATCGTAAATACTACATACAATTTTAAGAAAATAATCTAAATTGAACTAACTACATATTTCATGTATATAGAGGTAGGTATTTGCTAAACGCCCGCGGTCTATTTCTCTTTAAAACCCATATTACATTTTACAACAATTACCTACATTTTAAAATATAAAAGAAGACTTACCGAAACAAGAAGATACAATTTTTTTTAAATTTTATACACGTACTAATTTTGACATATAGACACGACACAACTAAAATTGAGTTACGAATTTAACGTCATCAGTAAAATGTAAGACGATTCATTGGTCGCATTCAGGGAATAGTAGTGCTGTAGCGCTTTATCGAAGCGATGCTCTGAATGGTGTCTGCTTTACTCGCAGTGCTGCAGCGCTTTAGTAAAGCATTAAAGCATATAAATATTCCGCTTTAACGCTTTATAACTAAATAAAGCAATCTAACCTCTAACCTCTAAAGCGTTCTAACCTAACAAATTATGTTGCTTGTGTATGTTTTGGTTTATGCAAAAAATAAAGATGGCTTATAACGTTACAATTCTTTTTACTTTTTACTTTTTACAAAATTAAGTTATATAAATATTGTAGATAAACACATGTGTAACTTATTTATAGGTTACCAAAAATAAACAAAATTGCCAACCTAAGAATTAAAAGCTGAAAAATAACTAGTACCAAAAATGTTTATTCAGGCAAGATAAAGCGTTACAGCGCTGCAGCGTTTCGACGCTACAATTCCCTGAATGCGACCATTGTGACGCTAAATATTTTGAATGGTATCCACTTTGTTCTATTTTCTGGAGTTTTATTAAATAAGAATAAATTAATCGTCAAACAATTAAGATTACAATGCATGTATGCGGCAGAAATTGTATAATATAATATTTAATTGATTGAAAAACAATAATTACAGCATTTTTAACGTAGTGCGCACTTTTAAGGTTTAGAATTTTTATTGAGCACAAAACAATTTACATTCCTGCCCTCAACGAAGAAGCGTCTAATTTTCTAAAAACTTATAACCTAAACATACTCGATGTAACATAATTACGTACTACATACACAATTGAAATTGAGTCATCGGCTCCTTAAGAGGCGTATTCACCAAAAAAGCGAGTAAGAGCAAACATTTGCTTGAACTTGGCAATGTTTGTTCAAGTTAGCTTGAAAAGTTCATTTTTTTTGCGACTATATATTGAACCGAATGTTACATGTATGTACACTGCC
The DNA here is from genome assembly GCA_036326145.1 of Rhagophthalmus giganteus. Classification (NCBI taxonomy): domain Eukaryota; kingdom Metazoa; phylum Arthropoda; class Insecta; order Coleoptera; family Rhagophthalmidae; genus Rhagophthalmus; species Rhagophthalmus giganteus. Next base: position 44,891,598 of record JARFJA010000001.1, on the reverse strand, counting down.
AGAAACTCGATCTTCCCTGAACACGAGCGAGTGAATGTTCGCTCGCTAGTCGTACTCGCCAAACGATTATCGAGTGCGAATACTCGCATGCTCTTGTTCGCTTTTTTGGTGAATACAAGTCTTTCGGGTTACAATTAGGAAAAATGCCCGAATATACAAGGTGCTACAATATGCACGTGAGGTGGCGAAGAGCCTTCAATCCGCGAAATTGTCAAAAACCTTGATATATCCCCAAGAAGTTAAAGAGACGCGTGAAACTTGTGTACCGTTTCCAAATTTTCTGACGATAGTGTATATGGGATATAAGATAGGCAACTTATTAATTTCTTACGAGGAATTTAAGAAGTTCAAGTGTTTTATCAGTTACTTAGCATTGTACAGTAATGTCCAATAATCGTTTCATCAAATTCATTAGCTCTTTAGGAAACTATGAGTTGAATATTTCAATACACATTACTTGCAAAATTACGACATGTAATTAACATAAACACTTTCCACAAAAACTAATGAAGGTAAAATAAATTGTTTTCCAATAACGAAAGATCATGTGATCTGTTTTTAACCCACATTTTTAAACTCAACAATAACCTTGCAAGAGATGAAAATAAAATATTTATGACTCATTTCGATAATTGAAAAGGGTTTACGATTTACACGTATTAAAAATTATATATAGTGAAAAAACCCGTAAGTCTCCTATCATATAGGCACCCCAAATTACAGTATAGCCGCTATTATTCACAACCGGACAGCATCTCCACGAAAGATCACCACTGGTCAACCCTCGCAAAGGAACCGAGAGCATAGCTGTTTAAATATGAGCAACACCAACATCATCGGCATTGAAAGCCAACCGTCCGAAAATTGGTTAATTGCCTTTCCAGCAATTATGAGAACGGTGTCTTTGCGTCACTGTATCTCATTTGTGTTTTAAGTACTTAGCTCGAACTCAAAAATTTTAAAAATGAATAAAATATACCTATTACTCACTTATTAGAGCCTGTTTTATTTATACCACACCAACAGTACCTATACATTACTCTAATATTGTTTAAACGTCTCCAGGGCCTTAACAACCGTGAAAGTTACATGTAAGAGTGGAACATAAATGAGTAGATACTGCACTTAAAGTAAATTACTGAAATATAAGTACCTACGTGTAAATACAATTATCATTTATTGGTAATAAAGTCAAACTCGATTATAACGAGATTGACGAGACGGCCACTTTTTGCTCGTTATAACCAGGAATGAAAAATTGCACCTGAAAAAAAATGTATTTACGCATTTCGAAAAATAAGTGCATTTTTTCAATTAATTTTAAAAAAAAAACGTCATTGCAAAATGTTTTAGCGGTTTGTTTGTTTATGTATATATGTAGTTGGATTTGTTTACATTACGGAGAATTTTAGTGTAAAAACTTACAGAGTTGTTATAGTTATGCGAGCGAGAAATATTTATAGTCGTTAAACACAAATTTCACGCGTCGATATTTTTCTTATAGCAACAAAGCAACATTATTAACTCTTTGCTCGTTATATCCGAGTACCGAGTTCGTAATAAACGGGAATTTCTAACATTGAGGGAATGAATTTCAAACGTAAGATCGTAATATCCAGGATCTCGTTATAAGCGAGCTCAACGGTAGTTTTAAACCGAATAAAATGATGAATTACTACATTGTAGTTTTTAAGTGATAAACTTTTGCTAGTAAATAGGTATTTACCTACTAAGTGTACTTTTGCAAGTAGATTTCTCCTAATTTTATAATTTGATAGGAACTTACTAACCTTTGACGAATAATTTTCTAAATTACTTGTTTTAATATTTAACAAATTACTAATCGAGTGTTTATTTTTTTTCATGTTAGGTGGTGAAAACAACTCGAGCTCGACAACTTCAAATCAAAATAGTTCACGATTGCCGATAAGCACACCAAATGACAAAAGTGCAACACCCACATATCCAAATACTATCAATAACAATCATTCCGCAAACGGAGTCTGGTCATGGCTATCACGAAGATCGGTAGCTGCACCTCCACAACTCGATCCTCCACCGACTTGCCCCACTGAAAACCATTATACTCATATGGACGAAACATATAGTGGCGTAGGTGAAGCTCTGTATGCTGAATTGGATAGAGAAAGTACTTTAGACAGAGACAGTAATAGTCCTGCTTACCAAAATTCAGCTTATACAGATCCGGATGCACCTCCATCTAGTGCTCCTAGTAGTGCGTATTATTCAGATTTATCTGTAACAACTGTTCCTGATCGAGCTTATGAAGTAGTAGGTTTAGCTACAATGCCAATTTGGGATCACAGTAATGTTGCCGCTGTTAGTGGAAGTGGTACAGAAAATGCTATTAGGAGACCTATAGGTAGACTCGCTTCTATTAGTGAACAAATTACGGTTCCCTCGGACTACGTGTGATTCAATAGTATTTAATATTTAAAATGATCGTGTTCGTTAGAGGTCTATAAATTAAAGTTCGACATCAGTCACTTCATATTGTTATGACGAAATAGTTAGATTTCTAATGATCGTGTTAAAACGTCATTTTAAAATTCATAATTAGTACAAATTACAGAAACATTTCGTTTTCATGACGTAAATCAAATTTTAAATTTTGTTTTCTAAATAATGGTTTAATGTTCAAAAACACTTAAGGCAGAAATTAACTATTAATTTTTAACTCGAGGGGTGATTAACTTAGTAAGAAAACGTACACTATATTTTGTATTTATACTATCTACCAATAAATGTTTGCAAGTCATATATTTACTAAATGAAACACCTCTCGTTTTAATTACTACTCTAATTTATTAATTTAACAGTTGCTAATGTTCAAATATCCATGTAGTAAAAATGTTCATATTAGGCATATTCCATTCGACCGATTTTAAATAGCACAAAAGTTTCTTTTACGATGGATCACCTGATTTTGTATACAATTTAACAGCAGAAATTCAGGCGAGTAAAATATGCCCGATATCTCAACCTTTTGCTCATTATTTGTTAGTTTTCCCACTAATTATGGAATTGTTTGAAACTAATGAAATTGTACAGTATAAAACGAATAATTAAGCAATCTTTCTTGTACATGAATTGTAATTAATGTGCCTGGATAAAGTGTGATAGTTAAATTTAAGTATGCGTGAATGTTTATAAAATATAAATGTGGCATTAAATGTCATTTAAAATAAAAACTCATATAATGAAACAGTTTTATTATCAGTCACAAATAAATATCTATACAATGTTGTATTTGTCAGAAGCACAGGCAAAATGAACTCCCGATACAATATTAAACAAGTACAAAGTAAGCAACACATTAGGCCGAAGAATCCACTTTGCCCCGGCCAGTTGGTTCAAAAATGTTTATGGATGTATTTCTCATCTTTTTGCTTCCTAAACAAATCGTATAAAATTTTGTGGGTAAATATAACAAAATTGTTACTTAACCGAAAGAAAAACCAAACAGAAGAACAAAAATTTTTAAATACTTCTACACAAGTTAATTTAGTTATTCCACAATCTTCCGAGTGTTGCTGAAATAGAAATTTAAAAAAATTCACAATCCACAATCCATCACTAACCATTACAAATTTCATAAACTGCTTTTAATAGTCAATTATCTTTATTACTGTTAATAATTGGAAAAATGCATAATCGATAAAATAATTTTCATTTGCCTTTAAAAGAAATATTTGTTACTTTTAATTAAAAAAAATTTATTATAGAAATAGCAAAATAATTAAATGAGCATTAAAAAAAACAACATAAAATGTGAATTGTGAGTCGTGAACCTTTCAAACACATTGAAAAATATGTGATTGCACTATAATACTATTATTAAACTAAGTTAATCATTCATTCTTTGGATAAAATTTTTAAATAATTTAAAGAAAGTCTTACAAACTAGCTAGATATAATTCATGCCGCTATTTTTTTTCAATACAAAAGCACAATTAGGTACTGTAACACAAAACACAAATATTAATACGTAACAAACAAATTTCCAGGATTAATTGATCTTTTACCTCCTATAACTAAACTACGGCAGTAAAATTTCTATCAATTGTGGAATAACATTTCAAAATACAAAATAAATAACAATAAAACTAATTAAATAGTTTGTTTCCAAATTAATGTAACTTCAAGTTGTATTATGCAATACCAAAAGCAAGAATGCACCGATAACAACATACGAAACAAACTTTCACATACTGGTAAATAAACAAACAGTCAATAGTTACCTCAACAATAACAATGGTTAGCTAATGTTGCAGTAAAACCAAGACTGTAAACCGTTCATACTGTAACCATGTCAGTCTCCACATGCTTCATCTGATTTATTTGGCGACATATCTAAGTAGATTTTTAATGCACGTTCTCTTCTCGGCGAATACGATTTCAAATTGAATTTGCCTAATCTTGTATTTTCTCTATGTTGTATTTCTTTTCTTTCCTCTGAAGACAGTTCTTTAAGTGGTTCACGGCTATCCCTATAAAATAATAAAATCAATTTCATAAATTAAACATTACGATTGAATATTCTAACCGATACAAAAAAACACTTCCATCGTGATAAACTTGCAAAGGCCAATTATCCAAGTGATTGACATTTACGTTCCATTCCGGTTGGTCTTGTATATCTAACACGTTCATATCACAAGGAAAAGTACTTTTTTGGTAGGCCACATCTATGTATTCTTTGGGAATTCCAGATTCGTCCGATAATTTCTTCTTTAACTCGTCCATAGTCGACGTATTTAAGACGACTTCGTGGAATGGTGTTAAGGTCATCGTAGATGGACACCATCTTTTCACAAACAAACATAACTGATTAGTATTAGTCACTTTCTCGCCTTCGCCTAAATCTTGCAGAAACATCTCCCAGTTATTATTTATCGGGATGTCGTCAACGAACTTTTGATCATCTAAATAAACTTTACACGGGTTTTTCCAATTTTTTAAGCGTAGTCGACTTTTATTGTGCGCAATATCCAGCATGTGCTGCTTTTTGGCTGCAAGCAAAATTTCCTTCTTGATTTGTCCAACCGTTTGACCTTTGGCAACAACCCACTCAAACAAAAACGTAAACAAATCGCTATTTTCCGGCGTCAAATGATAGACTTTGCCGGAATATTCGTCTTTCCTGAGAACTCGGCCAAGTTTAACTATTAATCTATCGCCATCTTTGGCAGATCCCAACGTGTCCGTTAATCTAGTCCATTCTATTTCGTGTGGATACTGCCTGTATATTTTGAAATATTCCACAGGTACCCCTACAATCGGTTCTAAATTCTTTTTCAACTTTGCAAGATTCATCCGTTTATCAACGTTAACTCTGCAATATTTGGCTAAATTTACATCATTAACCGTGTCTGGGCTGTTTGTGTTCGATAAAATTGTTGCCTTGAAATAATAGTTTGGACATCTCGATTGATTCACATAAGAAGTATCATCGTCCCAGTTCATCTCTTCAGGTTGAATTCCGAATACTTCGTGATTGTAGGTGTCTTCAGCTGGATCGGACGGAGAGGCCATGTGTTGATCTGCAGGTGAATTTGAGCTGCTCGATAATAAACCTATATAATCACCTGCAACATTATATTCTACCTCAGTTTCACAATTCATTACAAGTTTTTCATTTTTTTTATTACCCCTACAAGGAATATTTGACGAAAAATCGGTGAGTGCCTCCCCCCCCCCCAAGTATAAGATATATTTTAAATTATTTTAATTTAATATTTTCTATTTTCCTCCTTAGCTCCCACATGGTAAGTTCCCAAAAAAATACCACCGAGTACCTCTACAATATTATACTAGCACAACCGGCTGATTATCAAATGGACGTGGGCGTGGTCTAAAACAGTGAAATTTAACACACAGCTCTGTATTTCATTTTCTTCGAGGCATATTTAACTATGTAAGTGGAGACGTTTACATTTACTGACATAAACAAAACATAAATCGTTAAATACATTACCGATGTCTATGTTTACATTTATGTCGTTGGATCTTAGTAGGTGTATTAACATCAAATGTGTATACTGACAACGATCTTACAATAGGACAGATTGAACCTTAAATATTAATTATGAATTTGTGTGATTGGTTCAAGTATTACAAAAAACAAATTATTATATTAAAGAACGCAAAAATCTCACAAACATGTGGTAGTAACAATTAACACGTAGGTATTGCTTTTTGATTACATTTATAAGTTGTTATTGTGGTATATCAACCTACATAAATCATTATTAGTGGTCGGTGGATGTAGTTGTCATTCACTCGCTCTGAGTAACGCTGACAATAATTTAATTATTTTGGAAAGAATGTGCCAATTGTTAATCATCGATATTCATGTATTTAAGAGTTGAATTTAAAATTTTTATATTACTATCAGCTTACTGATATTAGTAAATTTATATTGTTCATATGAGTTTTACTGGACATACTAAAAAGTATGTTTTCCATTAACATGAAACTGTCCTTATAATTTTATTACTGCTAATATTCTTTTATACTATTACGTAGTTGTACAAATCGAAATTATTGACGGTATTATTTAATTTCGTATGCAGTTGCGTTCCTGTTCTTGACAACTTGAAATTATTCGCTAATATCAAGAAATTCCATATTTAGATAGGTGTCGGGATTTAGCTGTGTGCTACAACACAGCTCCACAATTTATACACTAAGCTATGTCCACTTCATAATGCGCCGGTCGTACCGCAGATTCGCAGTAATAGATTCTACGAAAAACCTTTTTTTTTCGGAAAGTATGAATTTTTGGCAGCTAATATTTTGCTAAAGTTAAAGCTATCATCAAAATAACCCTTTGAGAAAAAAATTAGCCAAATCCGAACAAGGGCACATTTACCCGGTTATAGTATTTACAAAGAATATTATGAATATCGCTTGAAATACTGTATTGTTAGTGTCTATTATTATCTAAGTATTAGAAATTTTGCTCTTAAAATCGTATTACGTCTAGATCACCAAATTAAACATATAAGAAATTGTTGGAAAAATTACCAGGAGTATCCCCGACAAGTGTTCGATCACTATCGCTGAGACTGCTATCTTCGCTGTTACTTTGATCGCCAAATCCTTCGTAAACAATACTGGTAGTGGGTTGAGGTGATGTTCGTAAACGATCACTGGGCGCTACTTCGATTTTATCTAAATTTTGATTTAGATCCAAGGGTGGTATAGATAGTGATTCTAATATTCCTATGAAATATTACGACGTTATTATGTTGTTTATTTTTTGGTATTAAATAAATAGTTACCTGAATCGGTTTCTGGCGAAACCACATCAATAGTAACTATGTGTACAAAACGATCGATAACTTTATTTAATTTAGAAATACAAAATGGTTTATCAGGATCCTCATCTAAAGCATTGGACACGTATAATTTATATCCATTACAATTAGGATCAAATTTCAGTGGTTTATCATCATCTTCTAAGAAATGTGGTTCGTTACTGTAGATTTCTTGCACAAGCTGCAACTATTATATATTCATACAGTCCATACACCATTAATAACCACAATCACTTACTTGCATAGAATTAACGTCTATAGTTAACATCTTCGCCAAACGACATTTAACCTCCAAAACAGTTTCGCCGGCATTTACATGAAAATTAGTAGGACCCTCAACTTCTTCAGCTTCCAAATCTATAACGAACACCTTCATATTTACACCACCAGGTTTATACACTTGGAATTCTGTCCCAGGTTGTTTGATTTCAAGTAACCAATCATTGTGATAAATATTAATTTTAGAAGTAATATCACAGAACCTCAAATTTTCTCCTTCAAAGCTACTGTCAATACAGTTGTGCAGTTTAATGTAAGTCACCAATCTACAGTCTTCTACTTCGACAATTCCGTCTAATTGAAATTTCTGGTGAGCTTCTCTAACAGCTTCTGAAAGATAGGTATCAATATATAAAAACAATTTGGTGTCCTCCAATATTTGATTTTGAACAGGATGCCAACAGTATACTTTCAGTTTAAACATATCACTTTCTCTTTCCTTTACTGCACGTTCGTGTTCTTCTTTCTCTCGCATTTGTTGAAGTAAATCTTTAATGTGAGCCGGAAATTCTTCAACGGTCATGGCATTAGTATTTCGTTGCTTGTCTATTTGGCGATACATTAACATATAAGCGTTAGTACTAGAAGTGTAGGCTCCAGAATAATAATTCCGTGTAGGACCTCCACCGTGAGTTTTGCGAATGTCGTCTTCTGTTATTCGGTTCACGGTTTGATCGTTAAAACAAAACCATTGGTTCTTTTGAAAGTCTTTAATGTAAGCGTAATAGTGACCGCCAGTCGCACTTCCCGAATGTATCATAATACTGAATAACTCATACATGTATGGACCTTTAGGTTCTTGACGTCGATTTTTTTCATTCTCATGATGATGATTTCCTAAACTTACATCTATACCTACAACAGAAAAAACAAAATTGGCACAAACTATTAACACACGATTATAGATAAATTTTATAATAAAAAGATTTATTTTATCTTAATTGTTTGATGGGCAGAGAAAAAATCTCACAATCAGATAGGAATGTGTGCCGTACTTACTTTCAAAAACTTTTGGATTGACCGATTGATGTAAATAATGAAATAATTTTAGAGCAAACTGTACCCTTGTATCTTGCTAGATCGTACAGTAGTAATTTTTTATGTCCAGCTGTTACATAGTACGCAACATAGTAACATTAAAGTAAGCAAAAAAAAATTGAATAGCTCCTAAATAATACTAAACAAAAACAAACCTCTTAAAATGAATTACCTTCATCATCGTCTTGACAATTATCATCTGGTCCATTTACAGTCGATGATATTTCATTATATTGACAACTTTCGTCATCCAAAGCTGAACCAGAATCCGTAGTGCTGCAATCGTCACATTTTACCACAGACTCCCGTTCTTCGATAGTTTCATTTTCCAAAACAGAATTTGACATCGGAATAAATGAATTTAAATCGAGAGTCTCCGGAAACACAACTCTAAAACAAAATAAATGCAGCTACTGATTTAAAAAAAAGCCCTCAAAAAAAAATACTATCTTACTTATCATTTAATTTAATCCTTTGCATTGTTGAATAATCAAAATCGAAACGTTTCAAATGTAAAGTTAGTAAATAGGGAAATTTTATAAACTTCAATCCCTTGTGAGCGTCGCATTTTTTATTACATTTTTCGCAAAGATATTGATTATTTCCGTCTAAAGTTTCGGGCTGAACAAAGGCTCGCAACGCTTCTTCGACACTATTGTATGCTACGCTACTTCCGAAAGGTCTGACAGGAAGAGGGATGTCCAAAAATGTATCTTCTCTCGACTTTTCTGTTCCGCATTCTAAACATTTTACATAATCCAACATTTTTCCTTCATACAAATCATTAATTAAATTCGCTTGCTCGGTATCCTTAAATTTTTGTTCGAGTGCATCAAACATAACACGACATAATTCTTGTATGTCGTGTTGTTGCCACGCTTCGCTGAGATCCCAACCAAAACTACGAGTAAGCTCTGTAGTTTCAACTGCAGATTTGGTGGATGTCTAAAATAATCCATCGTCTATTACCATTTTAAGAACACTTTATTAACATTATTACTTGTAAATTAAGAAATAATCGTTGCAATTGGAAAGGAATGGATTTGGCCTCTACTTGTCCATCGAATTCCCAATTATACAATGCGTTTCTAAATTCCGGGGTCATATACAGCGCTTGTAACAAACTGTTAAGGTAACATGTCATAGCTTGATTTACAAGACCGACATAATTCAAAGAATCTCTCGTCGGTCTAAATTCTACTGCATAACATGGGAAGTCGATACTCATGAGAGCAGGAGGGGGTTCGGTGGAACTACTGGGCAATTCTCCTGTAGTTGGACTAGCAGATGCGCCCAAAAGTAAATCATCCTCGTTGTTATCGTTCACAACCAGTGTCATGTTCTTCATATTTTTGAAAGCACTGATAACTAATGTATTGCGTATGTCTTCTTCAAAAGAAACACCTATTTCGCCCAATGTTTTATCTTTAAAATGATTCAGTATAATCTGCGATAAAAAAAATTATTATTTAGTGGATCTAGTACAGTGGAATCCGCCTATTATAATCACGGATAACGTTATCAGTCGGCTATTATTATCAAAGCAATAAACTTTCAGTTATTGTTATCAAAGTATTCAAGTCAAGTCAAGTAATTGGAGGTTGAAATTTGGGAGTTTTGCCCGTTAATGGGAAATTTTGTTAAAGACATTAGCAACTTAAAAAATTACATTTGCTTATTTAATTATTTTAAGTTACTTCGACAAAAAACCGAAGACGAAATGATCATATCTGTCACCATTCTTGAGTTATTTAACTTCAAAGTCAAGTGTGTGACATCACAACTGCCTAAGTATGTTAAATTGCTATAGATAATTGAATGCATTACTGTTATAATACGAGATCATTCGCGCATTTTTTGTTATTTATACATTATGACAAATGTATCACCATATATGTACGAACCAATAAAAGAATATGTGGAAGACAACGTTTGCTATGTGATTTAGCACAGATTAAAATTTTTCTTCTATTGGTTTTTTGCTTGTTTCGCATGATCGAGTTTACCACCACAAATGATTCATTATATTAGCTCTCCATGCAGCTATGGCATTGTATTTTCCCTCGACTGCTTTAGGTTTTTCTTGCTAAATTTTTAGCCATATACCATACATCATACTGGTGATCGATGTATTTAAATTTAGTTTTAAGTAAAAGATCAATTCCTCGATGACTATCTGACAAAAATAAATAAATTTTTAATTTGTTATTATGTCATGAAAGCACTATGTCGCATGCTGCCTTTTCCAAATCACCTTGTATCTGTCCTTTTTGCACTAGTTCAAAGTCAATTATTTCGTTAGTACGTAAATTCATTATCGAGTAAATTGCGTACTTTGCACAATATCCGGAAAAGTCAACTTGAGCATCGCCACAAATCCAAGTGTCAGAATTTTCTGATGTTAGATTTTTAATTGCCTGCTCTCTTTCCTTATTGCATTTATACTGAATTGTTGGCACTACATATTTATTTATAACATTATAGTAAGCGATAAGAGACAAAAATTTTATTCCTAATGTATCTGTAAATGTTTCAAATGTTGTAAAATTAATGCCATTACAATAAATTACTGTACTAATTGCACATTACCTACATATTGCTTATTAATTAATTGTTGTAATCGTCACGTATTTTTGTGATTATTAACACAATTAATTTTTATAATTAGAACACTTCCTTTCTATTAATATAAATAAATAAAGAAATAAAGGAAATAATAAATCATATTTAATAATGTATTGTTCACTCGAGGTAACTTTTTCTGTACTACTAATGCCATAGCTATCAGTGATATTTTTAAGCAACTCTTTATTTAATTCGCACCGAACACCTAAATCTGCCCTAATTATATTTTCTAAAATAAAGCAACAAAGCATCTCTTAAAGCAACAAACTGAACTTTTCTTGTGCTGGAATGTGGACGTTGCAGTACCTACAAGAAAATCACATGCTTATTGAACCAGGTTCACAACTGCTTTAGTTTGGATGTTTGATATGGCTTAAGTAATTAAGAAATTATGAACCCTTTTTATCATGTTTCCTGACATCACTATAATGTAAAATTTATAAAAAATTGCGAAGCTGTTTTGTTTCTTTGATATTCTCTACAACTACACCTTTTTTCTAATTTAATACAATGATTGATCGTCAAAAATTTAAATAGGAATAAGTTCTTTCATTTGTAACTTTAGTATTAAGTACAGTATTACCTTGAATTACAAGTGTTTTGTTTGTTAATGACCTCATTGTCAATGTCAACTAGTCTTTTGATTAAAAACAAGAATTTATATCATAAGTATATAAAATACAAAATACTTATAAGTACAGAGGAGGTTAATAAAAATATTACAATTTTTTAATTTTGAAAATCACATGCCGAAAGATAAATTAGAATTTTATGTATCTATATAAAACACAGATCAACAACAAAAAATTCTTTTCTATTGCCAAAGAAGTTTAAAAACGATTTCGTAGTACATTTGAGGCAAGGAATTGAGAAGTAATTTACATTTCTAATATTTGACTCGTGCTTTTGAAATAATGAACATCTAACTTTTTATTTTATTCTAGTATGGACGGCACTGTTGCACTGGTCGTGGCATATCTGTCAATTGTAATTTTTATATAACAATAAACTAAGTTTGCGAGCTTGTTCTGACGTGCACAACATGTTGCATGTGCATTACCATGTAGCCCATTGCTACATGGCTGCTGGTTCAGATGCAAATGAAACACCCTCTATTTGAGGTTTTTGCAAAAGTATCGATATAGCTATTAGACAGACTATCGCCTTCACGCTTACTCTATCAGATGACAACAATTTGACTGCAAAGTCTCTAATGCCAAGCAAACATTTGGGCGTCACATCGTTTTAAAAACAACATTAGCTTAGAAACTAAAGTCAATTTGATAAAACTGATAGCAAATTTGGAATTAACAACACAAAATCACTCTGAAACTGGTCTAATGACGATGACGATAAAATCACTGTTAACCAACATAATATACAATACCTAACAAAATTAAAATTGCAAAGTTAGAAAGCAATAATTGAAAAAAAATTTATAATATATAGATACTATTCAATTGAGTTTTCAAACGAACAATTTTCAAAATACAGTCGAACCTTGATAACTCAAACCTGAAGGGAAGAAAAGAAAACTTCAAGCTATCGAATGTTCAAGTAATCAAGATATATTTACTTGAGAATTTTCTTTGTAATTCACACGGCCATTTCGAATAATCGAGATATTCGTCTTATCGAGGTTCCACTGAACTAATAAGTGTACAACAAACAACTTACAGTGTTTCCAGTCTTATTTTGCAGTAACAATTCAAATCCATTGGGTTCATAATGAAAATCAGCACCAACCTCCACGAAAACAGTTACGACTGATTTTGATGGTGATAATATTATAGTCGACTGTTTTTTAGGTCCGGCACATATAGTGTCCCTTACTACAGCCTTGACTGTGCCCTCATTGGAAAGGCACACCATTTCCGACTAAAATAAATTTATATTCAGACATTATTTACAAAGGCATAGGTATTAAGAGAATACAACGAACATAAAAGTAAATTTTTCCATATATACTTATTGTTAATTTGCCAAATTATGTACCCACATTAATAATGTATTAAAGCTAACATATCTGCACAATATCAAAATTGTGCCAAGACACGTTATTGAATAATAAAATTATAAAAATTTAAACAACGAATAATTTTATTCCCTCTAATTTTACTTGTTTATTAATCTAGCATGCCAATCAATTTTTTCTAGTCGTTCTTAAACAGTTTTAGAATGTATTAAAAATAATTCAATATAAAGATGTTTGCTATGTTATTTTATATATCAATAAAACCCAGCAAATATAGTGATGGGCAGATAACAGGAAAGATCTGAATTCATTTGTGCTAAGTACAAATCAATTCATTCCGGGAAATCATATAAACAAGTTGATCAGTTTAAAGCTATTATAAGAGATCTGAACTTAATTTAATTTTGTTAATGGTAAACTACTAAATAACATATACCTAATTTTTGTAATTCACACTCATACACTTATTGTTAGTTAAATAAATTCAAATATAATCAAGTTTTATGTACAGATTTGATAAGATAAAAATATTAACAGGATGCATATTACAAAATACTTATTTTTTTATAAATGGAACTTTTGGCAATCGTTCAAAAATTACTTTGATGTAAACGACAACGTGCGTACAATATAAGTGGGGATGAATTTTTAAGATTTCGGGCTGGACAATTTAGACAAACCTTACTGGACTGAAGCCAATACTAAAATTAGATAGACATGTGTAGGAAAATATAATATAAATTATCTCGCTCCTACACCATTCGAACTTATTTCATTAAAACTATTTAGATGTATATAATTAAAATATACTTACTGATTTTTTTAATGGACAAATTTTTTTGGTTTTCTATGTGAACCTTTTTTTTTAAAGAACAACACTCGATGCAGGCGGTGAACCTAAAATTATTTTTAAAAAGGCAAATTACACTTTAGACGTAAAAACGTAATACAACTATATCAATATTTGCAGGGATATGTAACAAAAACTGTATTCAAAGAAATAAAATGACAACTGATAAATACGAAGAAACTGTTCGCTAGATGATTGAAAAGCGGTCAAGGCAATTTTAATGTTTACTTAATAACAATCCCTGAATATTACTGCGTAATTTAAACCGTTAAAATTTGAATATAAACTAAAAATTTTTAGAAATCTTACCGGAGGAATATGACATGTGCTAAAATTTATCAAACGCCATTTTCACATCATTCCAAATTTAATCACCTAAAACCAAGTGGCAGCACTTTCCGGAACTTTCGACAATTCCTGAATAGATGGCAGAGTTGATAATTAATTCAAAATAAATTCAAAAACTAATTATATCAGCGTTTTGTCATGTATTTAATAGCTGCTTTCTCTTAGTTGCCAAATATCGAAGGATGCTCTTAGATTCAAACAGAATAGTTCTTTTGCTAATGTACCAATTGCCACTTTTTGTGGCTTTTATATAACGATCTGTAATCCCATTTTTCCTTTAAACCGAATCATTTTTATTATTCTATGAACTATAAACTTTTTACGAACTATTTTTATCATGATTTACATTTTATAATGATTTTTTTTAGGATTGAACGAAAAAACTTAACTTATAACTAAAGTAACATATGAAAAGATGTTCTCTTGCTTATTTCTGTCTTGATCCGAATTTATTAATCGATGGATCTCAATTACTTTGATTCGAATTCAAACATTGAAAGCAAAATAAATATATAAAATGTTGCTCTAATATTATTTTTGCCCCTCTGAGTATATATCTTACTTAAACCATCATAAATGGAAGCAAGTCGCATATTATATTCTTTGTAATCTTCATTTTTATTATTTAACCGATAGTTTTATACAATAGATAAAGACAATTATTTTACAAAATTTATAGGCAGATCAAATGATGTCTACGCCACTGATTGAACGTTGCCGTTTAAAGCCCAAATCACACGATCAAATATTTGTTGGAAACAAAGAAAATGTTTATACTGTTCTTTATGTTAATCTGTTCTCGCCAATCAACTATTTAGTACACAAGTTCGCATCTGCAAGTTGGATAAAATTTAAAGCGGGCTATATTTATTTCTCAAACATTTTAATGACTTCATTATCATCCACTGTCAAACAAATTGAACAAATTGTTTGATCGTGTGACATGGGTGTAACGTTTAAATTTCAAACTGTCATCTGTTTTATGGTTACGATTTTAGAAGACTATACGATTTTAACTTTTTATAGGTAAGGCAAGTAGCACCTACTCGTAATTAGGTATTACATTTTAACTAATCGAAATATTTATAGATTTCTGTAAAATAAAGAAATGGATAAACGTCATAATGCAAATAAAAATATAGATGCGTCTGTGACGGCGAAAAAGAAAATAAATACACGGAAACCTCCCATAGTTAAACAAACATTAACAAGTTTGTATCGGATTGCGAAAGCAAACCCTCTTTTATTACTTGCAAATGACAACAAGGCAGAAAATGATTTTGGTTTGAACAATATCAAATTACCGAAGTCACTTTTGCTACCAGTTTTCAATCAAACTAATAGTGAAAATAGCATTCCCGAAAGGAAGATTTTAACAAGAGCAACATCTTCAAAATCACACTCTGGAAATCCTACCTATAAAAAAAGTCACTCGGTTCAAACCAGTACTTCGACAAAAACTTCCTTGGCTACAAAACGACCACTTAGTAAACTTGAGACAAAGGACGTTTCACAGCCCAAACGTATGAAATTAACTGATGTAAAGGAGCTAAAAAAGGACAACAAACCTATAAAAAGAGTATCGTTGTCAACCAAATACTTTGAAAGGAAGAAAGGATTAAATAGAATTTAATTTGCAAAACTTATATGTAAATAAGTTTTACCTCTCCATATGGTAAAAATTATTTCTTTTCATTGTTTTTTTTATTTGTAGAATAAATCAAAATCTTTTAATTCACGATAGTATACAAAGTAATGACTAATAAGTGTTGTGAATAACATCCATTTCATCTCTTGTAAAAGTTAAATTAGATAAATGGCCTATAGACATATTCACTTTTCTATTTATAAATTTTTGTAAACATAGAATTCAACTATAATTTTAGTTTAGTAGTTACTTATGCAGCGGAGATGCAGTTACTTATCTTTCTACAAAATATGGACTAAATTACCCATAAGTTTTTTAAATATTTGTTATCGACTTGTTACAATAAATTAATATGTAATATTTAAAAACAATTTATTTAAATTCTTATTGCAAATTCATATTTAAAATTTAAGTAAATTTGGGTAAAATATAATTCCAGAAATTTTAGATCTGAATAAGGGATAATTATTTTTGCTTGACGAATAACTATCTGTATATAGGCTATTGTAGCAAATTTCCAAAGAATTATACCTATCCAACAAAATTATAATATGACAGTATAACAATACTTTTTTCAGTTTTCTTAAAAACTACTTTTTATAAATACCTATACTTATAAATATTTGATAACTTATTAAGGAGCTCACACACAAGATCACGTTGTCCAATTTTAATATTGAACATATATGTGAATATCTAATTGATTTCTTTGATGGGGCGACAGACTAAAATGTTCCTTGGAAATTCACTAAAACAATACCACATTAAATTT
Organism: Rhagophthalmus giganteus; assembly: GCA_036326145.1. NCBI lineage: Eukaryota > Metazoa > Arthropoda > Insecta > Coleoptera > Rhagophthalmidae > Rhagophthalmus > Rhagophthalmus giganteus. The sequence goes on along the minus strand of JARFJA010000001.1, from coordinate 44,874,720 downwards.
CAAAAATTTAAATATTATAAAATAATGTATCGCCTCTAATTACAAGATTGCAATATACAACTATATACATATAACTGGAATATTAATAACACGTAAAAATTCAAACTTCGTCCTCATTTAATAACATATTTGGAATGCCATTGTTTATTGGAAATTTTCGTCCTGTTTCAGGGCAGATCAATTCACCATTTACAATGTCAACTTCCAATAAAACTCGATGAGCTTTTTTTAAAAATTCCAAGTCGTTTTCAAAATTCTCTACCACTTCTTTGGGTAAGTCATCAAGTTGTCCAATACTCTCGGCTGCAGTGCACAAGGCTGGCCAGTCCACTTTAGGAATTATCTTAGATATGAATTCCGGGTTAAAATCTACTTCTGACATTTTCACGTCGAGTGCCTAAAAATTATAGAATATGTATTTCAGGAATGTATTATAACCTCAAAATTTGCATAAACCTGTATTTTTAATGGGTATCCAACGTTAACGCCCTTCATACATTTAGATGTTAGCATATTATGAGTTAATAGTTTCATTTTTCACTTTTATTATATGTCTTCAATTAACTTTTTTTTATCATAAGCATAAACACAAGTATGGTCAGTTTAACGCTAAACAACAGCGAATTTAAAATGATAAATTACGTGTAGAGGATATACCAGTTTTCATCTACCCCTCGTACGATAAAATTTTACCTTTACTGCTGATATTGAATTTTAAAATTTGTTTGAAATTTTATTGTTAATTGTGAAAACTGGAATTTTTTATTCTTATATATAAGTAAAATATAAATGAATTAAATTTGACTTCAACTGTATATTATATTTGTATAAATTTTACCACTACATCTAGAAAATGACAAAATTTAGTGGATATAGCTAAAACATCAAAAGATTTCTTTTTTTATAAAAGTAATTTTTTTAATTTATATTTTGATGCATCAAATAATTATCATTTTTACTGTACTAATAAACTGTAATCTTTCTTTGCCATGTCATATGCGTCCAGGTAAATCATTGGTAGAATATACCATGCTCGAAACTTTAAACTGAACATTACAAAATAATATATAATTTAATAACTTTTTATTAATGACGAACATTAGAACCTATCTTGAATAACGTGTAATTCAATATTTTTTTAGGACGTCACAAAGTAATTGCCATCTGCTGGCAAAATTATAAACAACAACTCTCTAAAATATCCGCAGTATTTCCGAAAATTTTAACATATTGGATTTGATTATTATGTAATGACTGAATTTAAAAACTTATTTTCAAAAAGCCCATTTAAATACAATGAAAAATATTAATTTAACAAATTAATTTACAGGGAATTACGATTAAATTTTTTTTATATAAACTATCTTACATTAGATGCGCAGTAAACTATGACGCATTCTAGTAATAATCGGTCAGTTAGATGTATACGTTGAAATTCCCAAGAATGACGCTTTGTCGCCATTTTGCGTTTTAGTAATATTTCTTATTTTAGTAACTTAATTTCGTTTGGCGCGTGAAATGGAAAGCGAACCCGACGAAGACTCTCAAGATGCCCCTACGAGCGTTAACGTTATTCGTGTAGAATTTGATGAGGGCTACGAAGGTACGGCTGTGGTATCGCCCCAACCAGAAAATAGTAGCGTTATTAAAGGGAAGTATTATAAACAAACATACAGAACAGCATGGGAGACCATGCCCGATTTCAAAGGTAAATATTTTGTTATTGGAAATGAAAACAATATGACGTTCAATTTTTAAATGTTGATTAGGTTGGCTTAGAGGTGTTCAAGGAGAGCCTACTCGAGCTTATTGTTTGTACTGCCAAAAAACATTACATGCCCATAGACTGAGCCTTTTAAAGCATACTTGTACTATAAGACATCAGAAAGCTGCACAGATACACAACATTCGAAAGGTAAGTAATTGAGTTTTCTATTGATTAATTTTTTTGATATAATTCGTTTTTATAGAATAAGGGAATGACTAATGCTGAAGACCCCATATTGCTTGCTCCAGTTGTGGAGAATGACGAAGCACAAGACGATGAAGGAGAGCCGACTATGGAATATGCAGATGTAGATGAAGATGCCGAACATGACACTGAGCAGGGAGAGGAAGAACAAGAACCCGAAGAAGAAGAGGAAGGTGTACAGCTCGAGACATTACCTGTGCAGTTCCAAAAGGTAGGACGATTTGGTTATTGCCATTGTTGGTGTTACCTATAATTTTGATTTTGACCTAAACTTTTATCATTAATTTAATTTTATGTAAACATACTTAGACATGTTATGGTTGTATTTATAGTAAAATATACCTATAGATTTTAAAGCAATAAAAGTAACATTAGGATAAAGTCTGTTAAGGAATGTTTATATCGATACCTGTTTGCCAAACTATCATAAGTGACGTGGATATTTCGAGTTTATCATTGAGATATGAATCAAATTGTTATAAATCGGCTAAATAAGTTTTGTTGGCGTGATTTAGATAATTTAAGACTTACTAAAAAGTACTAACATAAAAGAATTTATAAAATTTCAATTTTATTATAAAAATGAATGAAAATAACATTTAGAAAATTATGTAAATGTCATTGATGATATTTTAGTAGACAAGTATCGATGTTATAGTCAATAAGCCTTCGATCCATTCATCATTTTTAATTTGTAATATTTGAAATGGGTGTTAACAAAATGAACTTTTAGAAATCAAAAACAATAGTCATATAATAATATGGTGTTGATTTATCTGTTTACGACCCTGCAATACATATTTTATTTCAATAATAGTAAAACCATAAAAACCGGTCAAATTGAAAAACATATCCACATACTTTGTATCTTGATATTTCATTTTTCATTTTGATAGTTGTTTTATTGTTTTACTATTCTTTCATAAAATATCTATTAGGCTGTGGCTCAAGGAAAGTGGGCGTGTATGCGTATTTACTGGTAAAGTATTGGTGTTAGATCGGGACTTGCTCTTGTTTTCTCCATAGCCATAGCATCAAGAGCCATGAATAGATAAGGGACTGTAAATAAGTAAATTGGCCCCTATATTAACGAATAATTAAACTTTAATGGATTATCCTGACTTAACAACTAAATAATTTTACAATCTCATTCAGGGTGAGTCGTCTAAAAAATGCCACGCGTTTTTCTCGAAAACGATTAGAGATAGGTAAACATTATTTAGTGTAAAAACTGTAGAGTATGAAAGGAATCTTCTGATGGTGGCGTTAAATGATCTTGAAATCCATTGGTTTTGGAGTTATAGGTCTAAATTACCGTTTTTTAAATTGGATGCGATATTTTTCTGATGTCTAATTGATAGTCCATAAAACAAACGAAAAGTTTCATTTAAAGGTATTTTTCGAAATAATCATTTCATTTCGAAGATACAAGCCAAAATAAAGATTTAGTTTTGAAAGTAAAAATTTTTTTCTAAATTCTGGTTTAAAATTGATGGATTTTTCATAATAAATGCTCAAAATGATCACTGGTTTGCTTCAAACATTTTGTATCCTGTGAGAAGCTTGCCAAACTTCGTCTACTAATGTTTTTAAAAATGGATTCGATTTTATTCCTTATGTATTCATGAATAGTAAGCCGTAAAAAATGCCAGCTCTTGCAGGAAAAGACAGAAGACACATTTGTTGAGAATCATTGAGTTTCATTATTACTCTTCAGAAATGAGTAGATGTATGTATGTTCTGACCTACAGCCTAATAATAATTACTTGTAATAGATGTAACTGATTTTCCTGCCTTTGTCAAAGCTTGTTTTCGTTTTTAATGACGAGTACATATCTTTTGTTCTTTTTTAAACTAAATGTTTATTTTTACTTGTATCTTCGAAAGTAAAAATGTTTTGTTTTTGACGGACTATCGACTGGGCCTCACAGAAATACCCCAACCAATTAAAAAAAAAAGGTAAGTTAGGTCTATAATTCCAAAACCAATGGATTTCAAGGTTATTCAATGTCACCATCAGACGGCTCACCATCATACTTTACACCGTTTATAATAAATGATTTTTACCTATCTAACCGTTTTCGAGAAAAACGCGTGGCATTTTTAAATGTCTCGGCCTGTATAAAAATCCTTAATGCAAATTTTTCAGACTATAATATTTTGCTTTTAAGAAATCAGTATTAAGAAACTATAGGGAGTAAAGGACCCGTAATTAAACAGTCCTATTACTAAACTAACTTAAAGCTGTCATGAATAGCAGCTATTGTTGCTGAATTGACAAATTAATTGAAAAAAAAAGAATCAGAGTGACAGTGACTCAAAATCATCTGTTAGTTTATTATGAATTGAAAGCAACTGCACTATGTTTACATGCTTTGTGTTTACATATAAAAGTAAGTGTGACTCATATGGTTGGTTATTGCATACAAGATTCCTGTTTGATTATCGACAGATAACTTATAAAATAATAATAACCAAGGCATCAGAGTTTGAATAAGTGGTGATTACAAAAATATTTACAACCTTCAGTCCTTAAGAAGATTACTATCGTAGAAACCTCGAATATCAGTAATATAGGCATTGTCAGCTAAGCTGTCTTCTAAACGATTAAACGCCCACAAATGAGCAAAAAAGACAAAACACATGTTTACGTTATCTTACTTATTAGATATACGTAAAATTAAGACAGCCCACTAGATATTTGACTCCATTTGCAATAAAATACGCGAGAGCCGTTTTCAATGTTAAAGACAGAGATAAAACATTGCCGGTATTAGAATAAGAAAACGACGAGAAGTTTTATGTATATCTAATAAGTAAAATAATGTAAATATACGTGTTTTGTCTTTTTGCTCATTTGTGGGCGTTTAATCGTTTAGAGAAGACAACTTAGCTGACAATGCCTTTAGTTCGGCTTAATTGCCAAAGTTTAAAGAGAAACTGCCTAGGAGAAATTTTGTGGAAAAAAATTTACCTGTTTCTGTGACATTACTTAAAAACACCCTATATATTACTTGAAATATTCAAAACAGATCGGTATAATTTATATGCACTGATGTAGTAATTACTATGTAATTACACTTTATTATATACACCATAAGAAATTTATCTTGATGTACTTTTTCATTAAGTTGAGAGCGTCTAAATACAGATAACAGATATTATTTGCAAATAATGTGGCAATTATTTCTACCGTTGACTATTATAATTACTCAGATTAAATTCATTTTCTAATCACTTAAAAAATATGTATTTTGGAATTCTTTCATTTATTAATTTAATTACGATAGTTATCTTTTAATATATTGAAACATATAATGACTTGCTCAGTGCATGTACGTTCTCGCTTCAGTTTTCGATATTAACTATATATAAATCCTTACAGCTACTTTTGCATAGAGACATTTGATTAAATTTAGTCACTACTAAGTAAGCCGTTTGTTTATTTCCTTAAAAACAGTTGTTGCAACAATCGTTTCTATGGAAACAAACATGATTTAGTAGTGACTAAATTTAATCAAATGTGGAAAAAAAGCATATGACTGATTATGTTTAATGTATCAATTAAACATTATTTTATGATGTAATATAGATATTTTTATGTTGGCATATTTTTTGAAATAAAATATGCGCTTAAATTATATTATCAAATCTAATGTTGATATTATAATGACCTATACTTGACCTCTTAATATAATTCCATTAAGTATTTATTTATTTGTTCCTTGGCCATGCAGAATGTTATTAATATTTTTATCGATAGGGTGTCGATAATTAAAAGACCGTTATAAGTTCATTTATGTGGGTATGTTCACAAAGATGAATGTAAGATCATCTTTTTGGTCAATTTATTAAAAAAAAGATTTAGAAAATTTTAAAACAATTAAAATTTTGAATACTTCAATCGTGAATGTTGCCACTTTTGCTCTTTTAATTAAACATGCTATAATTAAAAATAAGCAAGTACGGACGAGCAGTCTAATTTAAGTTGATTCGCGTTTATGCAACTTTGATGTGTGAAATTTAGAATTTCTGCTACTGATCGCACGGAGTTGTAGGTGCTTCTAAATATAAAAGCAATAAGTATTTACACTCTGCATCAAAATTGTGTTAATGCATGATTTTGTACATCAAAGTTCATTTTAGTTAAAACATTTCAGAAAAAAATTGATTTAAAACAGTATAAAGCCAGGCTTCCCGTGGTTATGGTTTGTTGCAAGGAATTTTGGAAGGAAAGGTTTTCCAATCTTTGCAAACAAATCTGTAATTCGTATAGGTACTAGAACGTATCCTATATGTAAAGGGGATTATATATACTATTTATAACGTAGTTTGAAAATTGTTTTGATAACGTATTGGAATATTAGAAGCTTCTGTAAATTAGCTTCTGTAAGTCAACAACCAATTAAAAAATGGATTCAATGATAAATTCTATGAAAATTGAATTACGGTGTGTCTTTGTAATTGCTTCATTTTCTGTATGTCACATTTTTCGCGTTTCAAATTAAATATAGAATAATTAATTATAGTTGTTCTTATCTGATGTAAATTTGTCAGATGAAGAAATATGAAGAACTTATTATTTTGCTCATCAACATACAGAATTACAAATAAGTAAACGCTTTATATTTTCATTGAAGCAGTTATCGAATCATTCTTAATTTACAATTTTTAAAAACGTGTTTTGCTCTTAAATATTCTTAAAGAAAAAATATTCTAAAAAAAAATAAAAATATTAAAGAATGCTTATTAATGGCATAACATAATAAATACTAAAAGGAAAGATAAAAATGCCTTTTTCTGTTTTAAATTTTTCAAACAATCGACTCAAGAAATGCAATATCAACATTCACTTCATTTCATCTTTAAAGTATATTTTAGAGCGACTTGCCACCATTATTATAAATCATAGAAGTGCCATTTTTAATTAAACTAGTTATGAAATGTTGACAAGACGACTTTAAAATGATAGATCAGTAGTGAACAAGAAAGAGTTATTTTTCATCATACATTTATCGATAGATAACTTAAAAAAAAATTAACTCGTCGATTACCACACTTATTATTGTAATGATGACAAAATACCGTAATTAGGAACTTAAGAATAAGAAGAAGAAAAGCATAACATGGGCGGTTCTATAATTTTATCTGATTTTATTATTTACTAAAGTCGAGGCTAATGATTTGTTCTTGATGCATATGTTTACTATGTAGTTGAGCTCTTGTAGTCAAAGAAAAAGCAATCTATAATTCATAATCTATCAATTTACATTATTAAAATGTTTTGTAATATAAAGATAATTGTTTTTTATTAGCAATTTCGACAACAAATTTCGAGTCCAGTGATGTTGACAAGACCACCAATTTCAACACATGTACTTGATACAGCCAAAGGGGTTGCGGCGTGTGGTCTTCAAGTAAGTCTTTACAAACTTATCGATGGTCGTTGGACCTACATCAATGAAGGAATGACAAACTCAGATGGTAGATTCTCGAATTTTTTGCACAGAGCTAATTTTACTGCCGGCAGATATAAGCTTCATTATGACGTGGACAGATTTTTTGAAGCTAGAAAACAAGACACGTTATATCCATTTATTGAGGTATGTAGTATCGACATAACCAAATCGTGTAATTAACTTTAGATCTTTTTAGATTGTCTTTGATTGCAAGGCTCCAACTGACTACTATCATGTGCCTCTATTATTAAGCCCATATGGCTATACAACCTACAAAGGCACATAATATAGTTTTATAAATTTCGATGTTAAACATAAGCTTGCAACAATGGTTATATTATAGAACAGTGTGGTATATTTACTAGTATTTAATAATTTTTATCTGTAATTAAGTTGCTGTATTTTTTCATTACTAGTTTAATTATGTATTGTTTTTAAGTTTACATAAATATAGGTTCAATAAAATGAATGCTACTGTGTTTACGTTATGCAATTGCATAAGTTAGGACTAACTAAAATTTTGAATGTGAACTATATATAACATGCATTTTAAATTGACTTGATTAATTTAACTTTAAGCAAAAGAAAATAGTAATAAATTTAGATTAATAAAAATAATGTTATATATACAGGGTGTTCCTGAGTTAAATTGTCAAACTTGGAATACGGATTTAGGACCTCGAAATAAAATAAAAATCCCTCTGGAATGATGCTCACAAATGTTTCGTTCGAGAGATATTAGGTTTGTTTTGGCACATAATTTTTGATAGTTTCCAATTATTTTAAACGATTAGAATTTTAGAATTGTTATTAAATTTATTCGACTGTCAAAATCTAAAATTCTGATTGGTTGAAATAATTGGAAACTATGCACAGAAACAAACTTAATATCTCTCGAACCACGCATTTATGAGTGTTTCCAGAGAAAATTTTTTTTGAGGTTTTAGTCTAAGCCATAGAGGCCAAGGCAAAGTTTGACCATTTAACTCGAAGACAATCTGTATAATTATTTATTGGATTGTAAATTTTTAAGTATAATGTGCAACAATTAATTTTTACTTTATAAATTGGAGAACAGAAAAAGATGTCATATAAATTTATCATTATTACTAAATGGTTCCATTGCAATATTTATTTAATAATATTTTCATTATGTATAACGTTACAAATTCTGTAAATAGTTTTCAGTTTGTTCAAATATTTTAGTTTGCTTGCAATTTTTGCATCGCTTGACTACACTGTGCTTTACCTGTTAAATATAGATTCTGTGACTAATTTAATTATTCTACAAATATAATCCAATATATTTAATCTTCTGAACGTTTCCTTTTTGTAATTAACAGTTTAAGTTATGCAAAACTATCCTGATTTCCATGAAGTTTTTTTTGAAATTTTGTCGAGAAACTAAGTAATTTGAATGTTTGTTAGAAGTAATATACAAAATATTTTTCAATTTTATTTAACAATATGAATTATATTTTTAACAAATATAGATTGTTAGTCTACAATAATATAAAATATAATCTACTACTATAAAAATCTTGCAGGTAATCCTTTTCTATTTAATTTTGTTAAGTACTTGCAAGTGACAACTTTCTGAACTTTTACGATGTTTATTGCATACTAAGGTTGAAATGATCTATAATACAATTATTGCTTCTTTAAAATTATTAGTAAATTTTAATTTCTTTAGAGTATTAAAATATTCATATACAGTTAAAAAATAAATTTTAAATTTTCAGTTTTTAAATAAAAACTGTTCTAAATTTAAAAAAAAAAAACATTCATTTTCAAAATTCATTATATTTTCCAAATACATATACATAAATTGCACTAATTCTATAATGTAAAGCTTAACTTTTGGCTACATATGCTAACATAATACTGCATTAACTAGATTTATATGCTAGATTAAATAAAACTAATTAGTTAAAAAAATATATTATTTGATTTTAGTAAGTCGTCTAAAAATGATAAAAAAATATTAGGTATAACATCTAGAGTTATCTATAGTTAGTAGGGCAGTATCATTGTACTATAGTTGAAATAAAGCTAAATGAACCTGTACAACAGTATGAAATAAATATTTTTAAATTTGTTGGCTATAAATAATACATATTTAATTTTTTTCCAACATACTCATTTTTGATTTCTCGGTGTTACTAATCGAAAATGTTTCTTTTAAGCAATATCAACTGATTCTATATAGTAATCTTTGTTTTTAATGAAAATTCAATTGATTAATTTAATTGAAAATAAACTATTTAAATATTATAAAGGTTCATTAGCTTAATATTTCACTTTAATTTAGTAGAAAAATCTAGGGTTTAAAGATTTACTGTTTATATACCTTAAGAATGTATACTTAACCCTTTTCACTTGGACATACATTTTACTTTAATCTTCCTAAATATATACTTAGAATATTTAACCATTTAAAATAAATTTATTTATCCTACAATATCTCACAATGATATACCTGGCCCTTTTCTCATCGTAAATGGACTGTTACGTTGTTTCTACATAGCATCTATTTAATGACCTAAATATTTTTAATATTTTTTTCAGAAACAAATTTGTATTAATCAAATTTATTTAAGTAGCAATACACAATCTTCCAAGTGAAAAGTATTAAACATGCAAAATGTGAAGTCCGAATATAAAAATATCGATTTATGACTCAACAATATACATTTAGTTTTATTTAGAAGACTTCACTAACAACGTGCTTTATAAAAAGTGCCTGTTAAAATTTTAACCTTTTAAGAGCACAATACAAAATTAACATCTAATTATACATTTTTTAAATTGGTCATTTGTATGTGAAAAACTGTAATATTAACAATAATTATTATATTAATTGTCTTCTAGTAACAAATAAATATAATTTCCCTTTTTAGCAGCTAATACCAAGCATTTTTTAAAAACTGCTAGAATTTAATTTTGAATGATAATTAGGCAATTGAGGTGTGAATATAGTAAAATTTTTGTATTAATTGTAATTACAAAAATAGCATTTATACTATTCTACTTTGTTTTTGAATAGTTTTTATAAATACATTATTATAATCTATGGTATAAATAAATATTCCAAAAATGTTATGTAATAGTAAACAGTCACAACTAGTACCAATTTTGCTACCGTTGTTTATTAAACGCAAGAAAATTAAATTATTGTTGTACTCTTTAAGGTTAAAATAGAAATTTAGGTAGCTTCACGAGAAGAAGCAAAAGAAAGTATAATTTGGGCGGCACATATTTCAAGCCACAGCCTCCACTTAAGCATGCTTTAAACTATACATGAATAACGTGCATTAATAGATCAGTTTATAAATACACTACATCTAAAGACATTACAGATATGCTAATATCAGGGAAAAATCTTTGATACATTGTGTTTAATAATATTAAACATTGAAGTTTTAAGATGCCCAAAATGAAACAGGTACTGTGTTGATATCAAGGATATGTTTTATTACCTATGTGTTAAAATGGTCATTTTATTCGCTAAATAATGCAACTGCCAGAAACAATATCTTCCATTAAATATTGCACACATTAACTAACGAATAGTTTTACAATGTATTTTACTTTGCAATATGTTTTACAATAAAACGACATACAACACCAAATTAAAAATAATAAGTCAATCGCGTTTTGGCAAAACGTCTTAAGCGACAAAAAGCAATTTTTACGAGAGCATACATTTTGTGTTGTAGCTTAACTGTAAGCAAACCTTACCTTCTGTAAACCGCATACATAAGTAATTTGGGGCATAATTGTGTCAAATAACGTATTTATTCTACAATTCAATCACTGGTTTGAGTGAAAACGGAGTTGTATAGATGTTAACTACTATCCTTGAATAAAATATCATGACAGGTCAGCGTAAATATACGCATTTATTTTTTGCCAAAATGCCATTGAAATAATGTTACTCAAACTAAATTCAAACAAAGAACTCCTACAGGACAACTACCAGGAATGAATTTTCCAATGGTGTTTGAAAGTGATACATATAACAACAATCTACCATCCACTTAATAAGTATTTGTAATAAATGAAAACAGATAAGTACCGATTTCTAAACAATTTAAGTAAAACACATGTAATAACTAATCTAATAGGGAATAACATGAAAACAAATAACATAATAGATTTCACATTAAGTTATATATGAAAATTTTTAATCATAGAAAACAAAATGTAACTAATAACAAAATTCTCCAATATAATTTAAACAATTAGACAACTTTTACTTGCATTTCCTATTCAAATAATACTGTAGTAATTAGTTTAGTAAATAGGTTGGTAAATTATGACAAGATTGATTTAAGCTGAATTTATACAGTCATAAATAAGAAATAACGCGTTACAAGGCATTCATGTAGGCCGAATAGAAATTAAGGAAATAATAAAACTGAAACAGCGACATGAGCATGTATTTTTTGAAGTTCTGTTTAATTTAAATTTGGTTTAGTTTTAGTTTGGGTTCAGCCTTAATTTAATGGGCCATAGTGTAGTATTTTTCAACATTAAAAAGTACATTAATTAACGATTCATGTTGTTCATTAATGTTTCCGAAACATCAGAAACGAAAGATGTTGATGGTTAATATAAATTTTTAAAAGCAAAAAGTAGGGGTGGTCTTGGATTTGGGGATATATGGTAACATTTTATTCTTGATTTTGACTGCATAAATCCATAACATTTAGAAATAAAACAAACTCATCAATCACTTTAAAACAATAATCGAATTGATCAAAAAATAAGTAAATATAAAATTTTATCTCTTTAAATTTCAAAATAACAATTAAATCAACAGCATTACTTTTATGCATAATTAACAAAAAGTACTTAACTAATTTAATGAATTCAAAAACAAGTCAAAGACATTAACGGAAAACTACTTATCCACAAAAGTATTTTATAGTATGAGCCTCTCAAACTTTGTGGGTACAGAGTAAATCACTACATAACATTTGTATCAAACTCTTTCTCAAGACTCAGTTCATTATATACTTACTGAAAGCGTAAGTCAAAGAATAAAAAAAGATAGAAGAGTGTTTACATAGACATTATCTCACATATTTAAACTCTAGACCCAAAAAATTAGAGGTCTCAAAAACTATAATAAGAATTTACAGAATGTTTCCGTAATAAAGCAAAATTTGAAAATCAACAATTAATAACAAATTTTAAATATTTTAAATTTAAAGTATGGTACAGGAAAACTGCTATTTACCACGAGATTCTCCAACAATTACCCCTTTTAACTGAGAAAAAATACTACCTTTTGCCAGTCCAAATTTTGGACCTTTTCTTAGTTCTGGATTTGGACCACAGGGTTGGTAAGTACGAGAACTGAGAAGCGAAGTATTTGGACCTCGAGCCAAACCTTTCTGTGGCCCACAAATCAAACCAGGTTGCGGTCCCTGCCATTTTATGTAGTCTTCCCTAAACATATTTATAAAACGTAAATAATTGTGTTAATTGAAATTTTATCAATAATTACAACAGCAATTCCTGGTTGGCACCTTTCACCAAATTTCTATCTGCACCATTTGTATTTATTAGGTTTGAAGATTTATAATTAACATCGTTCATAGTTGTCTCTTCTTTGATTACCCTTTAAAATTTTAAGAATTAAAAATTGTTCACTACAAACAAAATATTAGAACATGACTGTAATCTATTTGAAAGGTAAAATATAATTCCAACAAACTTGAATAAAATTTAGAACCTTTCACTTTTATTTGTAATTTACTGACCAAATGTTTATCAGCCGTATGCAGACATTTGATTAAATTTAGTTTAAAATTTAATTTGGTTTAAAGTGGATAAAAGGTTATAAATAAGGATAAATATAGTGTGTCACAAAAACTTTATTTTGAGTAATAAACGTTCAAACTTTTTGTCTTGATACTTTTTTATCATATAATTTCAATAAATAACAATTTGCCACATTACAAATGTGCTATAGATTTTAACTGCATAAAGTGATAATCAGATATCATATTAATATTATATTGAAGTTTTTATTTTACTGAGTACAAGAATCAGATGAAATCTGAAGAATTGGCCAATTTTTTTTTATCAAAACATTCGTTATAGATTTGAGCAAATGTGTATCTCTGTCTTTAATCTATTTAAAGAAAAAGACTTATTTCTTTTAAAGCCTTTTTATAAAAGCTTATTTAAAAGCAGAATTTCTTACCTAATGCATTCCAAAATTATATAACCACATTTGATTAAATAAAACGCTTTAGAGGTGTTTAATTTTAGTATATTAATCATTTTCTAGTAAAAAAAGGACATGTATGTAATCATAATATATTTATCCATTAAAGCAGCAGATACAAGTTCAAAATTAATGTTCCAAGTCACTAGCATTGCACGGACACTCACGATACAACAAATAAATTATGAACTGAATATTTAAAGCAATAACATTGTATTTATAATTCATGTTATGTCGTAAGTACTTTTTGTAGATTTGTTCATTGTGCCGTGTATTGTGTTTCAGGACATTAATTTTGAACTTGACTGTACATACCACCTTTATCAATAAATAAATTAGTTATTAATTAGTATTTTACCATAAAACTCATACATTATAGTAGACTATTAATTAAACACAAGTATGTAAATATCTCCAATTTTGTAAAAATGTGACATACCACCTTTATCCACTTACCTCTTTAATTGTAAGCTGTGTTTATTTCCTTAGAAACAATAGTTGCGACAATTGTTTCTATGGAGATAAACATGATTTAGTAGCCGCTAAATTTAATCAAATGTTTATGCATACGGCTGCAATTGTTTAGTAAAAAAAACAAACAAACAGCAATAAACCTATAAATGGAGGGCGTCCGGTGACGTGTACATTTTGTCAACCGAAAGTGTGAACATTGCAATGGAACTTACACTACATAAATCAATGATAGGACAATAATGACTTACATTGATTGGCTTCTGAACCCTCCAAATATTGATTGTTGTCTTACAAGTTGTAAAATTGGTACAATTTACTTTATTAATAATGAATTGGTATAAATTCATGCACTTATTGATTTCGCTGTAAATACAAACAGATTTTTAACTAACCTGCTAAAAGTACCGGTTTCTTTTAAAGAGTAATCACTTTTTTCAGTTTTAAGTACAGATTTTAAAGACTGTCGACTTTGAGATAATGGTAATGTTGATGGTGACTGCACGTTCGGTTCCAATACTGTAATGGCATCTTCACTGCTGAACGTACAAAATATAAATTATTTGTAATTAAGTAATTTAAAATGATAGTTTATCAGATAGATGATGTTTCTAATTCATTAAATTAATGATTATCCTTAATAAATCCTAAGTAAGTATTATATCATCCTTGCAAGTTCAAAAGAACCAAATACTACTAGTTATTTAAATAATTTTGTAAATTTTCATTTCTCGATAGAAAAAATAATAGATATTTTCTCTGATTATGATCGTGAAATCAACTTACTTAATATAAAAAAATATCAGTAAAATATGTACCTTTCTTGTTGCTCATTATTCTTCTTATCACATTCTTCTTGTACCATAATTTGCAAAATTTGATTAGCTCGTTCTTCATCGTACTCCACACTCTCGAGAGCTATTGTTATGACTTGTTCAGGAATATCTTTATATTTTTCTTGTAATCCGGCCTTAACTAAAATCAAGTAGAAATATCAGTAAGATATTAATATTTTTGTTTTGTTTTAATTACTCACTAGTTTTTTTCTCGTTCAGCGATTTTATTTTTGGAGCCTGAATAATTTGTGGTTGCAGCACCTCCTGAGATTTTAGTTGATCTGTTTTTGTAAGTCGTTGTTGACTTAATAGTTTCCCATTGTCGCGTTTTTCATATCCCATTTCTTTCAGTGCCTCGGATGCCTTTTGAATATTATTATCATTGCTACTGAGTATGTCTAAAATCATTGTTTCTTCTGCTTTTGGAAAAATCGATTTCATATACCTATTAAAAGTTAAGATTTTTTGATATTTATTTGTTTCTGTACAGATATCATTCATGCAACATAAAATTAAGTTCAGTTAGCCTTTTGCACAAGTTGAGCATGCTATCTACCTACATAAAAAAATCTGTTAGGTGCTTCATTTTTATCAATAGATAAAAATAGATATAGATAAGTTAATTAAGTACAATTTAATTGAATTTAATCAGATACATTTTAGAAAAGTAACATAAATAAAAATCATTTAATTGCGGCATTACTTAAGCTTGTATCATCTTACACCATTTCAACGAAAGAATCAATAGAATAATATATGGATAAATGGTTTTTATAGATGTTATTATTTATGTTACTTGCGATAATGAAAAATTTAATAAACACCCAATTTTACAAATAATCAGCTTAAGAAAGCTTTAAGAAATTTGTATTAAAAAATATGCATCTCTATTCTAAATCAAAAATATACTCCTACAAGACAATTCAGGAATACAAAATGCCCTTTTTTAAGTAAGCGATCTGTAACACGTGCATTTTCTACAGTAGTCTATCAGCAATGAAATTTACATTTACAACACCTTAATTTTAGTTTAGGTGAGTGAGGTTTAGGTGAATTCCTATAAGCCTCGCTTGCATAACTGTTGCTACCCCCAGAACCAGATCTTAATACAGGGCTTCCACCTCTAGACCCGAAACGTATTCCTAGAGGTGGAGTCATCTGTAAAGGAGCATGAATAATAGGATGTATGTTACGTGCCGAAGGTGGTGTGACAAAAGGCCCTGGTGTTGTTATTGGATGTTTTTCCACTTGCAAAGCGCTTATCACCAAAGCTTCTCGATTATGGTACCTAAAAATGTTAGAAACAAAGCATAGCAAATTATGTGTTAGCATAAGCCTCGCTAAGCAGCATTGAAAATTATTGGTCACTGTCCATCAAAATAAAAACAAAAGTAATAGGTAATAAACAAATTGAAATATACTACACTCAAACATGCAAATCGTTAAATTAAAAATAAGTTAGTCGAATGAATAATTTGTAACAAAAATATAATAGGTATAGGTAATTAAAAAGAAAACTGTGTGAGTGATACTGTACAAAATTTACATGTGTTAAATTTTAAAATATAAATTTACTTTTTGAGAAGTATTCGAATATGAGTATCAGATACTGTGGGAAACATTGCACTGATGTTGGTAACTGCCTCTTCTGCATTAGTAGTTATAAGGGAACTGTCTTGAATTCGGCAACCTCTTGGACTGCCTCTTGACATATTGCTCAGATCCTAAAGATAAATATAATAAAGATACCACGAGTAAAAAATATAATTTAAATATACAAAAAAAAAGACAATAAGCATGCACTTTTAATACCTACTGTTACTGTCAAATTATAGGAAATTAAACTTCCTTTTTTAATTTAGATACTCCAACGTGAATCATTCAGAATCGCATATAGGTATAAATGCATATTAGTTTAAGGTGAAATGAGGTAAGTGCGATTACGATTTATCATTGCCTAACTGTAACAGCGAATGCTGTAACTACCTCCAGATCTTCATTGGTTGTGTTACAAGTTCGTTGAACGATGTCATGAAGCATCATCACCTGCGCAGTTTAAGTATAACAATTCAACATAAACTAAAAATCATGCTGAGTTGTTGTCGTGTGCAGAGTTGGTGCAGAGATTGTCGTGGTTAGCATTCTATCGCATCAACAAGTAATGTGTAAGCGTTTTCTATTTAAATTACACAATCAGCTATTGTCTATTCATATCGTATAATGCTTTTAATGAACATTCATTTTTAATAAATATTTTGTTGTGGTCGCAGTTTCTCCATGTGAAATCAGTTTATTGTACGCTTATGGGGTAAGTGCGACTTACGTTCCCGATGTAAGTGCGATCCAGGGTTAGCGAACAAGAACTTTCTTTCCAACAAGCATCCAGTTGTAGATATGTTATAGAAAGCAAAAAAGTAGTTGCAGAGAGTATAAAGAGATAACCGGTATTAATCGTACTTAACGAACAGGTTAAATAAAATTAGAGCTTCAAAAAACAAATTGAAGCAAGTCACATGTAACCCGTCAAAATTCTAACTGCATTCCTAAGCGAAACACTAGTCGGATGCGCACTTACCCCATTTAATTCTCAGTAAAGTACGACCCTCGACATGTTTGACGAATTTTTACATTTCGTGTAGGTTTGTAATTCTGAAATGTAAACGTGGAGTTTTTTTACCTCTTCCCAAAGGCTTAATGGATTTTAAATATTAGTAAGAATGGTGTGGTCAATACGTTTCGAAAATTATAGAACTATATTATTGAATTGTATAATGAAATTAGTTAGGCATAATGAAGTTATAAAATTTGCAAATTTTTGTGTTTAAAAATTACATCGTTTATGTATGTTAATTTTGCATACCTGACTAACGTAATGTAAATAGTAGGTATACAAAATTTTATGAAAATCTGCTTGTGAGATGGACGATTTCATGGTCTGAATCAATTGATGTGGAATCATCCTTATGGAATTTTAGGGCTCATTTATGATACAAGACTGAATCAAATCATAATTTTAAACATTAAAATATTTAAAAGATAACACAGCATTTATATGTAAAAATAAATAAATGAACATCAATGTTATTAAATATACCCTGTCAATATGTAGATGTAATATGTGAGGTGAAGTGGTAAACATTACTTGTATAAGAAGTGGTATGTTGCCAAGAAAATAAGACGTAGGTATTTCTACATAAAAGTTGGTTTTCAAAAAAAAAAAACAACTATGAAATACTTAAAAGGTACTACTTTTATACATAATAAACTTAGTACGTGCAAAGATATAGGACTACACCCAACCCTTAATTTACATATTAATTGAATAACATAATTTTAATCGAACATGATCAGAAAAATTCAACAAAGCTTCATTTTATATGGTACAATTTAGTTCAACATGATTTAAGACCTAAAACGTTTGTAATAATTTGCACAATAATTTCTCTTTTCGTAGATTTTTAATTGGGTACAGGCAATCCTCGTTTTACGTTAGACGACATTTTAACACCATTTTTCACATTTACGTCTATGATTCGTTTTACGTTCTTGTAAAAATGTTATAAGTATGTATAAAAGAAAATTAACAATAAGATGTTACTTCAAAATTACTTTTAATGACTCAGTTGTAATGGCCTTCATTTATTTTTTGCTCGACAAACTTTAATAAAATAATGTATTGATGTATCAAAAATATTTGATATTTTAAATATGAAATAATTATTAAGATGCTTACTTTGCATGAAGTTTTGAAGTCAACAATAACATTTCTCTTGCCTATAAATGTTATAGAGAAATTCATGAGAATAAAAAAAGCAAAATGAAAGCATTTAGAGGACTTTTTTACCAAACAGGCATAATTTTATTTTCTTAATTATTCATGTTATTTTATTACTTTTACTGTGTGCATTATTTTGTTTAAAGAGATATGTCAATTTCACAAATAAAACTAGTTGGTTTCTTTTAAACATTTTTTTTTCATAACTGGGAACCTAATCACATGATTTTACATAGAAATGTATGAAAAAATGTGCCCGTGTTACGTCGCTCATTGCTAGTACGTAACCTGCCGTAAAAGCGAGGACTGCCTGTAGTTACTTTATATGTTACACATAGATAAATGTAATTTGTTATCAACTTACGTTACCTGAATTGTATTCACAATCAGAAGTTTTTGATGTCAATGTTTATTTTAATCCTATGGTGGAATCTACTAATGAGAGCTTCACTTGTGCGCACACCCAAATTCGTAATTTAGTTCTATATTGTTATAGCACAAGGTCAGTGTAGTACAAACCTAGAAGGGTTTCGGGATTCAACCAGTGAAATTTGAAATATGAGGCTTTTATAATCAAAATATGTGGACATACTGCAGTGACCGGAATAAAGCTGTAAGATTTTTTTATTTGAAATTTCTCAGAAAATTATATTCTTCATAAAAATTTCTGCATAGTACCAAATTCAAAATGAACATGTCAAAATTTGAATATAACCTTTCGTATGCGAGGGACGTTAAAAAATATGAAATCGGTTCAAGAGTAAAGTGCCCTTAAGAGGGTTAGTTTTGAATATTTGTTACTACATCCTTTAAATGAAATCTATTTCTAATTTGAATTTCAAATCTAATCTGAAGACTATTCAAGTAAGGTGCTCTTCAATTGTAATTATTGTGACTGCTGAACGTAATAGTCTTGATTTACACAGTATCAATCTACTATATAAATTGAGGGTTGAGCATTTTGCTTGTATAATTTATCAATATAATACTAATGCCCCAAAAATGCAAGGGCACTACATAATATTGTCAAAATCTTACGCAACTCTTATTTTGTAAAAACAATTATAAGAGTTGCCGTTTAACTGTAAAATTTCTAAATAAAATATTATTTCATGATAATACCTGTAGGGGTATAGATTTTGGGCTATAATGAGCTGGTATTTGAAACGCAGGTATAGGAGTAGTCTGGCTAGGGTACACATAGTTTCTTCGAAATTCTGGTGAACCATGCTGTGAATGCACACATATGAATCCAAAGCAGCATGTGTGAAAAGGTGTAAACAAAGACAATTAGTAGGTATATACAATTTTAAATATTGTTTGCAATATAAATTTTACCCTACGTAGAACACATTATTAAACAGAAGGAACATACAAAGCTACACAAGTATATGTTCAATTAAAATAAAACGTACCTGTAAGGGAATATGTTCAACTTGTACCGGATGAGGATGAGCTATGTTCTTTGATTTGTAAAGTCCTCTTGGATCGTCCCATGTTGTGACTTTAGTAATGTGATTAATAAAATAACTAAAATAGTTACATATTTACAATCATAACATAATCGAATTTAATACATTTCTTACTATCGTCCAGATTTTCTATCCAATTGACATGACCAACCAGGAGGTAGAGCATTCTGAAGTTCTGCCATCCTTATATAACTGTTTTTACAAAAAAAGAATAAAGATATTTATGTACTTATTATTTTAAAGTATTGATTGCTTGAATGTCAACTGTCAATAATGTTTTGAAGAACAATATCAATCTGACGAGCATAAGTATATGTATATTATACTTCGTATACTTATATAGGATGTTTGATAATTCTAAAAATTTATAATTTTTCATTTACTTACATTATTTATTTACCTATTTAGTTTTTCTAAAGAATATTAAAGAACATTTATTGTATAATAATCTTTACTTATTTTCAATTTTGGTATAATCTTTTTATAATCAACGGCAAATATAAATTTAGCAATTAGCAAAAATGTATGTGAATATTCGCTTATGGGAAACGATAGATAGAAAACACCAATAACAATGTAACACTATAATTTAGTTCTGTTTAAAGTATTTTAAATTGTTATAAGCAGAAATCGCCTAACTTATTTTGCATGTAAAAATTGCCTAAACATACCAAAGTTCGTTGATTGATCAGCGTTTTGTAGGTTACAGAAAAAAGCTTGTATTGTTTATAAAATTTAATTGTGTCTTTATAATGTCAGAAAGTGCTGGAAATTGGTGTTTAATCGAAAGTGATCCTGGTGTATTCACCGAATTAATTAGAGAATTTGGTAATTTTTTATTACGAGACATTTATCTTTTACCATAACCCCAAATATTTTCCAGGTGTTAAAGGGATTCAAGTTGAAGAATTATGGAGTTTAGACGGTGAACAATTTGAAAACCTAAAGTGAGTGCACGATATTTATTTATTGTTTAATCGTTAAAACACGTTTTTCAGACCCATTCACGGTTTAATATTTTTATTTAAATGGGCAAAAGATGACGAATGTGCTGGATCTATAGTTCAAGACAGTAGATTAGATAAAATTTTTTTTGCTAAACAAGTAATAGAAAATGCTTGTGCAACGCAAGCGATTTTAAGTATTTTATTGAATTGTCGACACTCCGATTTAAAGCTAGGAAGTACTTTAACTGAACTTAGAGATTTTTGTCAAGGCTTTGACGCAAATATGAAAGGGTTAACAATAAGTAATTCTGAAGTAATTAGATCTGTACATAACTCTTTTGCACGTCAAACAATATTTGAATTTGATAATTCGTCATCTGCTAAAAGTGAAGATGTTTTCCATTTTATTGGATATATCCCGATAGATGGAAGATTATATGAATTAGATGGACTGAAACCGGGCCCTCTGGATTTAGGTCCAATTCCAGGCGACGTAGATTGGACCGATGTTGTTAGACCTATTATCAGTAGAAGAATACAGAAGTAAGTGGCCGTGTTATTTTTATGAATTTTGTGTTACGTTGAATTTAATTATAGGTATAGTGAAGGTGAAATTCATTTTAATTTAATGGCAATTGTGTCTGATAAACGAATGTTATATGAACGTCAAATTCAAGTGATGCAGAAGCAAATTGACGAAAGTGGTATGGAAACCGATGTTCAACAAACGGAATTAGAAAAATTGAAATTATTAATTGAGGAAGAACAAAACAAACAACGACAATATCAAATAGAAAATATTAGAAGGAAGCACAATTATTTGCCATTAATTGTTGAAATACTGAAACTATTAGCTAAAGAAGGAAAACTTATGCCTTTATATGAAAAGGCTAAGGAACGAACTTTAAAGAAACAGAAGCAGAAAAGTAAATTACCCTGACTTTCATACTAATTGTTTTAAAAATTATTTTAGGTCAGTTGCATTGATTAACTTATTTAAAATTTAAAGATTTTTATGAATATCAATATATTTTGATAAACATTTAACACTTTCACAGAAAATATCAGATACACCTGCAAATCTAATGTTAATTATTTCCTATTGTAATAATTTAATTAAATATGAGATGATAGAAGACTATCTATATATTAATTCATTTTGTTTTCAAGAAAGTGTTAAATTGCATTCTCACTAAAGAAAATGTCTTGAAAATAATTGTATGCATGATGATTAAAGTTGTAAGGAGTTAGATAAATGGGTTGTAATACCTATGACTTACTTTAAAACTTTCTAAAGTTGAAATTTGACTATTACAACTAAAATAATTTAAAAGTATGTAGTTTTTGTATTAGTTTTTTTTTTAATATTCGAAAGATTTAATATTTAATGATAAAGCTAGTAATATAATTAAATTGATTGTACAAATTTGCAATTATTTTAGGTTTTCAATGCACATTTAATATTTTCTTAAATATTTTTTATTTTATGTATTTCCAACAATGATTACTTTATTATTTATTTCTAGACATTTACTTTGGAAATGATATTGTTGGAATAAAAGTTTTCATGATAAATATCTCGACTTAATAACTCTAGTAACTTTATTTAGAGATGGAAATATCTGCTTTAAAATGTAACAGGTATCCAAAAAGTTTTTAATTTTTGTTTGGTTATGGAAAAATAAAGACTTTTGAGAAGAAGTTTTGTAATAAATGTCATGTTTCTTGTTATATCATAGTAATAAAACTACTTATTCTTAAACCAAGACACTTTATCTTTCCATGGCCAAGCAAGACTGCAAGGCTAGGCACATACATACAACTTTTAATTAAACAACTATTTAGTTGAGTCCCAAAAAGCTACAGATTCTTATGGGAGAGCACATACTATCGACATAATTGTACATTGCCAAAATAATCAAAAAGTAGTCGACGAGGTTTTATGATTAAAAAGTTGAACAACAATCATTCGTAGTGCTAAATTGGGCAGCAATTATTATTATTACTCTGCATACATGTCTTTTCTTTTTCTATCCTCAATGTAAAGTGTAGGTTTCTCTGTTCACCATACTGTGACACAGACTGGTTCTCGAGTGAACAATTGAGTGTATGCACTATCTCGGTGACCAAACTGTTTAGTTGATGTGAAATCGTGGTAACAGCACAACTCGATTAAACAGTTTAATCGTGGTATGAATCGAGTGTATGCACCTAGTTTAAGACTTTTGGACACCCTTTACCTTTGGAATAAGGTCAGAGACATCTAATGGTACATTTTTAAATATGTCTGTTCTATTGTTCCCTATGTAGAATCAATTTCGAATGGATACAGTTGAATTAATGAAACTGTGAACTTACATCATTAATTTATAATGATATCGTATTTTACTATATATATGTTTATACGTAGGTACCATTTACGAAAGTATGCAACCAACCAACACGTGTGCATTTTCAAAATTAACAAGAAATAATACGGTATAATATTTTGTATTTAAATAATTATTAAAATAAATAAATAACTTTAAGGTCAGTATTTAGATTTTGGTCTAAACCAAAGAAATTTCTTTGTTAACATTGTTGTTACTATAGAAATGTTTTCAATTTTAGTTTAAACCAAGGCTGAATTTCCGACCCTTATTGGTTTCAATCAAAAAAATCCGACCGCGCGCAAGCCTCGGTAACGAATTTTCATGTCGCATGTCAAAAAACTCGTTTTATTTAAATTTTTCTCGAAAAAAATTCATTTTTTGAAAAATAATATTTACGAGAGAATTAAAAAAAAATTATGTCGATTCCAAAGCATATTTCACATTACCGATCGGATGAGTAATAACGGAGATTAGAATTAAAAAAAAAAAAAATTGAACGGTCGCCATTTTGAAACGGGTCGGTCGATTTGCCTGGTTAACGAACTCGTCCTTCGTTTTCGTAAAGATAATACGCTGTCCAAATTTCAGCCTCCTATGATCAAAATTTCGACCAGAACCATGTCCATAAGAAATTGATTATATATATATATATATATATATATATATATATATATATAAATATATATATATTTGACCAACCTAAAATGAATGGCCTATATTTTTGTGATCTAGGGGTCGAGATCGGAAAAAATCCAAAAGGACACGTCTAGGTGCCGTCATCAGACAGGCTGCAACAGCTTTATTTTCTATGAAAATTCGCTAATACTTACCAGTTTAAAATTATCTGAATGATCACCACCTACTGCCTTTATACCGCAGAATTATAAATTTATCTATTTTTAATTTAAAAACTATACCCTTAAGTATTACAAATTTCCCTATTACAAACCATAAACCAGATAAAAGTTTAATCGCATTTTTACACGACCGATAAAATACAAAGCAACTAATAAAACATGCGCGCCAACTACTTTCATGTGATATCGTATCCTAGTGCGAACAAAGAACTGAATGTTTTTAAAATAAAAACGGGATTTTCTAGTATCGGTGAATCGATCAAATGCATTTATTCTGGCAAAACCGTTTCAGATCTTTCGTGTTAGTGGTACAGAGCGGTAGTGCTTGTTGTTCGAATTTTAAATTACGACGTCGTATTGTTCGTGTATGCGAGGAGTGTTCGTTCGGTTTATAGGGCCTTTTAGCGTGTGAGTACGCGAGTGTTATATGATGTGTTGTGTTCTCTAAAAGGATTAAAACGACGAGGAAAGGTAGGAAGTTTCTTTGTCCACTAACTCTCCATGTATTTATAAAGTGTAAATACATGGACCTTTAAGCTCTAACACAAATTCTCTGAAAATCGACCTTGGTTAGGCTCTTCGATATGGACTTGGTTAGGGTTCCCCTCAAACATTCGACGGTCTAATTTCGCGAACGAAATTTTATCTTAAGCGCGTTTTCGCAATTACAGTGGTTGGTGAAATATGAAGCGTAAGTGTAGGTACGTAGTCAACGGAAGAATCTACTCTCGAAATTGGCGATAAAGAGAAAACAATGACGAGAAAAAGGTAAGAAATACAAAGAAAAATTTAGAAGTTTATAATTTTTTCTTATAGTATGTTACAGACAAGTGGTAGTCCCAACGGCAGCAGTATTAGTTTGCATTTTACGTAAGTATTAAAAATATATATATTTCAGGATTTTAATTTTTTTAATGTTTCTTAATTTCCTTTAATTTTTCTTATTTTGAGAGATTTTACCTTTTCGTTGCAGTCGTTTACGGATGAAGAACGAAATTCAAAGTTTTGATTGTCGTAACAATTTTTAAACAATTTAGGCTGACCAGGACACAAAATTTGATCGATTAACTTTTTATTTTGACACCTCTTTATTTAAAAAAAATATTTTAATAATTCTAGTTTTTTCGTGGCATTCTTTTAATTCTCCTTGTTCTAAATTTCTTCCTTTTTTTACTGACTATTATAATACTTTAATGCAATTGTTGTAGTTATTTTACTAACAAAGTGAAAATAAGGCACCGTGTGGGGGTAAAGTAATGGTTCGATTAGTTTCCTGATTATTTACTTACTCAAAAAGTCAACCACGCGCAAGCGTCGGTATCAAATTCCTTTTTTTTTTAATTTTTCTCAAAAGAAATACATTTTTTTAAAATAATATTTACGAGAGAAATTTATAAAAATTAAAAATAAAATTAAGAAAATAAAAAACCTAGTTTCAAACTGATTTCGTTGTTTTCCGAAAATTTTGAAAATATGAACAATAAAATGTGACCGTGGTGACCTAGTCACTTTCTAGTAAAATCACGACCGCGGGTTCGAGTCCGACTGCAACCACGGACAATTTGTAATACTATAAATTTGAAAAACAAAGAAGTCAGAAGGGTAGACATTATAACGATTCTTTATGAGTGGAACTTCATTAATAATGATGTCTGCATCATCATTAACATTTACAAATTTCGGACCTGAACTCCCTAACCATTATGTTTTCGAATAAGTAGTTTACTACGGCGATAAAGTTAAATTTGCATCATAATTTCAAATTAAACAATATAATAGTGAACTGCATAAATTTATTTATAACTCATACTGGTAAATTACAATAGACTTTTTATACTGATTTATACTTCGAAAAAAATTTTCTTATACATCTTTATCACTTACTTACTACGGTGGCTTCACAATCCTTGTTGAGTTATTGCCTGCATAATAAATAGCCTTCGCAATCGATGCATCTCTATCACAAACTCATATTTCTCATTCCTGTTCTGCGCTACCTGATGAACTAGCTATGTTGGACAAGTAATAAATAAACATAGCATTTTTTATACATATGTTTAAAGTGGTTAATTAAAAAAAAATGATTTTTTGTAGGTTTTTTCCCCTTTCCTGTAATTTTTGTTATTTTCATAGCTATGTTTATGTCAATAGTCTAACCAATTTTACCCAATCCTTAATAATTTCGCAATCTTTTAAAATAAATATATTAAGTTAAATATTTTTGAAAAGCTTAAGAAACGCCCATTGTAATGGTGATAAAATCGATAATAGTTGCTAATTAAAAGAAGTAGAAGTTTGTGTTATAACTCGAAATTGGTACACTATAGAAAAAACTGTGTGGCACTGAATTCTACGGTAAAAAATAGATTAAGAATATTGATAAAATAGTTTGAATTCTAAACATAAAGTGAGATATAATTTTTTTTAAATAGTCAAAAGATCGATTTTCGGTCTTAATTAGAAATTGGAAAAGAGGGCCTTTTTTATGTTAAAATGTTTGATCTATACGCCTCCAAAATTTCGCACCATAATTACTTTGTGATCCCCAAACTATGGATTTCCATGGATTGAAGTGACTTTAGTGGATTTTGAATATGCTGTTTAGCTCACTTTTATCTACATTTTGGTAAAAAAAACATTTGTGTTGCAATTTTGTCTTGCACTGGACTAAACAGTTATGATTCTATTTTTGGGATGAAATCGGCTCTACCATTTTTGATGTATATATAGTACATATACGTTTGTAAAATGAGTAACAATACTTTTGAATCCTTTAGAATGTAGGTATATACAATCAGCATCAAGAGTTCGAAATCGCACAATGTCGGCTTTTGTTAATTTTTTTTACAAAAGAACTCGTTCGCACGAAATAGAGAAGGGTCGTATTTTAATATGATAATTTCTTTAACCCAGATATCTACGTATATTAAAAAAATCGTGTACAAGTAAACCGATAAATATTTATTTACTTTTACTAACATAAATTATCATTTAATCAAAGTAATAATGAAGTAGAGCATATCACTTTAAAAGATATAAATACCTTTTCCAATGTCACGTTTCCATTTCATTATAGGCAAGTACCACTCTTCTTTTTATCGTTAACAGTGGTAGTTGCGCGCAGTTAAGAAAAGGTATGGCTGGAGCTAAACACGACCTGCGCTTGTGGTACATTACCATTTTTCTGTGGTTTCTCGGTGTTATTTTTGAATCAGTGTTGTGTTCACCGCATGATATCCATCGAATTGTCCTTAAAACTCACAGGAGAAATAGAGAGCGAAATATACACAAGGTACAATTTTTTTGTTTAATTAACGTAATATAATACCTACCTACTAAATAAAGTTGTAAAACAAGAAAATAACTTCTTACCTATCAAAATAGTTTTTAAATTAAATTGTTATTTTTCATTTAAAATATTAAGCAAAAAACGTTCACAACTTACTAATATCATCAAAATTACTTAATTCCTTTATTGCTCTAGTTAATTAGTTAGTTACGTTTTACAAGTGAAAAGCAAATAAAAGAATTATTAATGAGTTAATCAATTTTTTATTATTTTTATAATTCAGTCAAATTTCTACAGGGTGATTAATTAAGAATGTGCAATCTTGAAACTATAGGTTACTAGACACCAAAATATAACGATTGGGCCTTATATCAATGTCGCTGATTCAAAGTTGGAATTCTATTTTGAAATTTCTCAAAATAATTTTGAAAATTTTTATAGTATTAACTTCAGTTAACAGTTACATTATGTATTTTTGTCTAAAAGCAAAATATGAAGTTGTATTTTTAATAACTCCATTATAAATAATTTACCTTTTATTTAATTGTAATTCAATACCTATGTCACGAGGCCGGTAGTCCTTTTCAAATTTTTAGCATCTAAACATTCAATTTTAATACTATTTTAATCGTGCAATCTATTGAACACTTGAAACATGAACGATGTGAAACAAAAGGAGTATATTTCTGTAAATTAATTTCCTCCACTGAGAGAAATTAATCATTTAAAAATTTTTTTTTTTTTGAATAATTATTGCCACCATGTTTTAAGAAGTTTTTGAACCAAATTAATGTGAATTTTGTAACGAAACGAAAGCCCTATTTTTTTAGAAGATAAATAACAATTAAACACCAACACTCTGGTTGTATTGAGTTGATAAATATTGTGTTGTCTTTCTATCTACGTCCAGAAGACCAATAGCTCTTAAGAAATCGGCCAGCGTCACCGGTTTGTGAAGGACTTATTGGTTGATTAATGTTCGCGAACAGCATGTCGTTTGGTCTGGATCCAGCTTTATAGTTCGGAAGTTACTGTCACTTCTTTCAACTACTCAACAGTTTTTGGAAAGCGGGCATTTCGTCTTGATATAGGTACCTATACATTATTCACGATAAGTTTCGATACACGTCATTAATTAAAAGTTACTAAATTATCTGGATATTTGTAATATTCAGTTTAAAGTTTTGAACGTGACATATTCCACTGACGATTTACCTGCACACGTGTGACATGGCAAAGAAAGACTACAATTTATTAGTACTGTAAAAATACGAAGTTTTGTTGATGACGTGCATTAGTTCAAAGTATTCGTATCTTTAAATTTTAATTTTTGTCTTCTCTTGTCTTGCATTTTATTCTTTATGTATTATTGACTATTAAATTCAGAAATTTGATTGAAAATGTTGTCGTATAGGTACTTACACTATAGAGTTTTTCTCAAAATTGCTTTAAAAAACAAATTTAGTACGCGTGTCAAAAAGTTAATATTACAAATATCTCTATGCGGATTAACGTATATTTTGGTAACATTTCATAGGTAGGTATGTGTTAATAACAAAACAACTGGTAGATATATGCCATGGGTGCTAATGATTTTTAGAGATTGCTGTCACTTTTAGGGAGTTGTCTCAAAATAAGAAAAAATTCGCAAACAAAATTTTGACGTGTTTTGGCGATTTTCAGAAAATCGTTAGGTTTCAAAAAATGGTTGAAAATTGTTCGTTGGGACAGAAGGTGGCCTTTTAAATCGCTGGATATGAATCCGTTGGATTTCTTTTTTTGGGGATATTTAAAAGAAAGTATTTACCACAAACCTGTTGTAAATCCAGAATATGTAGCTCGTATTCGTGTTGCTTATGCGTTAATAGACGAAAGTATGGCACAGGGGGTTCGTGCTTCCATGCTAAATCGTGCAAATCGGGGACCCGGACAAATTTGCAAATTTTTTTAAGGAGGATTTTTCTTTGCTCCCAGAAACTGGGAGTCCCGGGCAAAGTCCCGAATTGCTCTACCATATCTACGCCGTTGATACAATTGTCAGCTGTTTAATTAGCGGTTTGAATGTTAAATTTTTGTTTTTTACCAATAACTTGATAACGAAAGACAATCGGAAAATTTTCTACCCTTAATTTTGGAGTTGTTTTAACTG
The DNA here is from genome assembly GCA_036326145.1 of Rhagophthalmus giganteus. Lineage (NCBI taxonomy): Eukaryota > Metazoa > Arthropoda > Insecta > Coleoptera > Rhagophthalmidae > Rhagophthalmus > Rhagophthalmus giganteus. Next base: position 44,844,880 of record JARFJA010000001.1, on the reverse strand, counting down.
TTTGGACAAATTCAAAAGTGCAAGCGTCAATTTTGACGCACCCTCTATAATTAATTCGTTATAAATAAACATATGTAGCTATAGTTGAAATATAGAGTAATTTGTTACCATTTACCTTTAAAATCAACCTTTCACCCAGCTGATTTATAATATTGTATTTTGCATACCGTTGTTGTTTATAGGTGAAAACGGCAATTAAAGGTTGTTTATAACATACTAACTTGCTGAATATTAAGTACCTACCTTTATTCGTTTTAAATAATACCTACCATACCAATTGTATTTATCTGTGTAGGTATTAATTCTAAGTATTTTCCATGAAAAAAGGCAAAATATTTCTAACATGTCAAGGTAAAACGTTTTAAAAAATGTATAGGTACTTACATAGACATTTAATTGTTCTCGAATAGTTTAATATTTAAAAAAATATAAATTACTAATTAATTAAATGTAAAAAATAAGTACACGGGCTTACTTATATAGATATTATAATTGATTATTATGAGTGCTGGACCTTTTCGAATATCGGCATTAAAAATAGTAATGGAGAACTCCTACACACACTGTCTGAGATTTTTCGACTTTAATTACGGTAACATAATATGAATTAAATTTTATTTTCTAACTCGGGTATAAGTTACAATTCTAAAAGTTAATAATAGAAATAAAACTTCAGTGTCAACGTAACGCGAATAATTAAATAGATGCCTAGTAAAAAGTTAATTATTCATTGTTAACGTTTAATTAGGCGCATCTTATTTTAATTCGACGTTCTAAATAGTAGATAAAAATTAAAAGATTTACGTTTAATCCGAAAATTTCCGGAAACAAGTTAGTAATAAATTCTGTAATAACTTTTCCTGCACCTAAAAACTGTAATATGTAATACCTATACTATGTGTATGCACTACAATATTTACTTTCTAGTTAGATAATAACTGGTTTATGCTTAAAATTAAATTGGCAAACGGAATTAAGATTATTGTGGAGATAGTTTTCTATATTTTGGAATTTTAATGCATCCGTATTTTGAACAAACCTTCCATTGCCTACGCTAAATTAGATATAGGTATACATATTAGATGTTATATGACTTGTTATACAGTCTGGTGCGTGTTATTCATTAATTCCAATTATTTTTATTACAGTCAAACTTTTATATAACGAACTTTTGTGCTGTTCATTGCGCTTTTAGAAGAAAATCCATTTTTTACGCATTTATATATACATTTTTACGTACAGGGTGGAACAAAAGTAAGACATCACGGCTGTCCTATTCAAATAGTTTGAGATATAAATTAAAAATTTTGTATGACGTAATGGGAAATGATTTCGTATATTTTAGGATTAAAAAATAATTTTGTTCACGGTCAGTTTTTAAGTACGGTCGTCATCTTGCATGTTTTTAAATACCAATATACTTAGGTCCTGCAATACGTCATTGAAAAGCTTATTTTTTGTCTTTATAACTAATCGAATTTTTTATAGGGTTACATAACAAAAACCCAATAAAAGTTAATTAACGTTTGAATTACGTTAAGGTATTGCACTTCAAATCTATCAACTTCTGACTAAAATTAACAACTGCACTCTTAAATCTAGGCAAGGCTGTACTATAGATTTACTATAGACTATTGAGCTAACATTTAAAAAATTTAAAAAAAAAGTTAAACTGAAATATCAGAATGCCCGAGTTACCTCGAGCGTATACGTTAATTGAACGAGTAATCTCACAATATAAGGTTCATATGAAACCAACAGTAAATTTGTTTAAAATATAAAAATGTATAAACAAAGTCTCGCTACTTTTCTGCCACCCCTCGTATATTATGTTTACAGGGTGGCGCGTAAAGAACGCATGGTTTTTGATTGGCTATAAATTTGTTAATTTTTAAGATACAACATTTTTAATTACACCAAAATGTAGATATTTTTATGCAGTTTTTGTAAGTGTAATACGAGCTATGTACAAAAAATAATATCTATCAAGCGATGCACTTCTTGTAGATACATTTGCAGTCTCTCTTCGCTTCAGACTTTAGGTGACCCCACAGACCCATGTTCACCCACTTCGGGAAACATAGGTAATAATACTTTAATAAAGTAAAGGGTTACTTATTCGTAGAACTGTTTCTTAAAAATTTCGAATTTTACATTGTGTTAAGTAAAGCACAATACAAGAGTGTTAATTTCCTCGCCACAGCAGAGGATGTTGGTTTTTCCAATCTATCGATCTTTAAATGTTGTTCTTTTGCAACTAATATCATTATATCCCTGTCTGCAATAGAGGATATTCGAAAAGGTAAAAATCTGACATTGAAGTGCTAATTATGAAACATAATTTTGTTTAATAAAAATTCCCAGTAAGTTCTTCTCACAATCAGTCGATTTTAATGATTTATCAATTTTAACTGAAAACAAAGAAGTGACTATAATTGATTATAAGTAGTCTTATTCTAAATTTTATTGTTGTACCAATCTAAAAATAATCAGGTCAAAAATAAGTATGTAAACATTGAGGAATTTATAAAATAAAAGAGTAACTGGACGTTTTTACGCAAACAAAAGAATTATTTAACGTTTTAACAATTAAAAACTAGGTTATTTTCGACATAAAATTCTTAAGTAATTCCCATACTAGCAGTCGTTAACTTTTCAAATTACTTACAGAAACATTTAATAGGTACACGAATATTGCCAATTGTTTTGAAACACAAATTTCTATTCGCTTCCGCCTTGTAGATTAATTAAAATAAATTATGCGTTAGTAAATCTTAGAAAAATGTACTGTGCGTGGATTTTATTAGTGTCGTTGATATTCATGGAATTTAAATATTATGAAAACTGAAGAAGTCGCATATTAAATTAACTAGGTACATAATTATTATTTTTTCTTATTTATCTATACAAGGTTAAATTAACATTTAAATGGAAATTTTTATATCGTTTGTAATGTTTTACTTATAATTAACGCAATTATTGGGTCAATTTATTAAAATAAAAGTAATTAAAGAAAATATTATTTTTATATTTAAATAATATCTCGACATTTTTTATTATAATATACATAGGTACCTACTTATTTAGTTTTTATTCTCTAAATATTGAAAATTTATTTAAAAAAAGATTCAGTTGAAAAACCACCATCGTCTATTTTAACTGTTTTTTACTTTCTTTTTTCTATTATCTATTTTATATATATATATTTTTTCTACAGTTAAATATTAAAACGCTATGATATACAGGGTGTAACAAAAGTAACTTATATTGATTGTAACTTCTTAATTAGAAGGACTACAAAAAAATGTTAAATACAAAAGTTATAAATATAAGTTACTTTTGTTACACTCCGTAAATTTGTAAAAAGGTTGAACCAAGGTTGAAAGGTTGAAGGTTTTGATACCATGCACCATGGAATTCGTAGACAATTTCTTCGGTTGCAAAAAAAAGATAATTAGAGATAAAAGAATATTATTTTGAAATTTGTTACAGAATCATTCCAATGTTCGCCCAACCAAAAGGCCAACAACATACGACACCTACGAAGGTACAAACAATTTAACTTATTCATAATTAATATACGTAATAGCAATGTTTTCACAGAAGATACGCCGTCTTCAATACCAATTAAAAACTTCAATCGTCATTACAGCTCTTATCGTAAGAACGAAAACGAGCGCGGAAAATCGTCAACTGCTATTGTCTCAACGATAAAACCACCCACAACAACCGAAATAATAAATGGAACAATCGAATCTCTTGAGGTAACTATACCAATACGCGACGATATTTACAACAATCACTTTCATGTTACCAACAATTCGATCGAAATATACGCCACAAGCGAATCTAAACACTATCCCCAAAGAGAAAAGGACGTAGTAAACAGCGATAAAAAGAAAAGCGAAGTTAAAAGAGATAAAGACATTAAAGAAGAAGTCAAAAGAGAAAAGCAAACTTCGGGTTATGAGGTGTATGAGGAAATTATTGGGGATGTAATTCCGCCACCACCTCCACGTTTAATATTAAATAAACAAAAAGTTTCCGTCACCAATGCACCCGAACCTATAGAAACTATTAAACGTGAAGATATTAATATAAAAGAAAACGCTACTGAATATTCTAACCAAAGAAATAAAACAAACGGTACTAGAAACAAAACACGAAGAAATAGAGGGAACGTTAAGTTTGACGAAGTTATTTTAGATTAAATGTGATTTGTGTCTTATTGTATTAATTTGTGCTCATTTTCTCACATTTTATATTATGTAGGTATTTAATATTTTCTTTTGTAGCTACGTAAATAATAAGTCCCGGATAATTTATTTTCAAGTTTCTCGTTGAAGTTAGTTTTTTTTTTGAAAATATCATTTTGACAAGTCTTGTATTACTAAATATATTTATGAAAATTTGAAAATATTTTTCTCTAGAAAAAAATCTCAAACATTTTGAAACGTACATTGAACTTGATTTTTACAAAAAAGTATAGAATACTTTTTAATCGAAAACCGAAAAAATAAAGGTATTCAATTAAATAAATCACATACAAAATCGATCTTATAGATAATTATTAACAATAAATAATACATACACTTATTTGTGTTCTAAAATTTCCTTAAGGATCTTAAGGTTAACGATGGCGACGTATTACCAAAATTATATGGATTTATAACTTCTGTTGGAAAACCCGTAGCTGTTCCAGACCTAAAACTACTTCTTTCGATTTTTCTCATTTTTTCATTGACATTTTGCACTGGCTCTAATCTGGGTAGTCCATGGAACGTGCCGAACGATGTGCGTTGTGCTAAATCAGTATTATCGTTCGCTTTTTCAGACCTAAAGCTACTTCTTTCGATTCTCAATTTTTCATTGACACTTTGAACTGGCTGTAATCTGGGCAGTCCATGGAACGTCCCGAACGATGTGCTTTGGGCCAAATCAGTATCATCCTTATTTCCCGAAGATAACCTAAAACATTTAATTATATGTATACCTACAGGTATATAGAAAAAGAACAAAATCCGAAAGATTCAACACTTACATAGGGCGTCCAATAAATTGTGCCACGCTTGAATGAAATCCAACTTCGTCCATCTTAAACGATAAAAAATAAAAACGTTTAAAAGCGTTTTATATTTTTATATACCTTTCGTGGAAGACTTAGGGAAAATTTTATGATAATTATAATGAAAGTCACGTTTATGATCCACAAAACGAATCCTTTTGCTGCCAAGACCAGTAAAACTCCGCACGCCAGTATTTTGTACGTTTCAGTGCACGCATTCGCTATTGAAATCTAAAAATTAATTATTAAGTTTCATAGTTTAATTTCAACACGTGAAATTCCACGGTCTTATGGAAAATAAAAACGATTTTTGAAATAATGTAGTATATTACACAGTTAAATACACGCGAAAAACAGAAAATGTTGATCAAACTATTGATACGAAAACATACCCAGCTAACAATTGTTAAATTTCGCGGCGGATTTCTATTGGTATTACATGAAAACATTTGCAGTCAGTAGCGGCGATAAATTAGGCGAAAGGAGTTTTGAATTGTTTGAGTAACGAAATATTATACCTGCTGTTACATATATAAATAATTACGTCCAGTTCACGTATTTTACCACTTATATTATTTTTGAACATGTTTACATTAAAATATTATTAGTTTAATTTAATCATTTACTGCAGTACGTCACTTCCTTTGTTATTTAACCTGACATTGACGTTTATATACGAGTAGTACCAACAGAAATCCGCCGCGAAATTTAAAAATTGTTAGCTGGGATACGTTTAATATCGAAGGCGCGCGCGTATCAGTCAAATTTGACGACTTTAGATTATGGGACACGTGGAAAAAATGACAAATAAATTTGGGTCAGTTTTTAGATCACAAACAGTTTTGGTTCCAAGAAAAAACTTACAATTTCTTACCCGAATAAAAATATTGATATTTAGGACTGATTTTATTGATTACTACAAAAATTTAGAACGATGTCATGCTGATGATAAAACCGATCAATCGTTGTTAGAGCAAATTTTTCAATCATCAGTCCATTTCCACAGAAACAAATATCGCTTCGACAATTATTTTTAGTTGTAAGTATAGTTATTGTTCGACAGTTAACCGTCAAATAAAAAAAAAACTGATCTTTAGGATCGGTTTTTCAATCGCTAGTTACCATTTCTAATTATCGTCAGTTAATCACTATAGAAACGATTATTATTGAAACAATTGCTTCTATCGTGATTGATTGATAATTGAGTTAACCAGCGATTGAAAAATAGGTCCTTAACGTATAAAATAGTAATTAACAATAAGTGTTAAACTTATAACGTTGAAAAAACTTACCGCGTTCACTGCTCCCACTAGTTCGTTATAATCGCTTGCCAGCAAACTCGCCAATAGAAGATCCACGACGCATGGGAATATGGTCCAAATTCCCCATCCAAGGAGGACGTTTCGTAATTTTTGCATTTTTTCTTGCAATATCACTGGAAACGTCTACTTTTACACGAACGAAATCAAAGCAATTCAGCTTTCTTACCGTTGAGAAGGAGCGACGAAAAGGCCATCCAAGCTATCGATATTATTATATACAATATGGCCCAACCATAAAATTCCTGAGGCCTTATAAACAGCTTTATGCCTAAAGAAGCCCCCAAAGAAACTTTTCCTGCTTACAAGTACAATAATCAGCGTAAAATTTACTCGCTTTTGTTGATAAAACGTACCGTTTACGTAACCATTTAGGATCCAGAAACTTAAAAGTTGACCGTACGTATTTGAATTTGCACTAACGTCTGGCGTCCATGCTCCGGAACTAATAAGAATTGTGATCAGCGATAAAATAAACCATACCGCGCCTTGTATCTAAAAACATTTGGTAAATATATGTGGGACGAATCCTAATTGTAAGTACCTAAGTAATAAAATTGAAGGAAATATTTCTTGATTTATTGTACTTGGAAAGTTGTTGTATTTAAAACCAGTCTAAGTCACTGACGTCACAGTCTGGCTGGCGAGCCCTGCTGCATATTAAATAAGCAGGCTCTCCAATTTTCCGTAATGACATAATAACTTGCTATAATGCAAAAGTCAAATCGGTTATGAAAGCCCCAACCTTTTTTTTTAAATTTAATTAAAGGCTTTGGTCTAACGAATTTAGTCAGTCGAATTTTTGTTCATGGTTTTCTGATTAGCGTTAGTGTGACGTTCACAAACATCCATGATTGCTGCGGGATTCGAACCCCACAGGCCACAGTAGACCACACGGCCCCTAAAGCGCCAATCAGAAGTTTTATTTTTAAGCGCCAATGTTTAAAATTGTATTTCGAGTTACATTTTTTACTCGACATGCATTTTTATTTTAATTTAAGTTATTCTTTAATAATTTCAGGTGCTCTTTAATATGAAACTGACCATATTTCAAAATAATAAAAATAATTTCTAATCTTTATTTTTAAACAAAGCAATAGTAGCTCAAACTGGCAAAGTAGCTTAAGTCGCGATTCATAACCTTAAAAATAAAATTACATAACCTCCAATATAAAGTTAAATTCACACAAGGACACATCGAGTTTACGTGCACAAAACTGTCTATGGCCAATTTTCATACATCTCAATTGTGAACGAATTATAGTTATGGCCTATCCAAACCTACACTTCGTCCAAACCTATATGCAACACGTCATCAATAAAAGGTTCTAGATAATGACGTTTCACACAGTGTTGTCACCTCGTACCTCGTATTTTGACAGTTCTAATAAATTGTAGTCTTTCTTTATACCATTTAATATGTGCGCAAGTAAATCATCTATAGAATATGTCACTTTTCAAACTTTAAACCGAATTACAAGTAAACAATCTAGTAACTTTTTTTTGATGACGTGTTGCGTATAAGTTTGGATAGGTCATACATTTATTTATAAAATTAATCACGCAATTTGGATAAATAATTGTTTCCAGGTTAGGTAAAAATCAAATGTTTGAAATTGTAGCTGTATAACTAGCATTTTCTAAAGATCGAAATATAATTATAAAGATAGGTACTTACGATTCCGAGGATAGCCGCAATTATTCCTACAGGCTTAATAAACGGACTAATAGCCATATTCGCGAACTAATTTAAATCTACCATTACAAATGTGTTTTAAAAGTGCGAATGCAGCTAATCCAAATTATTACCTACTGATGAATAACGAAACTTGTATAAAGTGATAAGACAATGAAGTCATTTTACGAACAAAATATATCGATTATTAACTGATAGTGGCATTATTAAACTGATAAAGAAACGAAATATTTTATCTTAATTGCGTGAAATTAACATCATTAAAAAAATACAATCTAAACTATTTTTACTAGCGTTATCTGTTTTAAGTTCAATTTTTTAAAAACCTAGGTACTAAAATCAATCTGTTTTAATAACACCTACAGTGTTTTCATTAATAGTTGTAACCCCACGTGACTTTAGTACATTTTTTTAAAGTTTAATATCATTTATTGTTACTAGTCGTTATCGACTAACCTACAATTTTAATCAGAGCTTCTTAAGTCTAGGTACTTGACTAAGATATCCCCATTGGTGTCTCTTAATTCCTAAGATGAAACACAAGCTTGACGTGTTACACACAAAATCACTATGATCTGCTTTAAAACTCTATCACTATACACTACATAAGATCAGAAGGTTTGGCCCTCTTGAGTTTTCCATTCAGATCGGCATTATCCAGTAGTTATAGCATTTCGGTATTGACGTGGACATGAAGTCTTTCTCGGACAGTTGGAAAGTTCAGATCCCTATAAAGATGGTCATTCCGATAGTACCATGGAGTATTTTATTTTGAAAGACCTGGATCTTGTTTATGTTGCTCTTGACTGTACATCCCCAGACCGGATTTGTTTGAACAAAAGTAGCTTATTATGTACAAACAGCTGTGATCAGCCAGTACATGTTTTTGTATTTGAACTCAAGTTCTTTTCTTCTTTATGTGCTCTTTCCATCGAAGACGGATAGCCAGGTTCATTCCCAGGTATTTTGCTGTGTCGGAATGCGGGATGTTTATATTATTTATTGAAATTGGGAACTATTCGTTCTGCTTATAGGTGAAGTCAATGTGTGCCGATTTGGTCTCATTGATTCTTGTTCTTCACCTCCAATCAGTTACTCTGTTGCACGCTTATTGAAGTTTATTAGCTGTTTCTTCTACTGTATCATCAGCAAACGTGGTGTAACGTTTTGAGTCTAAAGGATGTAAACATGTAGGCCTAAACGAATGTTGTAGTTAAAAACGTACACCCTGTATGTAAGATATAATTTTCCTAACTTGCTCGATGACGTCACAAATCAATAGATATACGAATCGAATTTACACCAGTCATCAGACTAACGTGCAATTGAATTATTAGGTACAGAGCAGAATAAACATAGAGTTCGCTGTAACTACCCAATCATGTTAGGCGTATTCCGTTCAAGCGATTAGATAGATATAGATATAGATAGATAGATAGATATAGCACTTGACGAATGGAATACGCAAGTTGTTGGGAGGACGAAGAGTAACTATAACTTCAAAATATCATTTTTTGAAAGTTGTTTAACAATGTGATATTGTTTGAACGAATTAACTTTTTCGCTGCGATATACGCCCGTCATCTCACGTATTGGGGCGGAATCGTACTTATTTGCAAATGCATCTATCGATAATAAATTAAGCGTTCTTCGTCGATTATCTTAATACTCATCATATCCACTATCAGTTGAAACAACTTTATTAACACTTAATCGGGTAATCTTGGTACAAAGAACTGGGCAGTTGTAACTATCAGATTTGACGTAGCGAAAGGGTCGAAATAAGGTAAATAAAACATACCTAAATTTTAATAAAAATTTTGATTTAAAGCAAATATTCTCCGCCTAATAAAATACAATAAAAGTCCGAGACCGAAGGTCGAGGGTTACAGTTTACCCGATAAAATTCATAGCTCTCGGAATATAATCTATGAATAAGAGAGACACTTTAATTCCACGTGATTGTACTTACACTTGCTGCACATCAAAAATTACTTTTAAAAGCGGTCTGCTAATTGGAAGTCCATCATTTTTAAGGAACGAATAGAATTATGAAAAAAAAAATGATTGAAACGATATTTTTATTTACATCAATGAAAAAACTTATACACAAAATTTTAATATCTATTTTGAAAAACGAACGGATTCTGTGCAGGTCGGTTTTTAAGAACAGATTTTAGAGGCGTCCGAGGAGGACTATTGGGAGGCGAATAGTCGGGGCTTGGTACTCTGGGTTGCGTCGGATAAATGTAAGTTTGAGGTAGTTTTGGCGGGTTGATATTTAAAGGCGGAGACCTACGGCCTTGTTTACCAATTTTGGCCAAACGATCATTTTTATATGGCTTCGGATACACTTTCGGGTAGTTTTGTTGAAACTGGTTGTTCGATTGAGGAGATGGAGATACAAAAGATACATCTTCAGCAAAATGAGGTTTATCATCTTCCCAGTAATAACCGTGATTTAAATTTCCCAAATCTGGTTTTCTAAAACGTGGTTTTTATTGTTAGTAGAATACTTATATAATATGGTATTTACATACTTTGATTTTCTAAATCCGTCGATCGGATCTGATACGAACTTTTGTTCTGGAATCTAAAATTTAGTTTTAAATGTGTGTAATACAGTGTTATTTGTGGAAATTACACGACCTTACCGTTTTAAAATCGTTGATAGATATTTTTATCATAAACAATGCCATAATAATGTTATTAATCCATAAAATATATCCTCTGGCGGCTAAAGAAATTAAAATTCCGAAAGCTAACATGTAATAAGGCAGGGCTGTCAACATTGGCTAAAAATTGTACAGGTTAGTTTGTTCGAATAAAAAGTAAAGTGACACCTTTACCATACTACCAGAAAGATTAGACAAATAATTGTAATCAAAACTAAACAGTCCTATTAAGGTCCCATCATATATACACATGAAAATAGTCCAAAGACCCCAACCCATGAAACTGGTTTTTACTAATTTATACGTCTGACGATTTAGTGCTGGAATATACAAATTGTGAATATTTTCGTTATTAACGCTATCTTTAAAACATATACTTACACCAAATTAAATGTGATGAAACTCCAATCCATATTATTGATATGATTAAGTAAATGATCGAACAAACTAAAAATTCTTGTGGTCCCATGAGCAAATCAGTTGAAGTGTTATCTAAACACAAATTGGATTAATGATCTTATATTATAAAGTTACATACAACATTTCGATCGAAATTTTATAGAAAATGTATTAGGAACAATTATAAACCGTTATCTTTTACGCAGCACGTTGACCGACACGTTGTGGAACATAAACATAGCAAGAGACAACAGAGTTTCAATAATTCGACGGAAGCGTTACACAATAGTTGAATTTGTTGTAAGTATTAATGAGTAACGCTAAGACAGCATTGCTAGAACAAACTTAAAAACGAAAAAGAACGAATTCTACTTTTTTGCAACGCTATCACGATCTGAATTCGCAATTTTAAATTTCACAAATATCGATAACGGGAAAATTTTATCAGGACTTGGTCCGCGATTTTCTCTACGTCCATTCCGAGACAAGACGTTTTGATGCTCGATCCGAATATTTAGTCGAAATTGTAATAAATATTTCGAATTTTTTTAAATTCGATTCAAATTGTGACCACCATTTTCTCGATGTTCCTTACGAACAATGACAGGATGTTAGTTTATTAAACATTTCTACTATATCTTTCAATGTTCAATCCGAATCTAAAGTCGACAAATTAAATATTCTAAAAACCGCACAAACACACATCGATTTTAGCAACGAACTTTTCGAGGCTCGTTGAAAATCTAAAAAAACGATATAAAAAATTCAAATCGATTGTTGATTAGAACGAAAGATAAATGTGTCTACGCCTTCGTATTATATAACAAAAAAAAATCAATTTGAAATGATTCGAAATGAAATTACCAGTTAATAGAAGTAAAAATACGTATTTTAGCAAATTATCATGTGATGGTGAAGTTACATCAATGTTTGGAGTCCATGCTTCGCTGTATATTAACACAACAAGAAGTGCCAAGATAACCCAAGCAAGTCCTTGTACCTAAAAAATACTTTTTTATATAATCAAGCACATACATCAACTTAATATTCTTACGATTCCAATTATGCCAGCGATCAATCCTAAGTTTTTAATCCATCGTTTCGTTTCCATTTTTTACAGAGAATGATTACACACCTTCACATAGTTGATATGATATGGAAAAGTAACTCAGAAAAACCAAACATAGTCTGATAAAATAGTTAAGCTTTTAAAATAATATCAAAACGATAAGTGAATGACGATATCTATAGTATTTCATAACTACTTATACCAGATAACGTTTTATCACTTGACAATGGAATTAATCGTGAATAGAAATGCAACAACGGTTCCTAGAATAATTCTTTTTAGGTAGTTAGGTATTTTGTTATAATAAAATATAAACAATTTGGTTGAGTATACAGGGTGATTCAAAATAACACCGACAACGTTTAATATGTTGTGCGGGATGGCAAACTGGTCATTTTTCCGAAGGAAAAATTCGGAAAATCGTATCTTGAGACATCGTATGGAAGCGATGGACATATTGAGAGGCTGTCGGAGAAAATATGGTCGAAAACCATACTTTATTGAGAACCATGGGGTAAAGGAAGACGAAAGAGACCACCTATATAAGAAAAAGACGAAGAAGAAAAAGAATATTGTGCATTATTATCATATTCGAATGGCATAATTAAGACGTCAGCGTCGCCGATTTCGTAGTTGACTTGACTAATTGATGTAATTGTTGTACTACCACCTAATGACACCATCTTGTGTAGAGCAGTTGTAAACTGTTTCTTAATGTTCTTTGCGATAACCTCTGGCAGCGAGAGCTCCACAGCTCAGCAGAACGTCGTCGCTTCAATAAAATCCTAAAATCATTGAACGTTCATTTCTAGCCGAATAAAAACTTCCGGTTTGTAGAAGATCACTTGCTGGTAAAAACGTGTATCGATTCAGGTCGGTTTAAATACGGGTATACATTGAAATAACGATAGTTTTGTGAACTTGTAACCTTTTATAAATTAGTCTATCAGATGTACTTCATAAATTTTATATTCTTCGCGACTTGTGCCGCTATGTATTATGAGAAATTGTTCAAGAATCATTTCTATTTTTTTGTTTTTTATTCATCAATTACATTAAGCATAGTTTTTTTATCTATGAACATTAACATAAATATGTAAGTAAATACTTACATACCTACCTACCTATACAACTCAATCGCGTAATTAGCTGTTTCATAGCGGGTAAAAATGACGCGTTTGATATATCAACAATTTATCGGTTTTCGTATGTTTACTATGCTAAACTTTCACAAATAAAATGAATCATAAAATTGACTAATTATATTGACAGATAGGTAGGTACCTTTATCTATTTGTTTTTCTTTATTGCTTGTTGTACACAGTAAAAGTTATAATAATTTTTACATAACATAAAAAAACTAATCGAAATAAAGCGGTAAATATAAAAATCCGACCGCGTGCAAGCCTCGGTATCGAATTATCATGTCACATGTCAAAAAAAAACTCTTTTTTTTAATTTTTCTCGAAAGAAATACACTTTTTGAAAAATAATATTTACGAGAGAAATTTATAAGAATTTAAAATATACATATCACTTTTTTTCGATTATCTCGAACACGATGCGTTCTATCGAAAATTGTAGAGAGTTATGATCGGTAGAGAATTTTATGCCGATTCCAAAACATATTTCATATTACAGATTCGATAATTAATAACGTAGATTAGAATTTTTTTAATTTTTGAACGGCTGTCATTTTGAAAGAGGTCGGTCGATTTGGCTGGTTAATGAAATCATCCTTCGTTTTCATAAAGACAATATACTGTCCAAATTTCAGTTTTCTACGATTAAAATTGCGATTGGAATCGTGTCCACAAAAAATTGATTATATATATATATATATATATATATATATATATATATATATATATATATGTAATCGACCCAAAATGAATGACCTATATTTTCATGATCTAGGGGTCGAGAACGGAGAAATCCAAAAGGGCACGTCAGGATGCCGTCATTATACAGGCTGCAATAGCTTCATCTTTTATGAAAATTCGCTAAAAGTACCTTGAGTTTAGCAATTAAATCATTATCAGCATTATCATGAAATTTTAAGTGTAAATAACTTTATCTAAAGTAGACTTTGTGCTGAAAATACTGACAATGAGTAATTTTAACAGGGACTAAATAATAATAGGTATAAAAACTTTACGTTCAGAAGTTTAAAAGTTTTAGAGTCGCTGAAAAGATTAGTTTAATGGGCTATTAGATGCTACTGGTTATAAGAAATACAGCAGTGCATCTTAAAATGGGAAATATATTAATCTAGAATCGCGAATTGCGGCTGTCCTATCATTTTCTCCGTTACCAATGCTAAGATCTTTCCGTTTTTTCATCATCTTACGAATGAAATAAAAACTAACAAAATTGACTGAATTGACTGTCCTTTAGGACAAAAACGTAGTGGAGCATCGAGTCATGTTTTGATTTATGACTCACTCGAAAAATAATTAATATCTGGAATACTCTGCATTCTTTAAATATGATTTTCTCGAATATGGCACGTTTTATCAAAATTAAAGTAACTTTTTTTATATCGAAATATTTGGAAAATCCGAAAATGTCGTTAAAAATTTAAGAACTAAAACCACTGAAAAAATTTTAGGGTAGTGTGCCCCCAACTCGTCTGAGGTGGAATCAAAAAACATATTACGCCATTTTAAAAATCTTCACTTATTACGTGCGTATAGTAACAAAAATTATTGAATTCCAACAAAAAAAAATGTATTAAAAAAAAAAGATTTTTATTTTTTAACTTTGGGGTAAATATCCCAACAGGAAAGCGCCGGCGTCGTATAGGAAAAACAATATAGGAATTTGTAGCATTATTTTAACGTAGTTTATACACTCCCGAGAGATTCGCCACAATCTCCTATAGTTTTCGAAATAGACGATTAGGAATTTATAAACAAAAACAGTGGAAAAAATGTGTCTTTAATAATGTCTAAAATATTTTAAGGTAAATAATTATTCTTTAAACAAAACCTTTAGATAACAATTAAAACAAAAACAAAACAAAAACTACATATTTTGTAAAAAGCCAAATTTTTGTTACCGCTCTCAAGCCTGTTTTTTCTAAACTGACAATGAAATAAAATTATTATTGGTACCTACCTTGTAATCGTAATTATAGTTTGGCAAATCGATGTTTTAGTTTATATTTTAACCATTTTTTTATTACAAGATCGTAACGTTTACAAAACATTTCGTGAAATCGTTGAAACATTTTCTATTCATGTAAAAATTATGATGAATTCGATTCTTTTATATTTTGTTTGTAAATTGTTTACCTACACAAATTACATCGAGATTTGATATCCTATCACGTTTTTTTTTCCCTTAATCTACTGTCTGGCCTGGTTCACACGTACAACTGCAGAATCACGTCACAGCACAGCGGCAAAATAGTTGTTAACTTATCGACGGTAATAAATTTATGTATATGAAAACGTACGATGGCACGATGCGCATTATCGTGCATACATGGTCGCTTACAAGTTGACCACCGTTTTGCCGTTGCGGCGTGGTTCTGTAGTGGTACATGCGAGTTAGGTCTTTAATTAGTTTGTTTTCGCTTAATAGCTTTTCGGCTGCCATTGTCGAATTCGAGGACGGCGAGTGTTACGATTCAAATCTACCACATGAAAATTACGAGGCCGTTGATTATTAACATATGTTTTATCTAAATGGCTGGCGTCACAAGTTTTATATTGGAATGGAGACGTCGTCTTCAAAACCTTGATAAGCATTAATTGCGGCTGGAACTATGCGAAAAAATAAAAATAGATTTATAAACCATATGATAACTAACCGACTAAATAGTAACATCATGAGAATAGACGGCAACGATGTGTTTATACATTGCGAATCATATATTGATGTTTTATTTAGAATTTGGATACCTACGAATTTGTACAAATTTCTTAACTCCTGAAAATTGAACGTCGTTATTAAGTTTTATCTTATTGGACTGCGTCCGGTGTAGAATTAGTTCTGCCAATCATTCTGTTCGAACTTGATTATGTGATAAAGCGCCAAGAAGAAAAACCACGGTACAATGGTGCGCCGCTCGGTTTTGATGTGGTTTGAAACCATATATACTTGGCGCTCGTTAGTCGCTGGGCCGAGTTCGTACATGGCTGGCACCTCCCCGATCCTGTTTCTACACTGGACGCAGTCTAATAGACAGTAATTTGTATTACATCGGTGCATACTATATCGGTTCCAAACCAAACTGCCACAACTGAATCAAAAAACAAAATAATCAAAAGAATGAACGGCCACGGAAGAAGAAATATAGCGACATGTTCCCGTTAAAAAATACAATATATTACAAATATGAAACAGGCAACTTTTGTAAATGGTACTACTTAATAAACCGACAGCCGCTATAATCCATAATGAATCGATCACCATAAACGTTACAAAAATATTGTAAGTCCTAGTGGCGGCAGCCGATTCGGCGGGAAAATTAACATTATCTTTTTATTCGCTTACTTTCGGTACTATGTTGTTAATGGTCACATTGACGCACGAATTTTCTAAAATATTTATATTCAGTATTTCTATAATTGAATCGAAATTATAGATAGATACTTACTGTAGAAATAAGTAAGATACAAAATATATTTCCTGCCATATGGTGATACATTATATTTGTATTCGTACAGATGCATTCCCAAAATTGACAATGTCAAATGTAAACACCTTTGTAAATTACCGGTTGCATGCTAAATTACGCAATATAAAGTCTTACTACCTACACAAAAATATGTTTTTGTTTACGAATATGTACATGTAGAATTAAATGCAGGTGTATTACTTACAATCGACCAAATTGCAGCAAAAACGCAAGCATTGTAATCCAAGCAACACATAACGAATCAGAAATATATTTTTGTAAGATGTTTCTCTCAAAACTCGAAACAAATAAAATAATTATTTATTTATTTCAATTTTTGATACAATATGTATATCGACAGTTAGGATAGATTAGATTAGAATTAATGCCTGCATACGTTACTATCATATTTAGGCGGCAGTCCCACTGGCACCGACTGTCATTAACTACCATCAACTAAAATATTCGGGTGCGGTCCCACTGAAACAAGTAGTGACCACCAAATTTTAAATTTGGTTTTTTTTACATTTTCATATTCCCTACAGACATATCAGTATCGCCCAAATTTTTACTTTAAAAATAATTTACTTTACAATACATAAGGTTATGTGTAAAGTTGTTTATTGTAGTGTTTATTGCGGGACGCATAGGTCATGTTTTGTTAATTCGCATGTTGTTTGCTGTAGGCGCGGCGCGAAATAAAAAATAAAAAACAACAAAAATAATAAGATATGAAATTATAGAACAAATGTCATGTATTTCGTTAATACCATCAAATCAATCAGAGTTATACCTACCACACTCACATACTCTCTCTCACACACACACACACGCGCGCGCGCACACATATTGCAATGCGGGTTTTTTATAGCATTTTGTTTATAATGTAATTTTTGTTTAGTCCACCTACGTCTGGGGGGGGAGCATTTTCGGGTTCGAAGAAAACACACAAATGCAACTTTTCATGAGAGCGATTTGGGTCGAAATTGGATGATGTCAAAGCGATTCGACAGCAACGATTCCAAAGATTTAGACGAATAGTGGAAACGGTAACATTTGATGTTAGATTGGTAGCAGAAAGACATTTTGTACGACTACCCTGTGTGTACGGCTTAAATGTATAATTGTCTGTTTATACGGAGTTAGGTTAAGGTTGAAAGAAAGGTTAAAGTCCTAAATTTTTATGCCCAATAACCACACTTTTAGTTATTTCTGATATTTCCTGAAATACTTATAGTTATTATCGATATTAACTGAATTTGGATATTAGCAGCAACATATACATCGTTTCGGAGGTGTTGCGCTCAATACGATAACGCTGTACTCCATAAGACCCTGTTCTGCGTTCTAAAAGTAAGCGTACGGAGCGCAGCGTGCCGCATCGCGGCTCAAAACTCAGCAACCAATCGTTGTCACACAACAGAGATCCCGGCATTGACTCATTTAAAATGTACTCCAGCAATTGGTTGCGGAGTTTTGCGCTGCGATTCGGTCCGCTGCGCCCCGCCATAGTGAACGTTTACCTTAAAGTTGAGACTCTGTAGAATTGATGGCTATTTTACGCAATATGAAAAATTTTTGACCTTGACTATCAATGAATCGTGTGTACGTGAAACATTATAAAGACATATATGGGATCATCATCAACATACGTTTAAAATCTGCAACGCGATCCCCATAACTTTACCGTTCAAGCTTAAAATTTAAGTGTAACTTAAATATAAATTACCCATGAAAACACCATGGTATCCAAGGAAAATTAGGCAGTTACGGTTACCCTTAAATTTTAAGCGGTGCAGTTGGGCGTTAGGTAGATATTGAATAGCATTGTTAAAAAAAAAGACTAATGATAACAGGATATTAAAATTAATACCTGTTCAAATGTATGTCAGTATAAGACGTTAGTTGTTATTGTTAAGAAAGCTTACTTTTTCAATTAGAACAATTTTGTTAAGTACCTACATACCTATAATTATTTTAGAAGTTAATCACTTTGCAAGATAAATAACGTGTACGTATAAAATAATTAAAAATATTCAATAATATTTAAGCATTTTAACTGAATGTTTATTCAGAATAAATTCGATTATTATCATTATGTAAAGTTGCAGGATATCAATGATGTGTTTGTTATAATGGTTAACCCGTCAAATACGAAAAGTGAAATAGTGTTAATTGAATGTGTCAATAATGTTTCTAGGAAACATCTACGTAACGTAAAAAAACATAATTAGCGAAATTTTAGTACCTATAAAAACTAATCAGAGCTTTTGACAGTCACTTTGTAATAAGTCGTCGTAATGGAACGAGTGAGTAAATTGCGAATTTAACGTATTATTAAGTATATTCAACACTTTTTGTACGCAGATACTAGCTCATTTACTTTTTATCATCCTTTTTGGAAATCTATTGGCCATTCCTTTATATAAGCAAAACGACGACAAAATTTATCCAGAAATTTATCACAACGAAACCAACGGAACTGCCCATGATTTGTAAGTACCTATTATTTATAATTTATTGTTTCCAAAATTAGTAAAAGTATTTTTCAATTTGCAGATATGTGATTAGAACTATTATTTACGAAGTAGGCATTTTAACTGATGCAGATAACAGTACCGATGACTCTAGCGAATCGTAAGTTAAACTAATTTTACATGCTTCGAGAGAGAAGAGAACAAATTTGTAAAAAACAAAGAAAAAAATGCCTTCGCACTTATTGTTAGCGAGTTTGCTAAAATAGATGAATAGACGTATATTTATGAAACGAAACAGGAAAAGGTAACATATTGGATGATTCCAAAATGGCGCACCAACTATAAAGTATGTTGTAGGGGGGTCGTTATAACACGATCTAGAAAAAATTTAGAACATTTAGAACGCCTGTTTTGCGAGTATTTTAATTTTGAAAATTACAATTTCTCTATTATGGTAGTTACCTACATATTAAGAAAATTAATTTGGCAACGATGCGATGTTCTAAAACTTTGAAGAACAATAAAATTGAACTGGAAATATTTGTCATTTCTGACGACAATTTAATGACAAATAAAATTATTTGATCCGTCTATTTGACGTTATCAATTATTTGCTTTTTTGGATTAGGATTTGATCTAATACACGGCTATTTATCAGACATGTTGCCAAAACTATTCAGTTTTTTGAAAATTAACTTAAAATAAGAAAGATTTTATTAACAACGTACTGTAGAGTAGCTGCGCTATTTTGGAACCACTCTGTATATTGTGCTAATTTAAAATTACCAAAAAAAGTATTACGATTATAAAAATCATTCGAATTTCATTGACTATGACACCATACACATTTTATTAAATATTTTGATTTCCTAAAGGTATGATTGATATTAATTTTTTTATACGTCATCTGGCACATTTAAAGACGAAAATAAAAATACTATATAAATTAATTAAGACAAATATCGAGAAATCAAAAATATTTAATAAAATGTGTATATCGTCACGATCAATAAAATTTAAACGACCTTTAGATATGATAATGACATCAAAAATAGAAAACTATTTTAATAGCTTTTTTCTACTCTACGTAGGTACTACGAGTACCTACTACCTAAATATAATCAATCATCTTCTATTTTAGAGAACGATCGCTATAAAGATATCCAAAAGTAGGATGTGTAATAACAAAAATCACATTTGAACATTTTCATTTCAGACACGAACAAGTTGACTTAACATTTTATGATCCAAAACACAACAAAACTACCATCGATTTATCCAATATCCCTATACCGATACAAACCAACGTGAGTCGACAAATAATAACTGGCATAGAACCAGCAAATTTCGGCGTAATATCGTTGGGCCCTTTGGAGTCGATGAGCAATAAGTCGCAAGTATTAAATCCCTTACACCCAAATGTTCCAATTACTCAAACCAATAATTTGACTACATCCGACGAAAGCGAAGAGGAGCAAATTGTACAAGATATTGTTTCCTCCAAGGTGAAAATGTAACTTCCAATACAAAAAATCTAATCTCCATATAAAATGTGTAGTTATTTATTGAACAAGACTGAAAATGTAACGATTTGTAAGAAAAGAGATAAAATAAACGAGTCTTCAATCTTTATTATTTAACACTGATAGAAAACAAACAAATTACCTACTATATAAAGAATAATTTTTGAAACTTGAGCAACGCATGCGTGATCATTTGGAATTAAACGTGACTGTTTTATTTTAGATAGGTTAAATCAGTTTGCGTTTGCCGCGTTGTGATTTAAGACATTTATCTTTTGTACCTGTGATTTTGTTGTAAACTACAAAATGCGAGGAGATATACAAAATAAGGTTGGATCGTTTAAATAATTTTTGTTCTTAATTATAATGTAACGTTAGTGGTATTTTTATTAAAAAACTAAAACAAAAATTGAAACAACGTGGGGGATGTTTACGCGTACCTATACTACTAAATATAGAATTCTTCATTTACGAGTAATACTCGTGCTATAATTAATTATTCACAAAATAGTAATAGGTATTTCGACTAGTTTTATATCTACGTCAATTAATTTTAATTGTTACGGCATATCGTTCCGCTAGAAAAAATAAATTGCTTACTTTAATTAATTAAAATAAATTATTTCGTTAACAAAAATTGTGGGTTGTTTAAATGTGCGATCGTTAATTAGTTATCTTTTATCTATGAAGTATATGTAGGCCAAATATAATTATTCTATTTATAGTTTAACAGCGACGGTTTTTTCGTTATTGAGAATTTCTTATCCGATGATGAGGTCGAAACTTTAAAACGCGAAGGCGAATATCTAGTTAAAAACATGCCGGAACAAACAAATAGGGCCGTCTTCAGCACGACCGATTTCCAACAAGTATGCGAAACTTTCAAATAAAATTGTACATCTATTAACAACTGATGTTCGTCAACTTTTAGAGCAAAGATCAATATTTCCTCGATAGCGCCGATAAAATTAGTTATTTCTTCGAAGCTGGCGCGCTTGGACCCGAAGGTGAGCTACTTGTGGAGCCCCATTTGTCTTTGAATAAAATCGGCCACGCACTTCACGAGCAAAATCGAGCGTTTCGAAAAATTACATTCGACGAACGAGTCAAGGAGGCTTGTTTCCAGTTAGGTTTCGTTGAGCCCGCTGTTGTGCAAAGCATGTACATCTTTAAAAATCCCGGAGTCGGAGGTGTAGGTATGTTTCGGAAAATTTTGAAAAATGACATACCTTCATTCCAAAAAATTCCTGAAATATTATTTTGCAATAAATAATTTTACACGATTCAGATTTAAATTTGCCGACGCTCCTCACGATACCGCTGATTTTGAGAGAAAAACGTCTTTTTCAGTCACACCCCACCAGGACGGAACATTTCTACACACCGAGCCGATTAATCTATTAGGATTTTGGATAGCGCTCGAAGATGCGACATTAGAAAATGGTTGTCTTTGGTTTGCGAGGGGGTCACATAAAAGTGGGGTGCATCGAAGGTACATTAGAAATCCGGACGCGTCGTCTAAAGAACTGTTAATATACACGTCTCCTGCTCCACATTACCAAAAAAGTAGTTTCACATCGATGCCCGTGAAAAAAGGTCTGTGATTTCATGTCTTCTAAGTCGGAAATGAATTGATGGTTCATTTTAGGCTCGTGCATTTTGATTCACGGACAAGTTGTTCATCACAGCGAACCCAACAGGTCCGAAAAATCGAGACACGCATACACGTTTCACGTCATCGAACAAAAGAACACTAAATATTCCAAAGATAATTGGCTACAACTTTCGAACGGATCTTCATTTTTAGATTTGTATAAAAATTAATTAGGCGCCTATTTAAAGTGTATGATTGGTGTAAATATTTGTGTACATAAAATGTTTATATACGAGAGATTCAATAATTACTCATTTAAAATTCAAAATTGACTCTTATTTGGAAATTTGCCGCTTGCATACATTTCAACGCACGCCAATTCATTTTTCTTTCAACTGCTAAAACTGTAGCATTTCCCAGATAAAAATAAATACGTAAACAAGAAATGCGCATTCGAATATTTAAGCGATGTCAGAAGTTTTGGCTCTGTTGTTTCCCGTGTGGGTTAAGTTTATTCATAAAAACACCTCATAGTGTTGGCCACTTCGAATGCAATCTCAAAATAGAAACTGGGCTAAATTCTACACGATGTACCTATTCGTGACTCGGCATCTTAAAATAGCGTGTTAGTAAAGTTCAAGTACATTGTACTTTCGTTATTAAGTATTTAATTTTTCGGTAACAATAAAAAGTTACACAATGATTTTCTAGCAAGTAAATAAACGTACTTTTTTTGTTGTATAATAAAATTTTGAAATTTTTATTAACCTTCAAAATACAGAAGAATGTTGTACCACACTCTGTATATTAAGTTTTCGAGAAGAGATAAAAACTCCACATTTAACTACTTACATATATACGTCTTTGTAAGGCCGAGACTTCGACTATAGCCCTACTACAACAACATACTCCGCTATCGAAACGTACAGTTCGAACTCGCCTACATGTCGGTATTAAATTAGCAAACAAATAAAGGTCAAGTCAATATCCTGACCTTTTCGACGCGTTTACAACTCTCGAACTTCTTCTATTTTAAGTAATAACTAGGCGCACGGCCCATTTTTCTTCACCCAGTTATCGTACATGTCGTAAGTCTAGCAATTTTCAGTTTTCTGTTTTGCTTCTTCTGTGGCCTTCTCGAGTTTCGGTGTACTTGAGGCTTCCAGTATCTAATGTTTTGTTATTTTAATTATAGTCTTTTGTTGTTTGTTCGCTCCATACTTGCTGTACAACACTGCTATTTAGCAAAGTTATATAAGTACTTATGTAGCAAATTTCGTTGCCGTATAGTAACATGATGGTAATTTCAAGTCGGTCGAGATTAAAGGACGTTATTCAACAATGTTACTTGTAGCAACTCGCATGCGTAGAGATTTGTTGTAACTTGCAATAATTCGACGTCACTAGCTCACATCTTCACAATCAGTGCCGCAAGTACATGTAAATCTGGTCGCGATCATCTTTTTTTAACGTTGTTACATGTAACTTGTCATAATTATGTTATATGTAGCAATGTTAACGTAACATGTTACTCAATGTGGACCGAGCTTTATATGTTCATTTCTCGAACTTCCTTGGAGTAAAACTGGACTGACAATTTTTTCTTGAAAGCTTAATTTACATCAAGTTGTTATTGAAACACCAAAGGCGTTGATGTGTCTTTTTGAAAGATCAGTTTTCAAAAAAATCTATCTTATATATCTAACTTAATTTAAACTAAACTTCAAATTAAATTTAATAATAAATCTTAAAACTAATCGTAAGACTAATTTACATCAACTATAAGTTCCATAAAAACTACTATCAAAAGCGCTTATTGCAGTTTTCGTGAAAAATTCCAAAATTACTTTTATTCTAGAGTGATTAAGGAACTAATCTCAACATATTTTTACCCACACATCAGGTACCTGATTTCCACTTTGTTAGTAAAATAACTACGATATTTGCATGACACAATTAAAATTAGCGAGAAAATAGTCGAAAAAAACGTTAATTTAAAACGAAGAAGAAAAGAAAGGTCAAAGAAACTAAAATTAAACATTAGTTCAAAGTTCAAACAATTAAAACAAAATTCAACCATCAATTAATCAATCGAGTTAATCAACTCAACCTTCTTTTAAAGCATTGTAAAAAAGTAGATATTTAAAATTATGTATAAGTAAGTGGTGCTTAAGGGTGATATTCATAGCCGACCCTTAACTTGAGCATTTACTTAAGGTATGCATTTATAATATAAATTATTTATTAAAATCGAACACGTTTAATTAATTTGGAAAAATTTAGTAATTAGGACAAAATAAGATTATAAAATGACGAATTTAAACAATTTTGAAAAAAGGGCTAATAGAATGTTGATAAAAGTAGTTTAATTTTCATTTAACTAATCTTCTTTTATATAAACAAGTTATAAGATATAAAAAGTTATACACTAATAAATTTCGTTAGTTTACTTTTCAAATTAAGCAAAAAGCATTTAAAAAAATGAAAATTCTGAAATAAATAGGTACTTAATTGTTTTCCTGAAAGAGAATTAGGGCGGTACTTAAGATAAAGAACGATTATGAATACCGCCCTTAATTATGTATACTTATCCAACCGGACCGGCCTGGCGATTCGTATAACAAGAATCACTAGTTTCTTGGCACTTCATTAAGGATTACTCAAGTCTTAAGTATCAAATTTACATATCTATTACCATTAAGTTAAGTTCAAGGCGTACTTAGCCGAGACGACTTAAGAGACTAAGGGTCTTCAAGTAAAGGAACGACTGTGAATTCCACCTTCAGAGCATGTTGGAATACATACGATTCTATTGCATGCAACCTGTCATACTGTGAATCCACAATTTCTAAGATTGCTTACAGCATAAAAACTGTTGGAACAAAATTGCACAAGTGCGAATACCACTTTTGGTGGAAAGTGGGATTAATTCGCAAGTCACCAAAATGAAAAACATAGCGTATACTTTGTATGTTGGTATGCTTGGTACGTATGTTTTTCATTTTGACTTTGTTTCTTCTATCGTTTTATTACATAAAATATCTATTCCTCAATGCTACCCAGATCTAAGATATTCTATTTCTTTTATGTTATTTTGATTCATTAAACAAACTTTGACGATGTTTTTGTTTTTGATATAACGACAATTTGTTCAATGAGAATAAGTGTATTTGGATTTTTCAGCAGTCGAAACGCAAGCTGCAGTCAATATCATAGCTAACCTCAATTTTTAAAGGCGGGTTAACATACATAAATGTTGTAAAATAACGAAACTTTAAATTTAATTATCAACTTAAATCTGATATTAAAATGCTCGCGTTTAATAATAAACCTACGCCTAGTATAAGTGATGTTACGACAACCTTGGAAAATACACGTGTGAGTCCAAATGGTCTGAGTTTTGAAGGAAAATCTTTGAAGTTAAATACCGAGGATGATGGTAAGTAAATGTTTACTATGAAAACTTATACCTCATATGAATTTTTCAGCTAAGGAAGTCGTGGACGCTATCGAAAATTTTAAGAATCTTGAATATTTAAGTTTGGAAGGTAATACGCTCGGTGTAGATGCTGCAAAAGTTATAGCAAAAGCATTAGAAAAACAGCCCAAATTTAAGAAAGCAATATGGAAAGATATGTTTACCGGTCGTATGAAAACTGAAATTCCAAAAGCATTGGTAAGAGTAACAGCAATTGACAGTGATGCATAAATGTCTGTAAATTTAGCAATATTTAGGAGCTGGTCTTGTCACAGCAGGAGCAAAATTAACTGAATTGGATTTAAGCGATAACGCTTTTGGACCAATAGGAGTTGAAGGATTAGCT
The DNA here is from genome assembly GCA_036326145.1 of Rhagophthalmus giganteus. Classification (NCBI taxonomy): domain Eukaryota; kingdom Metazoa; phylum Arthropoda; class Insecta; order Coleoptera; family Rhagophthalmidae; genus Rhagophthalmus; species Rhagophthalmus giganteus. The sequence continues at coordinate 44,818,612 of JARFJA010000001.1, read as the reverse complement.
CTTTATTGCGAAGTTCATCTTGTTATGCGTTAGAAGAGCTTCGATTAAACAACAACGGTTTAGGTATTACAGGTGGAAAACTGTTGGCTACTGCACTTGTGGATTGTTATAATTCCAGTGAACAAGCAGGAAAACCTTTAGCACTAAAAGTATTTATAGCCGGAAGAAATCGATTGGAAAATGATGGTGCAAAGGCTTTAGCTCAAGTTTTTATGGTAGTACCAGTGTCTGTTTTAAAATCTTTTTTAATATATATCCATTATCTAGATGATTGGAACTTTAGAAGAAATAGCAATGCCTCAAAATGGGATATATCATATAGGCATTTCTGCTTTGTCGGAAGCATTTACACGCAACGGACAACTTCAAATTTTAAACTTAAACGATAATACAATTGGTCCAAAAGGCGCTAAAGCTATAGCTAAGGCATTACCAAATCTACAATATCTTAAGCAAATTAATATCGGTGATTGCCTTCTTAAAACAAAAGGTGCTCTGTTGCTGGCCGATAGTCTCAAAAATAGCCATACAGAGCTCGAGGAATTAATTCTTGGCTATAATGAAATACGCACTGAAGGAGGAATTGCAATAGCGGATGCTGTTTCAAATAAAATTAAACTGAAGACTTTAGTGTTAGATGGAAATCAGTTTAATAAAGCAGGCAGGACAAAAATCACTGACCGATTAAAACAAATTGGTAATAAACGTTTAGTCTTTGTTTTATTTTGTATTTTTACCAATTGTAAGTATTTTAGGTAAACTAAATACATTAGGTAGTTTGGATGAGTGTGATTCTGAAGAAGAAAGCGAAGACAGCGATGAAAACTCTGAAGATAGCGAGAGCGATAAAGAAGAAGTGGAAAAAGTTAATGACAATATTTTACTGGAAGTTACCAATAAACTTAATATTAATGATGATGTCAAGAAGGAAATCGTTACTTACCAAGATTTCGGTAATGCTTCGAATGCAGATAATTTTATAGGCCTGGGCAATGATCGATGTAGTATAATTTTAAATGAAGTTAAGGTAATGAAATCCATCAAGTTTTAGTATTTCTATATTTAATTGTCGTTTTTAGAAGTCGTGCGACTCGTATTTAGATAATTTGATGTCCATCATAATGAAAATAAGCGCATTAAGTGTAGATAATCAAGAGGACGTTGTAAAATCCGCATTGGACTGTAGTAATATTTTATATAAAGAGCTTTTTACTTGGGCAGAGAAAAGTGAAAAAATTTCATTAGTGAATAATAGCTTATTAGTCCATCTCGACTTAATAAAAGTAATAATTTGATCTTAATTAAAAACGATGTTACATACATAAAACATTTTCAGAGTGAAGATAAGATGTTCAAACCATCTTGGAATATCGTCGGCTGCCTTTTTGTGCTCGAAACTATTCTTAAACAGAATTATATTCCACAGTCCACCAAAGATACTTTACAAATTTTTTTAAACAGGCAAGTAATTGAAGTTAATGATACTATTTAATTATTAAACATTGTTACTTTGCCCTTTTTATTTATGTTAGTTCTTGTTGGTTCTTTTCTTGCAGAAATGGAACTTCCAAGAAAACAAAAATTAATTAAAATATATTAAATAAACATTTATTTTTTTATTTTCTTACAATTAGATGTAGGGATTATAATTGAAATTATGTTATGATTGATTTTGTGTGAAAAAACGGTTTGAAACACCATTTTTGCCATGAACGGATTTAAATTCGGATCGTTTTTGCTATTGCTCTTGCAGCCAATTCAATTTCTACCTTCATACGTATGTATATCGATTAGAAGTTTATAATATAGAATCTCAAAGAGGATGTTTTTTCTCATCAATTACACTTTAACAATCAGGTGGAATAATGTTAAAATTTATTATAAAATATGTAAGTTTCAAATATTTCAATGTTTAATACAAAATACTTAAAAAGCAATTAGTTAATTAACTCTTTTACTGCTGACTTTTAATAAGTAAGTAGAATGCAATCGTAGGAATGAATATTGACTCCAAATACTACTATAGTTCGTGCCATATAATCTGTCAATCATTCTCATGTTCAAGAAAACTGGTCAATTGAACAATGAGCAGGACTTAAATTTAACTAAATCGAATGACATATTTAGTGAAAAAGTTTAACACGGGGTGACTTGAAATATTGTGGTACGAATGTGAAATAATTGCTAACTAACATATGGTACTAACGTTTTATGCATATGCAGCTACATTTTGACAGAATTTGTTGCAAGCTGATAAATACTAAAATAATAAGCTTAAAAAAAACTGTTCTTGTATACCCTGTATACTTTTGATGTTAATTGTTAGTATAAATACATAAGTAAGACTATCTTTTTTCTGAATGGCTAATACGTTGTTATTAATAATTGAACTTCAGTTTGATGTTAGATTAGCTGTTTAAAATTCCAATGAGCATGATGAGTTATTTGTATATTTTTAAGGACGACTTGAAACAGTGAAAAATGGTTCAAAAATATGTGTGCTCTAGGTTCTCTTACATTTTGTTTGTCTTATATTATGTTAAAAATATGTTGCTATATGACCTAAGCAAACATTCACGTGCTCATTATGAAAATAATTTATAAATTAACATTTAACAACAAACCATTTGAAAGAGCATTACAATATATATTTATCTTATTGTGAGTTCAATATGCCTTATTATCACACTTTGCAATAATAAAGATAAATCTAGGATCATTTCAAGTCCACCTCATCACGAAGATAATTGAAATATTCACTATAACATATATTTTTTTAAGAAAACAATCTCCTTTTTTCCTGAGTACTATAACTGATTTTAGAGGGTCAAATGTAAGATCTATTTTTTGATTTCTCTTAATTTCAAGTCAGTTCAGTAGGATATATTCAAATCATAATTAAATCGTAAAAAACAGCACTATTTTAAACTCCTAAAATTAGGACGACTATCTGTTTTTTGCACTCTAAATATTTTAAAAGTGACAGTGTAAGGATTAAATCCATTATTACCAATTTTCTATTGGACAAGAACTTGAAGACCATATCCATAAATAAATAAGTTTATCATATTTATCTCTATAACAGATCTACCATAATTATAGTCAATTAAATTTAATCAGTTGTTAATTTCTTTTCAGAAACTGGTCCCTAATTTACCAATAGGTCTATAATAAAAAAACAAATATTTATTTACAAAACTATTAATTACAGTTTCTTTTCAGGTCCATAGACAAAAATGCAAATCACCTTGAAGCCAAGAAAAAGCTTCTTACAATATTTACTTAATTATAAAATTATATTTACAATTTTACTCGCTTATAAAAATCTTTGAAAACTAAAATATATTTATCACGGCAGTTATTTGAATTTATACGAAAACTTTCATAGTTTTTTCGACAACAGTTCGACAAATAGGACACGTGCGATTATAATTTCGCAATCGCACATTACATACAACACATAAGCATACGTGTCTACATGGTAACATCAGGATACATTTATTGCGTTCATGGCAGATTATACACATTTGTGTTTCCATAATTTCATTGTCATCACTATCGGTGGGATTGCTGGATTCTGACTCTTCAGATTCAGAAGATATATGAAGAACAGGTAGTACAGGATTACTTCTAGTTAAAATTCTGGATCTGAATCGACGGGCATTCTGTCTAATTATTTGTAAAAAGGACATAATCTTTTGATACAAAACCATTTGAAATTTTATAGCAATATAAAAAATGCATCCACCTACTACTAATCCTATAACAGATTCTAAAGCTGCATCGGTTAGAAACTCGAAACATGCAATTACAATAAAATTAAATTGTTTTATACAGTTAAGAGTGATGTTTATGAGTTCATCCAATAAACAACCAAAGGAATAGGTAATCATAGTACATGTATAAACAACAAGAAGAGGTATTAAAGTAAGAGTAAACCAAATACCCGAGCCTACTAATAATATGGCATGTTTTAAAGCTACAATAGCTTGTCCAAATATCGTTATAACTTTAAATAACCCTTCAAAAATACACAAAATTGTATTCACTATGAATAACATAAATGATTTTACAGTTTCTATTGTAAATACAATATTACTATATATGCTTTGGACGATACTGTAAAATAACTCGTAAATATACAACAGCCGTTGACCGACATCATATAAAAATATATAAAAGTCTTCAAACAATATGATCGAGACTTGTTTGGTGCTCCTTTGAATGTTTACCATCATTTGAATGATTACACTTAATCCATTTATAAGTAACTTCCCAATTGTGTAACTTAACACGATTCCCAAGTAAAGAATTTGTTTTATGTAATAAAACAGTTGTAAAATTACTTCTAACATTATTATACACTATGTCTGATGCATTTTCTATTCAAAACGTTCGTTATTTTTTGCAATATTTAAATGTAAAGAGGTTAGAATAACCTTTTTGAACTTATACTCCACGCTACCGTTGAACTTCTTAAGAATGTACCAACTAAAACACAAAAAAGTACTAGATGTGCTATTTTCTCTACGGTGGCAATTGAACTAGTTACAACTAAACGACGAAGTAGATAATTAATTTTACCATTATACCTGTATTTGTAGTGTATTTTTTAAGCTCAGCTACCCATTTGCAATTTTATTTTTGTTTACTAGAGCACATCACTACATCATGTTGAAAGATTAATATTAAAACTGGTTAATAATGGTAGAATAATAAGATTATCAAGAATATATATTTCAAAAAGTATTTTCCAGTATTTTCAAGAATTTCTCCATAAAATGTATTATGGTACTATTTCATGTTTATCAATGTAAAATTTACTATAAATAGTACAATTGTACTAAAACGGCAGCGTTGTAAATATTTGTATGTGTATATTACCACACTAACGAACAGAAACCTAAAGGGAGATTCACTACCCGATCGAAACTATCTAAAGTAGGATTCATACCTATGAAATTTTGAGTCGCTGCAACTAATCGCACGAAATCGATGATACTTTTTATGGTTTTTTCATTTATGCAATTAAACTAACCTGAAAATTAGTTGTCACTCGGCACAAATTACCGAATGTCTCTTTAGGTATAGTTGGCAATAAGAAAATTACTAAAATTGCATGCAATTATTGCACAGGTATGTGTACTATATTTGCTACAATATTTGAATATCAAGGGATCTTGAGTACGACATTAATCAAATTCGTTATATGTAAATCATACGTCTATTCGCGCATCAATTTATCGTGACTTCGTTATTTATTGCATACCATTATAGAATGCACGTCTTTACTTAAAAAAATATTCCATAGTCTTTTATCCTCGTTTTGACCAAAGCCCTGATTACGATACGAATGTTTAAACTATGTCGTTATTAAGTTCATGCACACTGATGACGCAGGATCAACTCTGGTGCACCGGACTTTATATGGATCATATTCATACAGTTTGTTAATAATAATTTTCTCGTTCAACACGCAACATGCAATTTTTCAATTTATATATTTACCCCACTTGATCCTATATGTATATCTAATTGTTTTACTAAATAATTATTAAACATATGTGCCTTTTTTAATATAGTAGTACAATGGTGCTTACACCATAGTGTCTTTTAGAATAAAAATTAAACACACGAAATAGTTAAGTAATAAATTATGAGGTCAACATGTTACGCTAACCTTGATAAGATTCATCATATCTAGCAAAGTTCACTAATAAACCAGTAGTAAGATAGGTAGTGTGCGTAAGTACGTGTCGCTAGTGGGTCGTCGTTGAGAACCGTTAGTCTAGTAAAAATGTCTTTTATAACAAAATTTATTATATTTCTTACTGTGGCGTCGGCAATTCATTTGGCAATGAAAATTAACTCATTTTACACATTCCTCCATTGCCGGACTTGGAAGATACTGGTGGGGCCCAGGAAAACAAAAAGTCGGAGAAGGAACCCCACGACCTTTTAAAATTGATGTCCCCGACAAGGTAATTATCTAAATTTAATAAAAATTTAATTTTCTTGTTATCTTTTAAGATATTTATACTCGAATACCGTTAACCTTGTGCGGTGTTCAAAGTCTGTTTATTCAATTGTTCGGCAACAATATATATTATAATAATTAATAACATTTATTGTGTAACATGAATAATTTTTTATACATTTTAGTTAGGTACTTATATGCACCTATTCTTTTTTTTTGAATGATTTATGTTCTAGTTTGTAGAAGGCGAAGTTCGTTTTAACGTTTACTTTATTAATTCTGTTATTTTACAGGAATATTTATAACACATTTTTATGCAGGTAACATTTATTATTTTGCATTTGTGTTATTGGCAAAACGAATTAGTGTTTGGGTACTCTTATTAAAAATACTTAATTCTAAACTAAATATAAGCATGACTTAATTTAAATTTTAAGTTAAAAATTTTTAATGTAATTGATTTATTCAATAAAAATCTTCTATTTATACATAAATTTAAATTTTTAAAATTAAGTTAATAAATAAAAATTAACTAGTAATAATTTTATAAGTTTAATGTTTAAATAAATTTTAGTAAGTCATATCTATTAAAATTGTAATTCAATTAATATTTTTACTACGATTTTAAATTAATAGTATCTAAATTAATTATTTCGTTTAAATAATATTTTGAATGTTTAAATTATTTAAATACAATTTTATTGATAAATTTTTAATTATACTTAATTAACATCTTTAAGTTTATTATAAAAATTTTTTTAACTAATTCTCAATTAGTACATTTAATTACATAAGAACGTATTTAGGTAAATTAAATTTTAAATTATTTTAATTAATTATTTTAAATTTAAGGTTAATTTAACTTAATTAATATTTTTAAATTAATTTATTAGACGTTTTAATACTATAATTATTTTTTAAATGAGGACATTTAAAATTTCAATTTTAGTTTTTAATTAAAATTTTAAAATTTTAAAAGTTAAATTTTATAAAGTTAATATGTAATTTAATTTGATTTAATATTTTAAAAATTTATTTTTAATTTATTAAATTAATATTGATTTTTAATATTTTATTGAAAATAAATTGATAATTTCTACAATTATTAATTTAAATTTACTTATTTAGTTTAATTAAATTTAAAATAGTAAGATAAGTATCTTTGATTTTAATGATATTTTTAAAAAAATTTTTGCAATATTTAAATTTTAAAACTTCATTATTTTTGAGTTTATAAAATTATTGAAAAATTAATATTAATATATTATTTAAAATTTTTTAAAATTTTAATTTTAAATTAATTTTATTTAATTGCCCATGTTTAAATTTTTCAAATTTTTTAATACGATAATTATAAATTTATGAATTAGAATATTTTTAATATATATGATAATTTTTTTATATTAAATTTTAATATTTTAAATTTATAAAAATTAATCTTTAATTTAATTTAGATAATTTATTAAATTTCTAGTTAAATATTAATTTATTTCATTATTTAATTACTCTATATTTAAGTTAATATTCAAATTTAATTCTACATAGATTTATTAAGTTTAAATTTTAATTTTATAGAAATATTATTTTAAAATTATTGTAATATTTTATAATTGTAATTTTGCTCGTATTTTACTTTTTTAAAAATATTATATTATTACTTTAATTATTAATTATTATCATTATTTTAAAATAATTTAAATTAATGATATTTGTGCTAAATTTAATAAATTTTTTTTTGAAATATTTCTTAATTAAATTTTAAGAGATTTTAATCAAATTATAATTTACTATCTAATAAATCTTTAAATTAAATGTAAATTTATGTAATTTTAATAATATTTTAATTTAAAATTAGTTATAAATTTGATTTTATATAAATATTGTTCAAAATTTTTGTAATTAAATTCAAATTTAAATTTTTATAGTTTAAATAAATTCCATTAATTTTAAGTTAAATATTTATATTGATAAGTTTAACAATTTAATTTAACTTTTCTTTTTTATAAAATATATATATATTAATTTTGATATTTATTTACAAAACAAACATAGTTATTAATTATAAAATTTTTATTAAGTATATTCAGAAATTTTATTAGATTTTAATTTAAAAATTAGTTTATTTGTTATTTTGTATGATAATAATTTTAATTTTTTAATTATTTAAATTTAAATTTTTTAATTTTTATTAAATAAATTAATTATTATATTTAAATTTTTAAATTTAAATATTCAATAAATTCTTATGTTATAATTTATAAATTTTAAAATTTTAGTTTTAGAATTTTAATTTTGTATAATGAAAAATTTAATATATTTATTCTAATTGTTAATTTAAAAGTTTTGAATTTTTGAAATTAATTAATTAAATTTTTAAATCAAATGTTAAATTTTATTAAAATTTTACTCTTTTTAAAATTAAATTATTAAAATTATTCAGAATGATATTAATTAATTCAATAATTGAATAATTTACTCTCAATATCCTATTAATTTTCAATTCTATATACTTATATTGTAATTGATTTTATGATAATTTTATTATAGATAAATTTTTAATATAATTTTTAATATTTTACATTAATAAATATTTTTTTTAAAAGTTTAATTATAATTTAAATATTTTAATTAAAAA